>JAPKLY010000065.1:1198954-1307126 GCA_026898435.1 Prunella vulgaris
TGCATGAGCCTGACCGAATTCTAGTAAGAAACGGTGTGGAGTATAATATTTTTGGCAACATTATCCAGTCCGATTTGCTTAATTTGATCAGAATTAAGCGCGGACCTCTCCACTTCTTCATCTCCAGCGGCTGGAACAGGAACATTGCCAGCAACAGGCCAGGTCGTCTGAAGATTCTTCATAAACTTGATCAGACCCTGCTCAATCACTAGATGCATCTGATCATGGATGGAATAGAGATGAACGAGTACCCTGAATTTCCAATAGTCATAATTGTCAATAGAGAATTCAGGAAGATTGCCTTCGAGGCGTTTAGAACCAGATGCCATGAAATGCAGTTTTCAGAAACAGGATCTATTCAGTAGACCACCAAAAGTTTATCCTCAGAAACTGTTGGTAAACAAAGTCAGTGGTCTTTTGAACCACTGCTCTGATACCACTTGTTGGTCCCGAAATGAGTACGATCAGTGTATGGGGGGAATACACTGATGTCAGATTTTTCTGAAAGACTCAGAAAAATGCTCTTACACTCTCAGTCAGGATTCCTGAATTACTCAGTATGCTGAAGGTCCAAAGGGACAGCAGGGACAGTTCAGTAACGAGTCAGATAAGCTGAGTGTGAGTAATGTGCTCGGAAGCTCAGTAGAGATAACAAACCTACTGACTGCTTGGAAGCGAGTCAGTTGGACTACTATCTCAATGAGCTAGAGTACGTGCGGAAAGTGAGCTCTTAGATTCTACTCATTTTAGTTTCTGAAAACATTTTCTCTGAACTTTCTTAGTAAACTGGTGGTTAGGGCAGAGTGCACCGTATTAAGATTCAGGGTGATTGATTCAGTCCTGAGGATAAAACAATGCAGAATGTTCAGTTTATTATGATGACAGTTATGATCCTGAACAAAACAGTAAATCAGCACACAAGGGTCTTTGTAACGTGGTTCGGAGATAACCAACTCCTACGTCCACGACCTGATTTAACAGGAAGCTATCCTCAAAACCCTGAGGATAGGTGCTTGGTTTTACGTGCCAAGGGACATGAGTAGCCAACTTCCTCTCTTAGGAGCGTTTTACAAGTCCCAGTCCTTCTAACCAACCAATCTCAAACCCTGAGTGGTTTGATATTCTAGTTTCCAACTGAGATAGCTCTAGCAATACAAAACAATGATAAATATTAGAGCTATCGATCTAAGCAAATACATAGTGAATCCTACTACAACACTAGGGAAATTTAATTGCAGAGTGTTGCTTATAGTATGCTTTGAGAGCTTGGATTCTTGAGAGTTTTCTCTTGGAAATTTCCGTTAACCTTGAATGGGTGCAAGGCTCTCCATATTTATAGGCAAGATTCAAAATAGATCCGTTGGAGGAGATCTAATCAAATCTTTCCTATTTTGGGGTGGTTGCAGGCTAGAAATACTGTTTGACCTAACCGCCATGCTTATTCTGGCAAGTCTGTCCCATCACCTGCAACTTTGAGACGCATTAAATGCCGCATTAAATGCTGCGCAGACTCCGTACACACGTGTTAAAAGATCATTGGCTCTCCGCTCTAACGACTAGTTGACTTTCAGACATTTGTCCTTCCTTATACATTCAATATTCTGAGTCTCTTGTTAATAACTCAGTCTGAATGTTTGTATTCATTGGAGTCTTACTGACATTCTCTTTGTCTCTTTTCCCATAGCATAAATAACCTTTTTGCCTTGGACTTACATATTTCAGGTGATCTGAACTACTGCCCAAGTCAGGTCTTATGTGTCTTCAGCACAGCCTCATAGATTATTCAGCCCAGTATGTGTAACCTTTTTACTTTGGACTTATATGGTTCAGATAAACTGAACCGAGGCCTAAGTCAGGTCTTAAGTGCATTCAGCACAGCCTGATAGATTACACTTACTCTTCACTGACTAAGATCTGTCCTGAGTATGCTTAGTGTACTCAGTAAAAACATCAGTCAATGGTACTTCAGGATTGATTTCAGGACGGATCATCAGGCTTCGATTTTCAGCTTCAGACCCAGACAATCTTCAGCAAGACTGACTGACTCCTTCAGGATGAATAATACTTCAGACTTCAGTAAATTGGGTCGACTCCAATATTCTTCAGTCTTCAGCAAGTTCCTCCTGTACTGAATTTCTAACCTAACTATCCTGAACTATTTTATCCTGAACATCTGTACTTAGGCAGATTCATCAGGGGTTTTGGGATCTAATCAAAATACTCAGATTGTCCCAACACATCCAGCATCCTATCATGAATAGCTCCAAGATGATTTTCCATTCTGAACTTCCAATAGTCATAGTCTTCAATGGAAAATTCAGGCAGCTTCCTCGTCTTGGATCCACTCTTCTTGTAAGAAGCCATATCTGCAAGTGATTAGATAAGTTGCACACAAAATTTTCTAAAACGGTTTTCAGGGATCTGTCCAGGTGACCACCAAAAGCTTTCTCAGGCAGTGGTCTTTTGGACACACAGCTCTGATACCACTTGTTGGTCCCAAAGGCAGTTTTAGAAGAAAGACACACTGGATCAAGTCTAGAAGGGGGGTTGAATAGACTTGAGAGGTTTCAAAACCTTTTCGTTTTAAGCTTGTTTATAAAATCAGCAGACTACCTTAAAGTGGTCTGGTTTTATATAAAGTGCGCTGTGAAATTTGTGCGGAAACGTTTTTAATGAAAACGTTTTCAGTGAGATATGTGCACAAGTAAGAAAAAAAATTAAGAACACAAGACACAGGAATTTATAGTGGTTCGGACAAAAGGTCATACTCCACTCTCCACAATCCAACTGGACTTGTGGGTCTCTCCACTAGCTTTCTCACTAACTCACTCACTCACTTGAGAGCAAAACCTTTCTTACAATAGTCTATGCTAGAATAGCAGTCGACTTCTAACAGCTTCTATAAAGCTTACAAAAGATTAATATGAAGGTATGGTGTTGAGTACGAGAGAAGATTTTGACAGAATTTCAGCAAGCTTAAACGTGTGTAGATTAATCATTGAAATCTTCACTGGTGCTTTTATTTATAGGTTCAAATCAACTAGTCGTTGGGATTGACTAGAGATTAGAAATCCTATAATTTAGGAATCAATCAATCATCAGAATTGATTGAATCTTCTTCATGATTCCCGAAAATCTTCTCGATACCCATTCAATCAAGTTTGTCCCCTTGATTGATTTATCTTCTATTCTGGGAATCTTTTCTTTGTCGCAAGTCAACCCTGATGTGATTCCGTAGAATCTGGGTGGAGCACAAGACTTCAGATGATCTGTCCCCTCAGCTGGTGTATCGGTCTGCTGATACTTGGACCTCAGCTGATATGCTGGTCTGCTGATGTGCACCTCAGTTGATGCCTTAGACTTCGTCTGAAGTTTCAGTCCTTGGTCCTAGTCTTGTCTGCGACATGCTCAGCTGATCTTCTACCATCAGCTGATCTGACTCTTCTGAAGTTCTGCTCCAGGTACTTCAGTGTCAGCTGCTCAGGTCTTCTGGAATCTGCTAAGTCTTCAAAGCATTAGTTGATCTTCCTTTTCTGTGAATGACTTAGATCTTCTAGGCAGCAAGGTTTGTTCCCCCTTACATAAACCTATCTAATCCTAAACTATTCATCAGATGACTAATAGGTTCAGCTGATCCTATTACAAGCTGATTGGTTTATCATATCATCAAAACATCTAACAATAAATATGTTTAAATTGGACATTATAAATATGTTTTAAAAAAATTTGACATAGTTTTGTTAAAATTGACAAACAAATTTAAAAGATAAAATTTATTAAAAAAGATGGACTTCTAATTTCTTAGAAATAGCCCAGATTATATTGACAAACAAATTGGGCATGACACATTACACTTATGTGTCCCAAAATTGTTACTGTGCAAGATGGGCCTTGCACAGACCGGGCTTGCACATGTTGGGCTTGCACACATTGAGTTTTGCACGGATGGGGGGTTTTATTAGTCTACATTGTTATGTAGGTTAATAAATTGGGCATTATTAAATTGGGAATTATTAATGTATAAAAAAAGCAGGAGACCTAGTTTTGTTAAATCTGAGTATTTAAAAAAATATTTGATAAGTGCAAGTTGGGCCTTGCATATGGAAGTTTTGCACCATAGGGGTCTTGCACAATTGGGTCTTGCACACAGGGTTTGCAAGTTTTAAATTATATTATATGGATCACCTTCTTGGAAAACAGCCCAAATTTAAATAAGTGCAAGATGAGCCTTGCACAGCGGAGGTGTTGCACAGTTGGGCCTGGCACACTGGGCCTTGTGTAAGGGATTTCTTGCACCATACGGGTCTTGAACATTTGGGCCTTGCACAAAGCGCTTGCAAGTTTAAAAAAAAAATCGAGCTTTAAAAAAATATATTATATTATATGGATCACCTTCTAAGAAAAATAGCCTAATTTTATATTAGTGCAAGATGGGCGCCTTGCACAGCTGGGCCTTGCACAGTGGAGGGGTTGCACAGTTGGACCTTGCACAGCTGGGTCTTGCAGAACGGGCTTGCAAGTTAGGTCCTGCACAGTTGGGCCCAGATTTAAATAAAATATTAAATAAGTGTAAGTTGGGTCTTGCACAATTGTAAATAAATATCCCAGTTTTAAATATATATATATATATATATATATATTATATTCCAATAATTATTTTTTATATTACTCATCAATTTAATTAGGGTCTTGCACAGTTGGGCCGTGCAAAGTGGGTCGTGCACAGATGGCCCTTGCACAAATAAATTGATGAGATGGCCCGTAGCCCAAATTTAGATATATAATGTATAAATATTCTGAAATTAGTATTTAAGGTAAAATGTAACTATAAGAAAACATTTGGGACAGAATCACTCTTTATATTTGGGTCACTTTCCCAAACAAAAAAGAATACATTAGAATGGATGTGTACCATCTCCCAAAAGCTTTGTACATAACCGTTGCACAGTAAGTAAAAAAAATCTTTGATAGTACAACTCACAGGATGTAACCGTTTGCAACAAAACAAATGTGAAATAAACTAAAATTCCTATATAAAGTGTCAATAGTGAGGATCTTACAACACACTTAAATCTTCATACTACAAGTCTATTGTTGCAACAAAACAAAAACTTGTTGTGCAAGAAAAAGAAATTGGGGCTTGGGGAGAATGGCACAATCAAGCTCACACTCAAACAGTGGTATATATCTCAGGTACAACAGGTCATTTTGTCGTGCATGCAACAGTCCAGCATCAATTCTTGTTTCCAAATCTCCGAAAAATTCCCAACGATTGTTCTACTTTTGCCGGCAGCATGGTTTCTCACACTGGTGCAATCAATAGAAGGTGATCCAAGTCCATGTGGCCAAGGAGACATCTAAAGTCCTATCAATAAAAATCAAGAACACAACAATAGGGTGCAAACAAGGAGTAACAAGAGCACATATCAGATAACTTTGCCCACATTGTTGATTGAAAATATAGTGACATTTGTTGTAATAGCTATGTTAGTTTCATTAATGCACCAACATTAGAAATTGTTAGATCGAGGGCAGCAGTGGTAGTGCAGCAGTGCATTCTTGATTATAAAGTCCAGGTTCCATAGTTATTCCATCAGTCTAAATATATATTATTCAATAATTTTTTATGATGATTGTAGTACACATCTTTGGTGAAACTTGATAAAGTGAAAATGAGGAATTACAATTTCGAAGCCCAGATTTTCAAACAACAAACCATCAACATTGTTGCAAACAAAAAAAAATGATGGATTACATTATATAACATGGGAATCCAAATTAGATTAAGTCACCCCAAAAAAAACTTTGATCTCTCCAAGAGATCGAAGTATCAATAGACTGACGTTATATAAAAAGTAGATAATACCAGGTTTAGAAGTATATCCCAAAAATCACACTTAATAATGAAAAAGACATGACCGCTGCTATATGCACATTTGCCTTACTTGCGCTTTCCACACGCTGCAAGCAAAAAAAATTTGGGGTCACAAACAGCATGTCTACTAATATGATATGTTGATTTGTTTGATATGGGAGATAAAGGTTTAGAAATAGTATTGAAGGGATTGGGAGCATTTACCTATTCAATTGAAGTCCCTAGGAGTTGTAGATTGTGCTTTACTGCATGTTGGATCATGTATTCCTCTTTTGCCACATAAACCACAAAATTTAGGTTTCTTTTTTGGATACTCTCCATATGAGGGGTTTCTTAGTTTTATGAAATGACTGGGTTGCCGCTTTAGAGATGGTGGAAGCAACTTAGGTTGATCGGGTGGAGGTTCACATTCAAATCGCACTGTATCTGAAATGGGATTTATATCTTCCTCGTAACAAAGAATATACGTTGTGGAGTAGAAGTATTTATCCACATACACGAAGATGGAGGGGCAGTTTCTTGTTATTACAGTCACAGCGTGAACGCAAGGAAAACCAGTTACAGCCCACTGCCCGCATGAACATTTCTGGCTCATTAAATCAACAGTACATGACACGTCACTATGAACTTCAAACACACCATTGGGGGACAATGCCACAATCCATGTTTTCCCAGTATCAAACATATAGTCCCAGTCACATTGTTTTTTGACAAGGGGAGTAGTCCACTCATTAGATGTTTTCCTCCTTTTAACAAACCAGGTAGCAATATTTTGATGAATCCAATCTAGCATCTTTGTGACAGGCAATGATCTTGCTTCAACAATCCAAGCATTGAACGATTCTGTGCCATTTGAGATCATCTCCCCATACCTTTTTATGTGAGACGAATATGCAAATGCTCACTTTTCATAGGGTAGTTGGGCTATTCATTCTTCTACAATCTTACCTCCTACATGTTTAAACAATTCCAACTTTTGATTGAAAAGGCGTTCATCTGGTGCATATGCAACTAACATGAAAAGTTCACCTAGATCCTCTCGTTGATTGTTTGTCCAACCAGCTGAAAAACGCCCCTTAAGGTTATTTTGCAGATGCCAAAAATAGTAGAAATAATTCAGTTCCTTGAAGACGACATTTAGGACAGAAAGAATGCTGGTGTTCCTATCATATATATATATATATATATATATATATATATATATAATTTCCCTCTCATGCATGATATTTTCCTTATGAACCACTCCCAGTTGGACGAGTTTTCTGTAGAGACAAGAGTAAATGCCACTGGAAACAACCCTAGCAACATATAAAATATAAATCAGACTAATAATAATTAAAATATAGAAAACTGAAATTTTATCAAACTTACCATCATTGCCATCATTTGCAGTTGCCACAAGTAAGGTGCCCTTTGCTCAACCACGAAGGAAATTAAAATTGATTTTGAATTTTGGGTGAATCTGGTGCACCCCGGGTGCTCCCAAAACACACTCTTTTTTTAATAGTTTTGAATATTTAATCTCCATCACACGATTGTGAAATAAAAGACTTAGTCAAAAATGAAAAAGGGTATTACAATAAAATATGAGATATATTTAGTATTTTAGATTAATTTTTCATTTTAACTGGGGTATGCTTAGTGATTGGGGTATGTATAGTCGCACCCTATTAATTATTTCATTTAAAATTGAGCAACACTTGTGTAGAAATTTCTATTGTAGAAATATCTATTTTTGAAAAATTTGCGGGTCTAAACCGGGTCGAGTCGGATTTGGACATTTTTTTTCAAAATTCACGCAACTTATTATTCTAGGTTTTTCCTCTACTAGGTATGTTACAATTTGGGCAAATGTGTGTTACAATTAGGTAAAATCTGTGTTACTAATTCTTTAAAATTTAATTTTTTGTAATTTTCAAATAACTATAAAAATATGTATTTTTGCAATAATAAATGTGTTACTTAATTTATTTTTTATTCTCATTGTTGATTTATATTAATAATATGTTGTTCATATACTAATACATCATTTAATACCTTACATATGTTATATAAATTATAATATTTAATTTTCTAAGGATAAATAAATGTTTGTATATACAGTAACACATATTTTATCTTGTAGTAACACACATTTACTCTAATTGTAACACACATTTTCACTAACACACATTTACTCTAATTGTAACACACATTTACTCTAATTGTACACACATTTACCCTAAATGTAACACACATTTGCAGAAATACACATGTACTCTAATTGTAACACATATTTGCTCCTCAATTTTTGTTAATATATGAGCATATATAAAGATATTAAACGGGCAAGCCCTAACCCTACAGGGCTGCGGGCCTAAACGGTCCCGGGCCTTAGCGGTTCGTTCTTAACGGGCCACTAATACTTGGGACCCTAACCCTAGCGGCCCGCGGGCTAAACGGGCCACTAATGGGCTCGAGGTAAAAAAATTAAAATTAAATATAAAATACAACTAATGATTTAATAACTAAAATAATCCATAAAGTTCACATATCAACAACATAAAGTTCGCACACTAACAATATAATTCATAAAGTTCACACATTAACAACATAATCCACAAAGTTCACACATCCATAAAGTTCACACATTAACCCTAATTGAAGAACATGAGAACTTAATTTAATCGATATTTAGTTTTCTACTATTTTCTATTTTTAATTCTTAGTTAATAACAAATTAGTAAATTAATAATTAATATGAGTAATAAGTTAATTAATAAACATGTTAGCTAGTTATAAATTATAATACAAACTGTAAGTATAAAATATTAATGATTTAATGTATACAAGTTTACAAATTACAACAGTGAGAGAATCAGACCTCACTTTCTAATTCAGACTACCCACATCCATGACACTCACTCAACTCAACCTACAATAAAATATTAATTTCTCTCTCCTCCACATATACAACCTATAACTCAACCCAACTTTATATTTTTTATACTCACATCCACAACCCAACTCAACACAACTCAATTATTATTATTTTATTCTTTATTAATTATATATAATTTTAAATCAATATTTGGTATATTTAAAAAATATATAAGTTAATTATCATATATTTAAAAAATAATTTATCATAAACTAATTTAGCATGTGTAAACTAATTTAGCATGTTATATTTTTCTTGTTATCTTATTTAAAATGTGTAAAAAAAAAAAACTAATTTACCATATATTAAGAAAAATAATTATCATACATTCAATATACGATACAATGTCCAGAGTTGAAATAAATAGAAATAACTCAAACTACAAATAGTTGCATAAAAATAAAAACTTACAAATAGTTGCATAAAATAAAAACTTACAAATAGTTGCATAAAATAAAAACTTACAAATAGTTGCATAAAATAAAAACTTACAAACAATTGCATAAAATAAAAACTTACAAATAGTTGCATAAAATAAAAACTTACAAATATAAAAGATGCAAATCATAGTTATTCTAGCTAGTTCCAAAATTTTCCCATATATGGTCAATTAAGTCGTTTTTTAGCATGTTGTGAGCTTCTCTATTGCGAAGTTGTTCTCTATTAATCATGTAAGTGGACAAATTCGCAATGCGTTCAGTAGAGTACTGAAAACGTTGATCTTCAAATGTAGGATAATCCCTTAAAAATTCAGTGGGGTCATAATAATTTTGGTAAGTGTCTCGTTCATCCTCCACTATCATGTTGTGCATGATGATACAAGCCAACATTATTTTTCCCAT
Organism: Prunella vulgaris; assembly: GCA_026898435.1. Taxonomy (NCBI): domain Eukaryota; kingdom Viridiplantae; phylum Streptophyta; class Magnoliopsida; order Lamiales; family Lamiaceae; genus Prunella; species Prunella vulgaris. The sequence continues at coordinate 1,208,592 of JAPKLY010000065.1, forward strand.
TAACAACTTATCCCAAACAAGACACGGACGTCGAAGAAATGCAAAACGAGCTTGTAGAACTCCAAAAGCTCGTTCCACATCTTTTCGGACAGCCTCTTGATGTTGAGCGAACAACTTGTGCTTTTGGAGTTGTGGAGAAGTAATTGACTTTACAAAAATAGCCCATGAAGGATATATGCCATCAGTGAGATAATATGATCTATCATATTCTCGACCATTCACAACATATCTAACGTTTGGTGCTCGGCCTTCCAAGACATCACTAAAAACTGGAGATCGATGAAGTACATTAATATCATTGCAAGAACCTGGTGTACCAAAGAAAGCATGCCATATCCATAAGTCATAAGATGTAACAGCTTCCAAAATAATTGTTGGTTTTCCACTCCTCCCTGCATATTGTCCAGCCCATGCTATAGGACAATTTTTCCATTACCAATGCATGCAGTCAATATTGTCTATCATGCCTGGAGAACCACGTTGTTCCCCAACATATAGCAATCTGGCAAAATCATGTTCATTGGGTCTTCTGAGATACTCATCACCGAAGCATGATATGACCCCTTCTACAAAATGTACAAGAGCTTGTCTTGTTACAGTTGCACTCATGCGTAAGTATTCATCAACGGTATCAAAAAGATGTCCCATATGCCAATACCCTCATAGCTCCAGTGCATTTCTGAATTGGTGAAAGACCTTGTCTACCAGTTGCATCAGCTCTTTGTTGAAAATATACGTCATTGGCAGTAGCAACATCCACTATACGAAGGAATACTGATTTTCGCATGCGAAATCTACGTCGAAAGATTTCAGGATTATACGTTGGATTATTGACAAAATAGTCATTCATCAAATGCAACTCACCAATCTCCCGTTGTCTTTCACAATACCTTTTTCTGGCTCTAGGAGTTTGATCTCCTAAGAGCAGATTAGGATTATTTATGATCATATCCTCTATGATACGATCAAATTGATAATTTTGTTGAGCAACTCGTTCTTCCCATTTATCAATTTCCTCCCATGTGTTGTCTGAACTGGAGCTTGAATCTGAATTTGTCGACGAGTTTTCATTGAGAGACATTTGTAAAGTGGATTGTGAAGGAGAGTAATGTGGATTGTGAAGGAGAGTAAAGATATATGATTGTGAAGGAGAGTAAATATAAATACATGTGATGCATGTAATAAGTGACAAGACAAATGCATGCCATTAAGTGACAAAATAAATGCATGTGGTAAAAGTTAAAATCTGACAATGATGATGTTGGGTTATAGAGCCTGAATGACAGCTTCACGTCCCGAGCTACTTTTTTTCGGGTATTCAGATGCATGTGATGAAAGTACGAATCTGACAATGGTGTATATGTATAGTGCATGTAAAGAAAGTTAGCATCAGATTGTGACTACATATAATGCATGTGAAAAAAGTGACTAGACATGTAATTCAGATGCATGTGATGAAAGTACGAATCTGATAATGGTGCATGCCAATAAGTGTATAGGTATAGTACATGTAAAGAAAGTTAGCATCTGATTGTGACTACATATAATGCATGTGAAAAAGTGACTAGACATGTAATTCAAATGCATGTGATGAAAGTACGAATCTGATAATGGTGCATGCCAATAAGTGTATAGGTATAGTACATGTAAAGAAAGTTAGCATCTGATTGTGACTACATATAATGCATTTGAAAAAAGTGACTGAAATTACATAAATTGAAATTACATAAACTGAAATCACACAAATTACATAAACTAAAATTACATAAATTGAAATTAAATAAACTGAAATCACATAAACTGAAATCACACAAATTAAAATTACATGATGTTGGGACAATCTGAGTATTTTGATTAGATCCCAAAACCCCTGATGAATCTGCCTAAGTACAGATGTTCAGGATAAAATAGTTCAGGATAGTTAGGTTAAAAATTCAGTACAGGAGGAACTTGCTGAAGACTGAAGAATATTGGAGTCGACCCAATTTACTGAAGTCTGAAGTATTATTCATCCTGAAGGAGTCAGTCAGTCTTGCTGAAGATTGTCTGGGTCTGAAGCTGAAAATCGAAGCCTGATGATCCGTCCTGAAGTCAATCCTGAAGTACCATTGACTGATGTTTTTACTGAGTACACTAAGCATACTCAGGACAGATCTTAGTCAGTGAAGAGTAAATGTAATCTATCAGGCTGTGCTGAATGCACTTAAGACCTGACTTAGGCCTCAGTTCAGTTTATCTGAACCATATAAGTCCAAAGCAAAAAGGTTACACATATTGGGCTGAATAATCTATCAGGCTGTGCTGAAGACACATAAGACCTGACTCGGGCAGTAGTTCAGATCACCTGAAACATGTAAGTCCAAGGCAAAAAGGTTATTTATGCTATGGGACAAGAGACAAAGAGAATGTCAGTAAGACTCCAATGAAGACAAACATTCAGACTGAGTTATTAACAAGAGACTCAGAGTATTGAATGTACAAGGAAGGACAAATGTCTGAAAGTCAACTAGCCGTTAGAACGGAGAGCCAATGATCTTTCGACACGTGTGTACAGAGTCTGCACAGCATTTAATGCGGCATTTAATGCGTCTCAAAGTTGCAGGCGATGGGACAGACTTGCCAGAATAAGCATGGCGGTTAGGTCAAACGGTATTTCTAGCCTGCAACCACCCCAAAATAGGAAAGATTTGATTATATCTCCTCAAACTGATCTATTTTGAATCTTGCCTATAAATATGGAAAGTCTTGCACCCATTCAAGGTTAACGTGAAATTTCCAAGAGAAAACTCTCAAGAATCTAAGCTCTCAAAGCATACTAAAAGCAACACTCTGCAATTAAATTTCCCTAGTGTTGTAGTAGGATTCACTCTGTATTTGCTTAGATCAATAGCTCTAATATTTAGCATTATTTTGTATTGCTAGAGCTATCTCAGTTGGAAACCAGAATACCAAACCACTCAGGGTGTGAGATTGGTTGGTTAGAAGGACTGGGACTTGTAAAATGCCCAGGGGTCAGTTCCTAAGAGAGGAAGTTGGCTACTCGTGTCCCTTGGCACGTAAAACCAAGCACCTATCATCAGGGTTTTGAGGATAGCTTCCTGTTAAATCAGGTCGTGGACGTAGGAGTTGGTTATCTCCGAACCACGTTAAAAAGACCCTTGTGTGCTGATTTACTGTTTTGTTCAGGATCATAACTGTCGTCATAATAAACTAAACATTCTGCATTATTTTATCCTCAGGACTGAATCAATCATCCTGAATCTTAATACGGTGCACTCTGCCCTAACCACCAGTTTACTAAGCAAGTTCAGAGAAAATGTTTTCAGAAACTAAAATGAGTAGAATCTAAGGGCTCACTTTCCACACGTACTCTAGCTCACTGAGATAGTAGTCCAACTGACTCGCTTCCAAGCAGTCAGTAGGTTTGTTATCTCTACTGAGCTTCCGAGCACATTACTCACACTCAGCTTATCTGACTCGTTACTGAACTGTCCCTGCTGTCCCTGTGGACCTTCAGCATACTGAGTAATTCAGGAATCCTGACTGAGAGTGTAAGAGCATTTTTCTGAGTCTTTCAGAAAAATCTGACATCAGTGTATTCCCCCCCATACACTGATTGTACTCGTTTCGGGACCAACAAGTGGTATCAGAGCAGTGGTTCTAAAGACCACTGACTTTTTTTACCAACAGTTTCTGAGGAGAAACTTTTGGTGGTCTACTGAATAGATCCCGTTTCTGAAAACTGCATATCATGGCATCCGGTTCTAAATGCCTCGAAGGCAATCTTCCTGAATTCTCTATTGACAATTATGACTATTGGAAATTGAGGGTACTCGCACATCTCTATTCCATCTGTGATCAGATGCATCTGGTGATTGAGCAGGGTCCGATCAAGTTTATGAGGAATCTTCAGACGACCTGGCCTGTTGCTGGCAATGTTCCTGTTCCAGCCACCGGAGATGAAGAAGTGGAGAGGTCCGCGCTTAATTCTGATCAAATTAAGCAAATCGGACTAGATAATGTTGCCAAAAATATTATACTCCACACTGTTTCTTACGAGAATTTGGCCAGGCTCATGCATCTGAGGACTGCAAAGGAGATCTGGGATGCTCTGAGAGAGATGAGTGAGGGATCAGAAAAGATCAAAGAGAACAAGATAGATCTTGCAATTAGGAAGTTTGAAGCCTTCCGGATGTTAGAAGGAGAATCCATCGATCAGATGGAAGCTCGGTTCATTAAGATGATGAACGAGCTAGCAACCCTTGGGAAGGTGTTTCCCAAGAGGGAGGTGTCTTCTAAAATCCTGAACTGTCTCCCTGAAAGATGGGACACAGGAGTGATCCTACTGAAGAACACTCAGGACCTTACCAACATTACTCACTCTCACCTATTCTCAGAGTTAAAGGCTCTGGAATTCGACCACGATAAGAGGAAGAAGAAGGGTGTTGTCAGTGAGGAAGTTAGTGAGGAGAAGACTCCTGAAAAGGAAAAGAGCGTGGCTCTTAAAGCTACTCCTGAGCCTGAAGCTGGATCTGACTCTAAGTCTCTGAAGGACATGAACAAGGATGAGCTAGCCTTGGAGTACAGCCTGATGGCGTGGCATTTTGAGAAACTGAACTCTCGATTCGGAAGGTATAAGAAATTTTATACTGACAGCCGTGATCGCAGGTACTCCAGCCCCAGGAGATCGAGTCCCCGAAGAGAAAAAATGAGGGGCTCAGATTCCAGGAGGGATCGCAATGAGCCTGAGCGACGAAGAGATGAGAGGAGGAGAGATGATGAGCCCAGAAGATCCAGCTCCAAACCTGAACGATCATCAAGGAGAAAGAGGGAGTCATCTGATAAAAGATACACTGACAAGAAACTTGTTTCTGATGTAGATCAGTGCTACCACTGCAAAAAGACCGGACATTATCAGTATGACTCAGTGCTCGTGAGCGAGAGGATCGGAGAGCCAAGAGAGAGCTAAGGGCATCAGACCGGAGAGCATTGCTTGCTGAGGACTCCTCAGATTCTGATGGCCCAGGACACCGGTCCCCTGAGCTCTTCTCCGATGAGGAGTATGATGACCTCTGCCTGATGGCAGATGATGAGGTATGTTCTTCTGCCTCTTCTCCTGATCACGCACCTAAGCTTAGCTCAGATTCAGCAGGAGAACTCGACCTTCAGCTCGCCCTAGAGCAATTGATGGTTGACTTCTCAAGGCTGCAGGAGACTCATACTCACACAACGGATGTGAATGCAAAACTGAGTGGGGAGAACGATCGGTTAACTGAGTCTCTCAGAGTAAGAGATACTGAGGAAGCCCTCAGACTTGTACATCTTCAGGAAGAGCTACTTCATGCACGGAACAAGCATGATGAAGCTCCACTGGAGGTAGAAAGACTGAAGGGTGTAATCAGCTCGCTGATTGAGACTCGTGATACTGATCTGTTCCTTGCTCAGGAACAACTGATGATTGAGCGAATTACTCTTAGAGTGATGTTCGAAACTGAGTGGCAAGCTCGCCTTTGTGCTGAGCAAACCACTTGGGATCTTGAGCTGATCACAAAAGAGAAAGCTCATGAAGAGTTGGTGCTTCAGTACACCACTGAAATTGATGCCCTGAAAGAAACAAATGGGCATCTTGAGGTTAAGCTGAAGAAGTTATACACATCCACCCAAGTGGTTGATGAGTTAACAAGTTTCTCTCAGCTGATTGATGGTGCTAAAGCTGGGTTAGGCTATGATGCCTCAAAAGACCCAAAGGGCAAGAAAAAGAGAGGTGCTTCAGGGAGCAACTCTCAGAAGAAGTTTGTCCCTGCCCTAACTGATGACAAGAGCTTAAGTGTTGCTCGTCAGGACAAAGGCAAAGGGAAGGAGAAAATGCCTGCTGAACCTGTCAGGCAAAGGGCTGAGAAACCAAGACCTAAACCTAAGGAAAAGGTCAAGGCTTCTCATCCCTAGTCAAGGAAGACAGATCAAGGGAACTCCAAGGCTCAGCCTTGGAATCCTCAAACTGGAAAGAATTCTGTCCCTAGCACTTCTCAGGCTCAACCCAGAAATGCTCAGGATGGAGGGAACTCCAGTCAAAGGAGGCCTCAGGCAAAGCCGAGGACTACTAAGGTCCAGACTCCTCAGACAGGGCACAGAGCCCATCAGGAGCGTCCTAATCCTCAAAGGAGAAGGACAAACCAGGTGGTCTCTGAAAGGCAACGGAGACCTGACTCCAGTAACACTCAGGCCAGACCTCAAGTGCCAAGAGGTCAGGCCCGAGCTGTTCCTTTTCGGGATCAAACTCAGCCCAATGCACCCAGGCCAAGGAGGAACAGGAGGCCCACCCCCAGGAATTAATATAGAGCTCCTGAACCTCAGGCTGACACCCATACACCCTCAACTTCCCAGGCGAAAAGGAAGAAGACTGTGTATGTTGATGTTTCAGGGAGACAGGTTTACACTTCTGATGCTATCAGAATTGTTAAACAAATCTGGATCCCGAAGGGTATGGCTGACTCAGTAGGACCCAATACGAGATGGGTACCTGAGGCCTGATTCTTTTCAGGTCGCTGCGGGCTACAAGAAGAGGAAGGAGGATCTGATGAAGGACTGGTACTTGGACTCAGGATGTTCCAGGCACATGACCGGATTTCGTGATCTCCTTCAGGATTATGTAGCTCAGGACGGCCCGCAGATAACCTTTGGTGATAACTCTAAGGGTTTCACCAGAGGATTCGGAACCCTTGTTATTGGCTCTGTCCGTGTACTGAATGTATCATATGTTGAGGGACTGAGACATAATTTACTCTCGGTCAGTCAGTTTTGTGACCGAGGATATAGTGTAGAATTTACATCTAACATGTGTCTTGTGAAGGACAAATCTACACTACAGGTTCTGATTACAGGTATCAGGAGGGGCAATGTATATTTTGCTGATTTTAAGAGCAGTCCTCCTGAAACTTGTTTAGTTACTAAGAGCTCCTCTGAGCTCAGTTGGCTTTGGCATAAACGCCTGAGTCACTTAAACTTCAAGATTATTAACAAAATTTCTAGACTCTCACTTGTAGATGGTCTACCCAATGAAGTTTTTAGCAAAGACCACGTGTGCGGAGCATGTCAGAAAGGCAAGCAAACCAAAGCTTCATTCAAAGTGAAAGAAGCCTTCTCAACTGACAGAGTGCTTCAGCTTCTGCACATGGATCTCTTTGGTCCAGTTACTCCTGTCAGCATAAATGGTAGGAAATATACCCTTGTTGTTGTTGATGATTATTCCAGATATACATGGGTTATTTTCTTGCTGAACAAAAAGGTGACTCAGGTCAAGCTTCCAGAGTTACTCAAGCAATTAAGTACTGAACAGGGTCTGAGCATAGTCAGGATCCGATCAGATCGAGGAACTGAGTTTATAAACTCTATTATAACTGATTTTTGTACTAACCATGGTATAGCTCATGAGACTTCTGCAGCCAGGACCCCTCAGCAGAATGGGGTAGCTGAAAGAAGAAATCGGACCCTAAAGGAAGCTGCCAGGACCATGTTGGCTGAGTCAGGATTGCCCAAGAAGTATTGGGCTGAAGCAATCAACACTGCTTGCTACACTCAGAACCGATCTATGCTGAACAAACAACATGCTCAGACACCTTATGAAACTTGGAACAAGAGGAAGCCTCGCATCTCTTATTTCCATATTTTTGGGTGTAAGTGTTTCATCCTGAACAATGGGAAAGACCAGTTGAAAGCCATTGATAGCAAATCTGATGAGGGAGTCTTCTTAGGATACTCCTCAGTCAGTAAAGCCTTTAGGGTGTATAACTGTCGGACCCTTTGTGTGGAGGAAACACCTCATGTTGTGTTTGATGAGACTGCATCAGTGCATAGGAAATAGGTTCCGAATTCTGACACTGAGGGGGTTATCAAGAGGATAACAAGACTGAGTCTGAAGAATCCTGAATTCAAGATCAAGCTTGTTAGTGCTCCCAAGGGATGGGATGATGATGATGATGATGATCAGGATGGACCTCAGGTCAACCCTCAGCTAACCCCAGCCTCGGAGAATGTTGAGTCTCAGACGGAGGCACAGACTCAACCTGAGGTACGTACTGTCGGTGATGATGCCTCTGCACCTGAGACAGTTACTGAGTCTAACACTGTAGGGGGAAACAATGTCTCTGATATTGGCCAACCCTAAGAAAATGACTCAGTATCCCCTGTTCTTGCTCGTTCCTATTCTTTGCCTATTATTGTCGAGACTAACATTTCAGAATCAGGCGAGGGAACGTAATCAGCTCCCAGTGCTCCCGTCAGCAGGAGGCGGTGGCTAGATGATCACTCAATGGCGGATATCATTGGTGATATCAATGAGGGGGTCAGGACTAGGTTGTCCTTTGGTGAGAGCGCTATGTTTTGTTGTTTCCTGAGTGATCAGGAACCTAAGAGCACAGAAGAAGCTCTTGCTGATCCCAATTGGATCCTAGCCATGCAGGATGAGCTCAATCAGTTTGAGCGGAATCAGGTTTGGGAGTTAGTTGAGAGACCTAGGTGTCAACATGTCATTGGCACCAAGTGGGTCTTTAAGAACAAGAGGGATGAGAAGAATGTTGTGGTCAGGAATAAGGCCAGATTGGTAGCAAAAGGTTACTCTCAGGCCGAAGGAATCGACTATGATGAGACCTTTGCTCCGGTCGCAAGGTTGGAAGCAATCAGATTATTTCTGGCATATGCAACATTCAAGAAATTCAAAGTGTATCAGATGGATGTAAAGAGTGCTTTTCTGAATGGTGTACTAAACGAGGAGGTCTATGTGGAATAACCTCCAGGTTTCGAAGTTGGAAATAAGGTATATCACCTGAAGAAAGCTCTTTATGGCCTGAAGCAAGCTCCGAGAGCTTGGTATGATACATTATCCCAATTCCTGATAGACCACGGGTTCGTAAAAGGAACAGTGGACAGGACCCTCTTCCGGATATCCGAAGGGGAGGACATTCTCTTGGTTCAGATTTATGTGGATGACATAATATTTGGATCTCCTAATCTGAAGCTTTGTGAGAAATTCTCCAAGCTGATGACTGGGAAATTTGAGATGTCAATGATGGGAGAAATGAATTTCTTTCTGGGTCTCCAAGTCAAGCAAACTAACTCCGGAATCTTCATAAATCAGTCCAAGTATGCGAGGGACTTGATTCAGAAATTCGGAGTTCAGTCCAGCAAAGTCTCACGTATTCCCATGAACACAAATGAGAAGCTGGATCCTGACAAAGAAGGAGTCTCAGTAAATCAGACTGAATATAGGGCACGGATAGGATCCTTATTGTATCTGACTGCTAGTCGTCCTGACATCACTTATGCAGTTGGAGTTTGTGCAAGGTATCAGTCTGATCCAAGGAAGAGTCATCTAGAGAGTGCCAAAAAGATACTGAAATACCTGAGAGCTACAGTAAATCTAGGACTTTGGTATCCCTCTGATGACAACCTAGAACTGACTGGCTATTCAGATGCAGATTATGGAGGCTGTAGACTTGATAGGAAATCAACTACAGGCATATGTCAGTTTCTAGGGAGTAAGCTGATCTCTTGGTTTTCTAAGAAGCAAACCAGTGTTGCAACGTCTACTACTGAGGCTGAGTATATGGTGGCATGCAGTTGTTGTTCTCAGATCCTTTGGCTGAAACAGCAACTGAGAGACTACCAAGTTGAGGCCACTGAAGTCCCAATTTATTGTGACAATAATAGTGTCATTGCCATATCCCAAAACCCAATCTTACACACAAGGTGTAAGCATGTAGACATCAGGCATCATTTTATCAGAGATCATGTTGAAAAGAAGGACATCAGGATGGAGAGAGTCCCTACTGATAAGCAGAGAGCTGACATACTGACTAAGGCTTTGCCTGAAACCAGATTTGTTGAGCTATCAGTAGAATTAGGACTCCTTGACCCAGGCTTAGGAGATTCAATCTGAATCTCTAGTCAGAATGCTCAAGGTCAGGGGGAATGACTAATAAGGACTCAGGATGAAGAAATCTCAGAAGAAAATAAGAATGGTTGTATGGGGAACATTCAGTATGAAAAGAATGATCAGTATAGACTGACTAAGATTCAGGACACTGAACTCAGGGCTTGTCACCCTGATAGACCAACAACAAGTGGTATCAGTCAGAATACGAATCTGACTGACTGGTATGTTTCCTGATTTTTGTCTAGTCATCAGATCTTGCGTGCATTATCCTTGATACTGTTTGTTGTATTGTCAAATCAATTTAATTTGTCATTTAATCCCAGCCATTCATTTAATATTCGGTTATTATTTAATACAATTTATTTGAATTAAATACGGACATGCTCTAATGTGCATTTAATGCACTGTGGGAGGGAACAGTTTTCGATAAAGTTTGACCAATTACTTTCGAAAAACAAAAAAGGCACCATGCATTTCACTTTTTGATCTTGACCATTGAATCTCATAAGTCATTATTTTCTGAACCATCCGATTAAAACTGAAATTTAGTATAAATAAGGGAAGTGATCGTCGTTGCAACCTTTATGCACCCAAATCTTTCCTTAATATATTTTCTCTGAAAACCCGATTTTCTTCAAAATCTCCAACTTAATCCATGGCGTCTCCTTCGGTGGACTCATTCTTTGGGAATGTCTTCCATCTCAGGAATGAGATCCACTACGAGCCCTTTGGGGATTTTTCTTCTAACCACCCTGATATCTTGCCTGTGTAAGAATTATATGAAAATGCAGGTCTTCTGCAGTTTATCACAGCAAGACCCCAGAGACTCCATCCGAGACTGGTTGTTGCTTTCTACCTCAAGATGGCACAGAACAAGGATTCCCAGGAGTGGGAGACTTGCATTCCATTGACTTCCTGTGTGAAGGGGAAGGATGGAGAAGAGGAAATGACCAGAAGGTGGGTCACTTTCAACATCAGGGAGAAGATTAAGGAGGTTTTTAATCTTCCCTGCTCTGGACGAAGCCCGGTTGATTACGGGTTTGGGAATGAGAAGGATTTTCTCCAGTCTCTCTGCGATGGAGATGTCGTCCTGAGGTCGGGCCTCAACAAATCTGTTTTGAGGACTGAGAATCGTCACTTCTTCGACTTGACTAGTCAGAGTGATGGGGATTGCCGGAGGATTGGAGCAAATCTCCAGACCAAATCTTTATACGATGATGGCAATTTCTGACGCCTCAGTGCACAATTTTCACTGGGAGGATTACTTCCTCCAATTACTGGTAGCTGAGACCAGCAAAATCAAGTATTCGCCGGAGGGTCAGGCGACGTTCGAGGCCAAAATGCACTTTGGCACCAAGATCTCACTGATTTTGGAAACCCTGGATCTCGGGGACGTTGATCAGGCCCAGTCGCTCGAGATTCCAGCGAAGATTGACCTCTTCAGGGCTTACTCCGGTGATGCTGGCACCAAGAGAAGACCACTGACTCAGAAGAAGAAGGCTCAGGCGAGCACGACTAGGAGAGTCAAGGCTCAGGCAGGCATATCTTCAGAGTCCGATATTGCAAAGCCAGCGGAGGATAAGCCCAAGCGCTCAGGACCCAAGCAACAGAAACTGAAATTCCTTTATTCAGGGTCAGCAGAGCGAGAGAAAAAGTTTGTGGAAGAGAGAGTTGCTGAAGAAGCTGTTCAGCATGCAACTCCGGAAAAGGAACCGGCTCAGGCTGCTCTTGACATTGCTCCCATTACTTCTGTTCCGGACGTTGCATCCCCTGATCCTGATCAACTGATTCTCAACATAGCCTCAACCTATCAGAGTTTGGAGAAGGATCAGGATGAACCTGCTCAGGAAGGAGAAGTTGAGCAGAAGGCTGTTGAACCAGTTCTGGCTGAAGCCCCATGGCCATTCCCTGCTCCTGATGAGAACACATTGCCCGATTTCGAGATTGTGGCAAGGGGAACTGCTGTGGATATGGTGGAGAAGAGGTTTCCTGATCTCTCAGACACTCAGAAGGAGGCAGTTGTGCAACTTCGCACCTACGCCATGATCAGGAATGCCACTTGGCCTGAATTGAGTCAGCTCGGGGAGTTGAGAGGATGGGAAAAAATGGCTGAAACTGAAGCTGCCCTCTTTGATCACTTCAACGTGAATTCTTTACATCAGCTGATCAGGATGGTAGACTTCATCCGAACTGTTAGATGCATCTACCCTGAGCCAGAGCCTGAAAGAGTTGAGGAGGAGAAGGAAGAGGAGAAGGAAGAGATTGTGATTGCTAAAGACATTCAGCAAGGTGGCACTGAAGGAGTCAGTGCACCGGCTGATGAAGCAATCCTGGGACCCGGGACTGCAGAGGCTTCAGGAGAGGGTCCACCAGGTCTGATCCGAGTCAGAGGAAAATGGATCACCCCCGAGGCTCTATATGTTCAGAACTCCTCACGAGCTCTTGCCAATCTTCACAGAAGGGTAATCCTCATCGAGAGAAAAACTAGTAGGGTTGGTTCAAATTCTGAAGTGCTGAACAAAAAGATGAAAAGACTGGATCGTGACCTGAATGAGATGGGGACTGATATGAATGCTGCCATCGATCTTCTTGGAGAAGTCAGAAATCAACACTCAGTAGATCTCACTGTTATCTCTGAGCAAGCAAAAAGGGTCATTCAAAGCTGCAATCAAATGGTCTCTGATGCGCAAACTCAGCAGGAGAACAAGCTTGCCACTTTTCTTGATCAACAAATGCCTGAAAGAATTGATCAACTGATTGATGAAAAGTTGGCCAAGCTGAAGGCTGAACTGAAGGATGAGCTGCTGAGTGAGATGTCTGAACAGGAGAAGGATGCAATTGCTACTGCCCTGAACAATCGAATGATGAGCTTTGAAGGACGGCTAAAAGCTGAGCACAATTCAGCCGTCGACAAGCTAAGTATTGGCCTGAGAGGGATGGCAAGGCAGATTGGGCAACTGCAGGGCAAGAAGACTGAGATGGACAGTCAGTTCACATTACTGGTGGAGTCAGTAAACGAGGTTGTCAAAAGAATCAATGACGATGATGCCAAAAAGGGGGAAGGAAAGAAGCAAATAGCTGCTAGGAAAGCAAAGAAGAAGGACTTCCCCCCTGAACTGAAAGCTGCTGAAAGGAAGAGGACTAGATCCGCAGCCGCCATCGAAGCTGCTGAAGGTTCAGATCCGAAGAGATTAAGGCCCTCTGAAGATCCTGCCTTGGAACCTTTATATAAGGAGATGGAGGAACAAATTCAACCTGGGTTGACCACTCAGAAGAAAATGGTGATGACTGAAGCTGAAAAGATAGCGAAGATGAAGGAGATTTCGCTCCTTAGTCAGATCCAACGCTTGAAAGAGTCCAACGAGTATCTGACTTCGCAGGTTCAGAAGAAGAAATCTGTAACTTCTGGATCTCGGATAAAGACTCTGAGGAAAATGGTGGTCAGTTCAGAACAAGGCCCTCCTCCAATGCAGTTTGTAGAAGACTTCATTCCTATAGAGATATTGGAGGTATGGATTCCGATCCGGAATAGGTGGGCCTACCTATTCTACGTGGTGGGGTTATGGGACGATCTATCTGAAGAAAAAGACGTCATACTCCATCACTGGATGGCACAGGAGTACCCTGATCTCTGGGCTGAAATCATCAGACATGCTGACACTGAAGGTGTAGAGATCGCTCCTCTGGAATTCATCAAGTACCCTCCTCCACTCTTCAGGAACTCCAAACAACTAGACCGGAAAGCGATATCAGAAGAAATCGTCAGAGTAGGATGCGCTGCCGGGGCTGTTGGTGATCGGAACAGGATGAAGCAGGTCCTGAACCGAGTTTTTGAGATGTATGAGATTCCTCTAGCTGCTTGGAATAAGGATGAAGACTAGATCAGGAGCTAGTTGATTCAGGAATTGTAATAGCTTCAGGATACTTGTAATTCTCATATCAATCAATGAAGTTATTTATTTTTCCTGAGTACAACTTCTTGTTGACTCCTGAATTTACTTTTCTGAATCCTTATCAAGAACTGTACTAACCCATTCCTTGTTCTCATCTTATAGACTAAGTACCTAGTTTGTCAGGTGGTACTGAGTTGTTCTCACTGACTAAGTCTGTTGATTGTATAGATGAATAGGAATTTGCTTAAGGGTTTTGGCATCATCAAGAAGGGGGAAATTGTTGGGACAATCTGAGTATTTTGATTAGATCCCAAAACCCCTTATGAATCTGCCTAAGTACAGATGTTCAGGATAAAATAGTTCAGGATAGTTAGGTTAGAAATTCAGTACAGGAGGAACTTGCTGAAGACTGAAGAATATTGGAGTCGACCCAATTTACTGAAGTCTGAAGTATTATTCATCCTGAAGGAGTCAGTCAGTCTTGCTGAAGATTGTCTGGGTCTGAAGCTGAAAATCGAAGCCTGATGATCCGTCCTGAAGTCAATCCTAAGTACCATTGACTGATGTTTTTACTGAGTACACTAAGCATACTCAGGACAGATCTTAGTCAGTGAAGAGTAAGTGTAATCTATCAGGCTGTGCTGAATGCACTTAAGACCTGACTTAGGCCTCGGTTCAGTTTATCTGAACCATATAAGTCCAAAGCAAAAAGGTTACACATATTGGGCTGAATAATCTATCAGGCTGTGCTGAAGACACATAAGACCTGACTCGGGCAGTAGTTCAGATCACCTGAAACATGTAAGTCCAAGGCAAAAAGGTTATTTATGCTATGGGACAAGAGACAAAGAGAATGTCAGTAAGACTCCAATGAAGACAAACATTCAGACTGAGTTATTAACAAGAGACTCAGAGTATTGAATGTACAAGGAAGGACAAATGTCTGAAAGTCAACTAGCCGTTAGAACGGAGAGCCAATGATCTTTCGACACGTGTGTACGGAGTCTGCGCAGCATTTAATGCGGCATTTAATGCGTCTCAAAGTTGCAGGCGATGGGACAGACTTGCCAGAATAAGCATGGCGGTTAGGTCAAACGGTATTTCTAGCCTGCAACCACCCCAAAATAGGAAAGATTTGATTAGATCTCCTCCAACGGATCTATTTTGAATCTTGCCTATAAATATGGAGAGCCTTGCACCCATTCAAGGTTAATGGGAAATTTCCAAGAGAAAACTCTCAAGAATCCAAGCTCTCAAAGCATACTAAAAGCAACACTCTGCAATTAAATTTCCCTAGTGTTGTAGTAGGATTCACTCTGTATTTGCTTAGATCAATAGCTCTAATATTTAGCATTGTTTTGTATTGCTAAAGCTATCTCAGTTGGAAACCAGAATACCAAACCACTCAGGGTGTGAGATTGGTTGGTTAGAAGGACTGGGACTTGTAAAACGCCCAGGGGTCAGTTCCTAAGAGAGGAAGTTGGCTACTCGTGTCCCTTGGCACGTAAAACCAAGCAACTATCCTCAGGGTTTTGAGGATAGCTTCCTGTTAAATCAGGTCGTGGACGTAGGAGTTGGTTATCTCCGAACCACGTTAAAAAGACCCTTGTGTGCTGATTTACTATTTTGTTCAGGATCATAACTGTCGTCATAATAAACTGAACATTCTGCATTGTTTTATCCTCAGGACTGAATCAATCATCCTGAATCTTAATACGGTGCACTCTGCCCTAACCACCAGTTTACTAAGCAAGTTCAGAGAAAATGTTTTCAGAAACTAAAACGAGTAGAATCTAAGGGCTCACTTTCCGCACGTACTCTAGCTCACTGAGATAGTAGTCCAACTGACTCGCTTCCAAGCAGTCAGTAGGTTTGTTATCTCTACTGAGCTTCCGAGCACATTACTCACACTCAGCTTATCTGACTCGTTACTGAACTCTCCCTGCTGTCCCTGTGGACCTTCAGCATACTGAGTAATTCAGGAATCCTGACTGAGAGTGTAAGAGCATTTTTCTGAGTCTTTCAGAAAAATCTGACATCAGTGTATTCCCCCCCCCATACACTGATTGTACTCATTTCGGGACCAACACCTGAAAATAAACTACATTGACTGTTTAGACACAACTTCCATTAGATGGCGTTTCATCTCTTCCTCTTCTGGGGATAAGTTATCTTTAGCCAACAATGACCTCAAGATACTAGAATTCATCTTCATAATCTTTCTTTGTTCCTTCATTTGTTCCTTTCTCATCTCAAATTCCAGTCTATCTCTTCCTAGTTGGGTCATTTTTTCAGCCTCACTTTCTCTAGCGAGTCTCATTGCACGAATTTCTGCAGCAAGTTCAGCACCACCTGCATTATGGGAACTCTTACCTTTTCTTTTTCCTTTGCCTAGAGTTTCTGGATTGGAGGGGGTTGAATAATCCCCACTTTCACTATTTTTTGCTCTCTTTGAGCTACCACCATTTTCTTCGTTGAACTCTGCATTTTCATCACCATCTATATTTTCATCATGTGTTGAATCATGATCTAGTCTTAGTGCCCATTTTTCATTTTTACTCATAACTTCATTAAATACAAACAAGTTCTGGAACTTGTTAGCACCTCCTCCATCTTTTCCGTAAATTGTATGAGCTTCTCCCTCTATATCCATCTGGCTCATCCCGCTTCTTCTTCGAGAATATGCTTCCCTATAAGCAGCAATCCACTTGTTTGCACTTTCATTAAGTCGTTTCCAACGACCTTTGAGAGAATCCACATTTCTTTCACTTATCTCCTCTAGATTTTCAGCTCGTTGATTTGTGCATTTTATGTACTCGTGCCCACAAAGACATAGCCTTTTGATTTTTTCCACGTTTGCTATCTGCACTAATGAAACACAAAGACGACATTAAAGCTACATCTTCTTTGACACTCCAAACTTTTGTGTTTCGTTGTTGAACATCTTGGAATAAATTTAGGGAGATATTTTGTGGTGGCTGCACACAAGGATGAAAATATCCCAATATTTCTTCGATATATCCACGATATATCCATTTTTTGTAGTCACCGATATCGATATTGGGTAGAAACGATATTTCCATAATATTCATTAAAAAATGAAAAATATCGGTCTATAACATCGATATCCCTTATTTTTTTAACAAATTAAACCAAATATCGTTAGATATCGAGTTAATATCGAAAGATATCGATGAAATATCGAAAGATATCGAGAAAATGTCGATAAATTTTGGAAAAAACTCCAAAAAATAGTGTATATATTTAAATTTGTCACAACTGTAAAAGTTATTTAAATTCTTTTGTTAAATTTATGTATTAAATGTTTACTCTTACTTTTTTTATAATTTTTAAATTTACCGATATCGATATTCGATATCGATATATCCATCGATACTTCCATAATTTTAAGACCTCGATATTTCCATGAATACCGATATTTTCAACCTTGGTTGCACATGCTCAGAAATAGAAACTTGATTTAGATTTGGAGAAACTTGAGAGTTTTGATAATAGTTTGGATAATTTTCTAAGTTTAGAAAAGATTGAAAGTTTGGATAATTCTGAGAGTTTAAAAAATAATCAGGATGATTTGGATCTATTATAGAAATTAAGGGTTGAAATGATAAAAATAGAGGAGAAAATAGAGGATATGAGATTGTATTTCAAAGTATATCAATATTGGTGTCTATTTATAGAGAATTGAAAAATATAAATTTTGATATTTTTTTAAATTTTTTTAAATTCATATTATATATATTATTTACAATATAAATTTTAAGAGTGTAAAATCTAACTAACCAATCACATAATGACACGTGTCATTATGTGATTGGATAACCAAAATAAATGA
The DNA here is from genome assembly GCA_026898435.1 of Prunella vulgaris. Taxonomy (NCBI): domain Eukaryota; kingdom Viridiplantae; phylum Streptophyta; class Magnoliopsida; order Lamiales; family Lamiaceae; genus Prunella; species Prunella vulgaris. Next base: position 1,226,269 of record JAPKLY010000065.1, read on the forward strand.
GTTGGTTGTGACACAGTATCACGGCTGATTGCATTTCTCATTTTCATTCTTTTTTTTTTTTAATAAAGTGGCCAACAGGTTGAGTTTTTCCTGCGATGTGGATAGTCTCATATTATATAATTAATTTAAGAAAAATAAAACAGTGCTATCGGGCCAGCCCGAAAAACCGGCAGATAAACAATCAGCCCGCGGGCTAATCGGTCCGGGCAAAAAAAATCCAATTTTATACGGATCGTCATATGCTCGGACCTAAACCTGTAAATTACAGGGTTAATCGGGTCAGTCCACCAGCCCGCGGCCCGTTTAACATCTCTAAGCATATATGTGTTACTATAGGATAAAATGTATTTTTATTAAGAACAAATATGTGTAACATCTACAATGTAACAGTAACATATACATGTGTTACATTACATGAAAAATATTTATTTCTACAAAGACTAATGAATACGTGTTGAAAACAACATTTAATCTGATTGTAACATATATTTTGTCTTAAAGTAACATGCATTTGCCCAAATTTTAACATATTTGGGAGCGGAAAAAACTGAAATTACAAATTGCACGAATTTTTAAAAAAATACTCAAGTCCGATCAGACCAGATTTAGACCCGCAATTTTTTTTAAAAATAAATATTTTTACGAAAAAAATTGTATATAAGTTTTTTTCTTTAAAATTTCATTGTTTACGAATGACGATATAGAACTTCGGAACGGGATTTTTATCCCATCTCAACGCCTTGTCAACCGATGATTGGCCATCACGGTCTTCAGCTGTCAGCGCCGCCAACCTCCGCCGGATTCCGCCGCCATCCGCCGTTAGTATGTAAGCTGACAAAACAAGGCGAGAGGTTTCTGTCCACCGTCGCAACAGCAGAAGAGCCGTCCGCCGCCGTCGGCCTCCTCCGGAAGTTTGTCGCCTCAACCACCAAGCATGTGGCCATCTCCACCCTCTCCCATCTCCTTTCCCCTTCCACCTCCCATCCCCGTCTCTCCTCCCTCGCTTTCCCCGTAAGTGTGTGTACCTACGTGTATAGAAATACCCATATTTGCAGGCAAAATTCAATCAAATCTTGTTTTTGCAGATGTATTCGGTTATGAAACAAGAGTCGTGGTTCAGCTGGAACGCGAAGATAGTGGCGGATTTGATTGCTTTTCTGTATAAGGATGAAAGATTCGAAAAAGCAGATCAATTGTTGGATGAAACGGTTACCAAATTAGGGTTCAAAGAGAGGGATTTGTCCATGTTCTATCGTTATTTAATCGATTCTCATGGTAAGCACAAATCGCAGAGAGGGGTTTTGGATTGTTGTAGGCAGTTGAGGCAGCTGATTTCACAGTCTTCTTCGGTCTATGTGAAGCAGAGAGGGTACGAATCAATGGTGGCTGGTCTTTGTGAAGTGGGATTTCCTGATAAGGCTGAGGTTTTGATTGAAGAAATGAGAGAGAAGGGGTTGAAACCATCTGGTTTTGAGTTCAAATCTCTCATCTATGGATATGGACAGAATGGATTTCTTGAAGATATGAAGAGAAGCGTGGTTCGAATGGAAAATGAAGGATTTGAACTGGACACAGTTTGTTGTAACATGGTGCTTTCTTCATTTGGAGCTCACAACGAGCTCATGGAAATGAATTCATGGCTGAATAAAATGAGAAATGGGGGAATAGGTTCATCGATTAGGACTTATAATTCGGTTCTAAATTACTGTCCGACTATCATGTTATTGCAACAAGATATGAAAAATGCACCTCTTTCGATTGGTGAGTTGGTTGGAGTTTTGACAGAGGATGAAGCTAATTTAGTGAAGGAATTATTGAAATCGAGCATTCTTGATCAGGTGATGGAGTGGAGTTCCTGGGAGCTGAAGCTGGATTTGCATGGAATGCATTTCAGTAGTGCTTATTTGGTGCTGCTGCAATGGTTTAGTGAGTTGAAAGTGAGGTTTGCAGCTGGAAATGGTGCAACGCCTGCTGAAATTTTGGTGGTTTGTGGGTGCGGAAAGCATAGTTCTACGAGAGGAGAATCGCCTGTCAGGGATTTGACGAAAGAAATTATTACGAGGGCGAAATGCCCATTGAGGATCGATAGGAAGAACATAGGATGTTTTACTGGCAAAGGGAAAAGATTCAGGGATTGGTTAAATTTACAGTGATGCAATGTAATTCTGGGGAGTTTCTCATTTCAAATTGAAATATGATTATGGTGTCGCAAAACTTGTATACTTAAATTTCAAAAGCATCGTAAAAATATGCAAGAATATCACGTCTTCCTTAGTAGCATTAGAGGGGGAAGGTTAATTACATTTTCTAGTGGAATTGGGGTCACCATTGATGCATTTAAGGTCCCTTAGCTGGAATTACTCCATGGAAAAGCATCAATTAACCAGTTGTCAGCATGACTTTATGGCCTGGAATGATTCACAATATGAGCAAACTAACGTTTGGATTGAAATAACTGGAATTGGCTATACAGTTTCACATCTCATAACAAGTATTTTAATGGAACTCAAATGTATATTTTGGTTCTCAGCAGAAGAACCTTAATTACCAAGCATGGAAAAAGTCATTAGATGTTTTTTCCTACTTCCTACGAATAACATCATAACCAATACATGATCTAACATGATATTTGTTGTGACCTTAATTTTATGTCTTTGAATTGGGATATACCGAAATTCAAGTTTCTTCTCAAAAGAACCAAATTCCTACCATCATATAATAGTATAGAACAATATTACATATATGATTGTAAGTAGGCCATATATACTTATCACTAGGTTTCTATAAATAGATGAGCTTCCTCTTATTGTAAAGGGTTGTCACTCTCTCCCTCAAGCCTTTCAACACTAATCATATATACTTATCACTAGGTTAGGGGCACTAGGGATCTCTCAAAGCCACCTTCAAGGGAAGAACACACGTGTGCTTCTCTTATTCTTGTTGTTCTTTGTCTTGTCTTGATTCCTATTTTATTGTTTGAGATCGATTTCATGCTCTAAAAGAAACATCCCCAAGGTGCTCTTTAAAATCGATTCCAACAAATGACGCTAGAAGGAGAGTGCAAATTCAAAACAGAGAACCATTCCTAAAAATTCAGAAAATTTCATTGCACAACTTTTGTGTTTGCAAGCTTTTTTCAAGTCATCAATGGTGATTCAAGAATCAAGAGTCATCTTCTTCCTCCACTTTCTTCTTCCACCCATACGTAGATATATGTATATATTTTAACTGTTCACTAATTTTATTCTCATTTTTTTAAGTTAGTCTATCAATTTTATTTTCTTTCTCTTTTTAGAAATAAACTATGCTTACAAACAAAAATATAGACCCCAAAATATCTTTATTTTTCTCTTATTTTATCCACACTCTCAATATAATTCTCCAACCAATGAGAAATTGTGAAAAAGTAAAAGGTAATTGTTTAAAAGAATATTAATTTATTGAGTAGGTCTCCCGTGCAATATTGCACGGTGCAATATATACTAAAAAAGGAAGTTTCTGAAAATTCGCGGGTCACACTTGGAAACCGGGTCATCATCCCAAAATCGCGGATCAATATGAAACAGAAAAAGCCCACAGCTCTAAAACCCTTCTTTACAAAGATCAAATTAACGCTGCATTCATATTCAATTAAATTCGGTGATCGCCATGAAAACACATTAATATTCAATTACAACGAAGAGAGACGAAAATGCTATAATTATTTTGTGTTAGTTTGTTCTTGTGTTACTGCATTGATCTTATTATGATACTACATGCATAAGTTTTTTATACTGCATGCATAATATTTTCATACTGCATAATATGTATTACTATATGTTCAAATTTTGTATACTACAAGATATCATTTATAATACTACATACAGAAAACACATTCCACTATTATACTACATTAATTACTTCACACTACTGCATGCATAAGATTGTCATACTATAAGTAATATATTGTACTACTATAAGAAGTGTATTATGTTACTACATACAAAAAACAAATTCAACTACCTCTACACCATGTTATTATACTACATTACTTATTTCATGCTACTACATACATGCAGAATTTTATGATACTACATCATTACTTTTTTGTTACTACATGCAGAATTTTATGATACTATATCATGACTTTTTTGTTACTACATACAGAATTTTATGATACTACATCATGACTTTTTTGTTACTGTATTTCAAACAGAGCAGAACATAAACAAAAACCCTAAGAAACTACAAATCACTTAAAAAATATTGATCTACACTACGAAACACTTTTGTATATTCACACGAACAAATCAAATGCAGCAACAGCCAACAAAATCAACAAACCAAGGAAGTTTCGTACGAGAAAGATGTAATGAGATGGAAAATCGCAAACCAAGGAAGTTTCGTATGAGAAAGATGAGCAGAGAGTTTCGTATGAGAGAAAGAAAGATTGCTTGAAAACCGATGAAAAACTGAAAGAAAATAGACGGTTTTTCAATATTTATATTAGATCCGTTTTTAAAATGGGTTAATTGCATGGGGCGGGTTTTGTGCAATATTGCATACGAGTTTTTGTGTAATTTATTAATGAGATAATTACAAAATGAGATCACTTATAACAACCTATTTACAAGGAGGAATACCAAAAATTCCATGTTACCAAGAAGGTCATTTTATTTCAAGGAAGGTCATTTTTGTAATCATTTTATGGGGCCCATGTGCAGGAGTGATGTCATCACATTCACACATTTTTTTCTCTCCCCTCACTCTCTCTCTCTCTCCTCACATTTTTCTATTGTTATTTTGATTTTTAAAATTTTTGAATTCAAATTTTATTAAATTAATTTTCAAGTAACACTTTTATTAAATTAATTTTATACGTTTTTAAGTAATAGTTTATATTAATTTTCTGGAAAATTTCTGGCAGATTGAAAATTACCAAATTGATTGAAACCAAATTTAATCATGATTTTTCGTTTGAAACCAAATTAATTTGAAATTTATCACATTGAAACCTTCAAAAAAAAAATCTTTCTCAATAAGTACCAAATTTTAAATCTAATTTTTCGTTTCAAATTGTCGCCCATTACTAAATCTTCTTTTTTTTTTTAAATTAGAATTCAACCAATGTTGACTTTTTTTTTTAATTTAAATTTCTCTTGTTATTATTTTATAAGTATGACGTGATTTTTTTCCTCTCTTTTTTCAATTTAAAATTTTCTCATGTTTATTTTAATATATAATATTCTTTTACAGATTTTTAGATTTTGAATTCAAATTTTATTATTTTTTCGATTTTAATATTTAATTTTTTAATTTCTATTCAGTATTAATATGCGTATATGCAGACTGTCAATTTTGCATAAATTTTTTGATTCATTAAATGAATACACATATTCAAAAAATAATTTTTGAAGAAATCAAAATACCACACAAAATTTAAAAATTTACATTAATCTACACAAAAAACACAATTTAAAATTTACATTAATCAACATAAAAAAATTTAGCCTCAAAATTTACGAAAGTGGCATTATTATATTCACATTTTGTCAACAATTGTAGGAGAATTTATTAACAAGTGGAGATTGATCTGCATCAAAATTTACATAAATTAAAATCAGGGAAGCTGCTTCAAATTCAAACCCTAATCTGCAAAAATAAAAAAATTTAAATATTTAAATTCAAAAAAAATTCCAATTTTACATATTCAAACTTCAAAGAGTTTGAAGATAAAATTTTACAACAGCGGAATCACACCTAAAATAATAAAGTCTTGCCATTGTAACAATAGTTGATGAGGGGTAATATTAGAAAAAAATCTGAGAAAAAATATATATGTTAGATTTGTTCAAACAAAAAATAAATTTCAAAAAAATAAACCATAAATCTGGGAATCTGAGATCAAAATACGAATCAATTAAAAATCTTCATAGATCAAAAAAATCTTCTGAAAAAATAAATCTTCGAATCTTCCCACAAGATTTTTGGAAAAAAAACTTGGAATCTTGAAAAAAAAAACCTTTGAATATGTAAAAATCTTCACAAAAAAAAAAACTTCTTTTAGATCAATCTGGCGCCAAGGCGATTAGAAGAAACAGAGGGGATGAGCGAGGCAATCAATAGATCTAGAAATCTGAGAAAAAATTGAAGAAGGGGGTGGTGGGCTGCGACGACGTTCTGGGGTGGAGCTTTGTTTCTTTCATGATTTCCGGCGATTGAAGTTGCGACTGGTGGTGGTTGTCCGAACGGCATCGACGGTACGGCGCGACTGTCGGGCTTCATCGCGACGGGCTTCTTCTCCGACGCGACGGGCTGTTGCAGTTTGTGGAGGAATTTCGGCTGATGGAGGCGACGGTCGGGCTTCAACGCGTCCGACGGTGGTCGATGGCCGGTACGGTCGGCCGTTGCCGAGGGAAAGGGAGAATCAGGGGAGGAAGATGGTGGGGGGTAAGATTTTCAGAAAAATGGGTGTGGGAATTGGGTTTTTAATTCAAATTTAATGAGGGGTAGGTAGATGAGGGGTTTTTTAAATGTGCAGATTTGAAAATGGGAAGGTAGGTAAAGTAGGATAGGAGTAGGGTGAGATGTAGATTTAATGATTTTTGTCAGATATTAATTTGGGTGGGAATTAACCCTCCTTGTAACATGGGGTTTTTGGTATTCCTATAGGTAATAACACTATCTTAAATAATTTTATATATAACTTACTCTTTATTAATATATGGAGTGTTGTTTTTGTTTTTTAAGTAATGAGAAATTTATTGTAAGAAATAAAAAAAAGTTAGAAATTTATAGTTAAATATAGAGAATATAAATATTCTTAAATTTTGTGTCACTTGTCCAATGGGAGTAAAATTTGTGAATAGGGAAAGTATAAAATTTAAATCGTACTCTTCTCAAGAAGTTATTATTACAAGTTTAGGAAGGGAGAAGTGTTAGAAATCGATCAAGTTTCAGCAAACAGCAAAATCAAAGCTACACCTTTCTTTCTGCAATTTCCTCGGCGTTTTGAAGGTGTTTTGAAGCTATTTTTAGCCCTATTTTATATCTATTTTCAATTACAAGTATCTTTTTTTTTATTTTTTTAAATTATTATCAACTTTTTAAAAAAAAAAAAAAACACGCTTTTATATTCTTTACAAGACACTTCCCAGAGAGAAGTGAAAAACAGCCCTGGAATGCACGTACAATTCCCATCTACTTACTATGCACTGCAGTAGGTCAACACCGGTTCTATCACTTCTGTTGAGGTCACTCTGCCAAGACCGAGGCTACTCCACCATCACTCAGCGTCACCAAACCTCACTTAGCCTTCGCTAATCCTCTGTCTGAATTTAGGAAATGCCTTTTGCCAGATTAGCTAAGGTAAAATTGAGAAAACAACACATGCCTCCAGCAAAAAAAAAGAAAAAATCCATTGAAGTTCGTCGCCAGAAATTGAACTGTCAACGTCCATGTTCACTGTCGTTGCGCTCACCACGACAGCTTCAAAGCCCTGGACTGCCATCAATTTGAAGTCCAGTATAGCCATCTTGAAACCACCACCCGTAAAGCTCCATGCTGAAATCATAGCCCAGCCCACCGGAATTCCACCATAGCTGCTGAAAGCTCTGTCCACCGTCCCACAGCATGAAGCCGTCGTCGTCTTCAACCACTTGCCGAACATTTGAAGGAAACAAAGAGCAGCCACAACCATCATTATTCAAAGCAAATTTTAGCCACACTCGCCTGCTACTGAAAACTGAGCACCAAGACAACCACAATTATCGGCATCTATGGCAAATGGATGAGGTGTTGGTGGGGTGAGAAGAAAGAGAAAATTGTGATATTTATTGGATGGTGTATTTTTTATTAAATAGGTTAGTGCTAATAATGTGGCCTTCAAGATAAAGTTGTTTGGCCTATTTATTAAAAATCATTTCTTCAATTAAAGTCTCAAGGCCTTTTATTTTGAAAAATATTTGGGCTGGCTCCAAAAAATTACCTCCATCACACAGCTCTCAGACGTCCGGCTGAGGCCCTTAACAATTAATTTTAGAGTATTTTCAGCAAAGATCTTTTGCTCACTCTCCAATTAGGTTTCTTCCGATTTAATTTCTTTTTAATCAAGCATAAACAAATAAATTTATTGAATGTCATAAATTCAAAAATGCGATTCGCACAATAGAGCTTCAAATAAAATTTTTGAATGTATTCACCATTCGGAAAACTCCCTATCAAAAGTACTATCAATAAATGGTATTCATAAACTCTAAGGAGTTCCCAAAGTTTCAAGTTTGAAAGATCAATTTTATTTGATTCCAAACAAAAAACTATCTCTAATTCTGATTTATGTTGTTATACAGACAAGGTCCGAAAGCCTCTGAGGCATGGACTTACCCTTGCACGTCCACCTAGGCCACCCATTAGTGGAGTGATCAGGTACAGGTGCTGACGAGATGCAAATCGCCCGAGGCACTAAGGCCAATCAGAGCCAAACTTGCAGCGCAAAATGCAAAACTCAATCTACTAAGAGTTGAGGCACCAAATACCATCTAAACGGCCAAAAGTCTCAAAGTTTAAGAGCCCAAAGATTAATATACAAAGTCTAAACATCCCTTCAAAAAGTTAATATACAAAGTCTAAACATAGACAAATTATGAACCTCTATCCCTCTAAAAGTAGACAAAGTATAAACTGCACTTCTCTCAATAAGGCTCGCTCTAAAAAAGATACGGCCTCAAGCCGAGCAATAGCCATATGTGTCGTTCTTATCCCGCCTTTACAGGTGAAGCATCTGAATAGGAAGGATTTTTTCGCCTCCACGATGATATGCCTTTAAAAAGCATAAGTCTTCATACCTTCACAGATGAAGTGCCTTAAGAAATACTTCCTCCGTCCCAAGACAACTTTCATAGTTGTCCTGGGCACGTGAATCAATGGAAAGTAGGTATGTGAGTGTAAAGTTAAATAATGCAATAAGAGAAAGTGTACTTTATGGACTTTTTAAGTGTAAAAAATTTTTTTTTTAAGTGTGTGAAAGTAGAGTTGGGACGTCCAAATAAGACAAGTGTGAAAGTAGTCCTGCGACGGAAGGAATATAATTTTACAGCCTTTTGATACACCTTTAAAAAACATGATTGTCCTTCCTCTTGGCATTGACCTCCACCTTCGTGGCGTGGTACACTGTTTCGGTGATGACCGTCTGCCTTAACTGGCTTGAAATTGTCTGCCTTCTCAGCATTGACTTCCACTTCCATCGTGAGTTTTGCGGCCTTTTTAGTGATGGGCCTTGAAAAGGCATACTTTTCCCACCTTCTCGGCAATGCGCTTTCAAATAGGGATGTTAACGGGGCGGGGCAGGGACGGAGGGTCAATCCCCGTCCCGCGAAATTCGCGGGGAAAATTTTATCCCCATTTCCGCCCTACCAAGGAATCCGTCCCCGCGGGGAATCTCCGGTCCCCATTTAATATTTTAATTTTTTTTAATTTATTAATTTTAAATACTCCCTCCGTCCCATTATAAGTTGCTAATTTTGTCATTTTCGTCTGTCCCACTATTTGTTGTTCATTTACTTTTTTACCTTTTTTGAAAACTACTATTCACTTCTTTATTATTATTTTCAATATTTTTTACATTATTTTCATTACTTTTTCACTTTTCTCCATCACATCACTTATACTTTTTCACTTTTTCCATCATATCACTTATATTTTTTTCACTTTTACCTTAATTTGTGTGCCCAAAAGCAACGAGCAACTTATACCAGGACGAAGGGAGTAATTATTATTAACAAATATAAATGTAAAATTATTAAATGCACTAATATTTTTAAATTAAATAGATAAAATCCAAAATATAAATTTAAATAATATTTAAAATACAAAATACAAATTTAAATTATGTATATAATACAAAATATAAATATAAAATATGTATAAAATTCAAAATACAAATTTAAAATCTAAAAAATATATTAATTACTTTATTAAATAATTAATTATATTTTATGCATTAATATATATATATATATTCATATGCATAAAAAGTAGGCGGGGCCCCGTAGGAAATAGGGCGGGGAATACAATTCCCGCTCCCGCTTTCGGGGCAAAAAAAAATCCTCATTCCCGTTTTATTCGGGAATTCACCACCCCACTATCAAGCCTACCTTCAAAAGTCATGAGTGTACTCTTTCTCGACGTTGACCACCACCTTCTTTGACCATTCGGTAATCATCATCCGTCTTAATTGGCGCTCAATCATCCATTTTTCAATATTGACTGCCACTTCCATGGCAGGTTTTACCACCTTCTAGGTGATGCACATTCAAAAGGCATGATTTTTTTGTTTTTTCAGCAATGCACCTTCAAAAGGCATGATTGTCCATTCTCTTGGCGTTGAACTCCACCTTTCGTAGTGTGTCTTATTATTTAAGTGATAATCGTCCATCTTAATAAGCGTTGAACCATTCGTCTTTGAGGTATTAACTGTCACTTCCATGGTGGATTTTATCATCTTCTAGATGATGGGCCTTCAGAAGGCATGATTTTACCACTTTCTCAGCGATGCGCCTTTAAAAGACATGATTCTCTCACTTCTTAGGGTTGACCACCACCTCCATAGCATCTTATCATTTCGACAATGATTGTTCGTCTTAACTGGCGCTGAATTGTTTGTCTTTTTGGTATTGACTGTCACTTTCATGGCGGGTTTTATTGTCTTTTCAGCGATGCGCCTTCAAAAGGCATGATTTTTCTGACTTCTCAACGATGTACCATCAATAGACATGATTATCTGTATTCTTGGCATTGACCACCACCTCTGTGGCATATCTTACTATTTCAACGATGACTGTCCATATTAAATGGCGCTAAACCATTCGCCTTTTTGGTATTGGTTGTCACTTCCATGGTGAATTTTATCGTCTTCCCAACGTTGCACCTTCAAAATACATGATGTTATCATCTTCTCAGCAATGTGTCTTTAAAGGCATGATTGTCCGCCTACTCAGTGTTGAGCACCGCGTCTGTGGCATGTCTTAACGTTTCGGCGATGAGCGTCCATCTTAATTGGCACTAGACAGTCCGTCTTTCGGGTATTGACTGCCACTTCTATAGCGAGTTTTACCGTCTTTTGTGGCAATGCGCCTTCAAAAGACATGATTGTCTATTTTTTCGGTATTGACCGCCACCTCTGTGGCATGTCTTACCATTTTGGTGATGATCATCCGTCGTAAGTAGTATTGAACTGTCTGTCTTTTTTGTATTAACTGCCACTTTCATGGCAGATTTTACCACCTTCTCGACAATGGCCCGTCATAAAGCATAATTTTACCACCTTTTCGGTGATGCATAGAGTTATTATACGAGTTGAGCGAGTCCGAGTAGTTTCAGTTCGGCTCGACTCGTTAAGAATGGCCAGCTCAAACTTAAGACATGATGTTACCGCCTTATAAGCAATATATCTTTAAAAGGCATGATTGTCCATCTTTTCAGTGTTGACCACCGCCTCCATGGCATGTCTTACCATTTCGGCGATGATCATCTGTCTTAACTGGCGCTGAAATATTTGTCTTTTCGGTATTGATTGCCACTTCCATGAAGGGTTTTATCACCTTATCGGCGACACACCTTCAAAAGGCATGATTTTACCACCTTCTTAGCGAGCACCTTCTAAAGGCATGACTATCCACTTTCTCGATGTTGACCACTGCCTCGATGACGTGTCATACCGTTTCAACGATGATCATGTGCTTTAATTAGCGTTGAATCGTTGACCTTCTCGACATTGACTGCCACCTCCGAGGAAAGTTTACCGCTTCAACGATAATTGTCTGCCTTAATCATCAACTTACCCATCGCCTCGATACTAACTCATACTATAAAGTGTGTTCATTAGAACAGTCTAAAAATCTCCCAACAGAGCTACAATCTCTAAAAAGACCCTTAACGCATAGGCATGTTGAGAAGACATACTCGACCAATACTTGGTCTCGCCAAGATAAGTACAGAGCAGAAGATACCTCCATCCAAATCAGAACTGTCATGGAATCTATTGAAGCATTGAAGCTATCCTTTTGGCCTACTCAGGGGGCAAAGAAAATTTCAACCCTAACAAAGAATGAAGCTAAATGAAAGCATAATTTTAAAATCATGCTCCGACCGAATTCAAAACCCAATCTTGGGGGCTATTGTTGTGACTAGAATTGTCTAATTTTTTATCCCTGAATCGGGGTCCACCAAACCCGTGTTTGTTCTCAAAAGAACCAAATTCATATTATGTAATAGAGTTTTTTGCACTTTTGGTCCCACAGAACATGTATTATTTTAGAATTGGTCCCAAACATTTCACTATTGATCCCATACAATTTTTTCTTGCACTTGCAGTCCCAAACGTTACAAAATCTACAAATTTGGTCCCAAGATTTGCAGATGTGGTCCCAAAAATTTTGTATCGTTTAGGACCCTATCTGTAAATTTTGTAATATTTTTTTGGACCAAGTCTGCATATCATGGGACCAAATCTGCAAATTTTATAACGTTTGTGACTACAAATGCAAGAAAAAAATCGTATGGAACCAATAGTAAAATGTTTGGGACCAATTTTAAAATAATACATGTCTTATTGAACCAAAAATGCAAAAATTTCTTGTGTAAGGCTCTGTTTGATAAGGGATATAAGCCCTATATAAACCCATACTAACACTTTCATATCATGGTTGCACAGTACTATACGACTGTTTGATGGGAAGTAATTTTTATACGTGAACCCGGAAGTTATCTTGATGACCCGGTAGATATTATATGGAAGTTACTGTAGCCCCATAGTAAAATAGTAAGGTCTCTCCCCCTGTATTACATATCATGAGAGAAGATTAGGATTTCATTTCCACCCTCCTCCTCTACACAACAAATTCTGTCGGCACATCCACCATCGCGACGGACGGCACCGTGACGCGAGCGACCCACCACAGCGACGGACGGCACCACGACGTGCAACGCACGACGGACGGACATCACCGCGACGCGATGGACGGATGGCACCACCACGACCCAGCGCCCCGACGGACGGCACCGCGACACCACCCACCACCTCGACTCCATAATTCGATCTGAAAGCTGCGAATTTCAGGTTTGTGAGATTGTTTTTGGGATTTCAATTAGGAAATTTTGAATTCTGAGATGTAGGGGAAATTTTGGGATTTTCAATTAATTTTGATTTCTGAGATGCAGGGGAAATTTTGGGATTTTTTTTTGTATCTATTTTTTAATTATTCTTGATTTTCGATGATTACAATGGTATGTGGGTTGCAGAAAAGAGAAAAAACCCAAACTTTTGTTGGTATGGAAGGTTCCTGTGAGAACCGATTAAATATGAAAATTGATGGGCATGAACTAAATTTTTCTAAAACTTTAATATCTAGGATCTATAACTGTAGAAGAGTGGGGATTGATAATGATAAATTGGTATAAGGTTGACATATTAAGAAGGCTATTAGATGAGGCTATATCTCTTTCTCTTAAAAGGGGGTCCATAGTGAGTGGAACTAAGTGCAAAGTTTCTCATCTTCAGTTTGCTGGTAACATGTTTTTATTTTCTACTAATGATTAGTCTTACTTCAGATGAGTGGTTAAGGTTATGGAATTGTTTTGTGATATTTTGGGACTGATAATTGACATAGACAATAGTGTACTCTTGGGGAGGGGTGTCGATGTAAAAGAAAATATGATAGAGAAATTAATAGGAGTGGGATATGGTGTAGATGAGTGGTTTCTCTAGAGTTGGGGGCTCCACTTGAGTGTATCCCCTTAAATGTGTCCTTTCTTAACTAGCTTAAATATCAAGAGAGTGGGCTTGGAAAATGGTTTTCTTATTGAGGGGAGGAAGTTAACTTCAGTCCCGTAGTGATGATGTGATGCCAATTTATTACATGCCTCTTTTACAGATTCATAGAGGGGTGGAGAGTGTTTGAAATAATTGCTCGTTGTTGAATAGGATGTCATTCCTTGGGTCTTTTGTAGGTTTCAAATTTAAAGAAACACAGCCAAAAGGTTTTAGAAACATATATAGTCTCTTTTTTGCATAATGATGAGTATTGTTTTGAAGCTTGTGACAAAATTATATATATATATACTCCCTTTAAATCAAATTTACATATACAATCTATGCTTAATGATGAAGTTCTTTTATCTGTTGTTATCCATCAACAAAGAATTGATATATTAAATGTGAAAAATTGTACATCTGAAAATCTGCATGCTGAATTTATTTGTGGAATAATGTTGTTACCCATAAACTGTTGAATCCCTTGAGTAATGAAGGAAAAGATTAGGACAGTGAAAGAAATTGTACCTAGCTATAGATATATGTGTTATCTAAAATAATAAGTTAAAGGACTCATTTGCAATATTATGTGCTTGCCATTGATGAATCACAGATGCACCAAACAAAATAGATGCTTAATTATGTGAAAACCTCCATATCACATGGCCATATTCACTTAAAATTGTGTGTATTAAAATGTACAGTAACAATTTTTTTCAATTGCTATTGTGCTTGTGTAGATTTGTTTAGCCGGCTTTCTGCATTCACATTGAAACGATGGTGTTGAATTCTAGAATGTGTAACTTGTTGTACTTGTTAGTCGAGGAACTTATGCACCAGTCAACCCTAATTTTCCTAATTATTTTCATTATTCTGTTAATTAACAATAGAAATATGAGAAGATGTGCAGTCACTTGGGAGATGTTACCTAAAATTCCTCAACAAGTAATTAGACTTCATAGGTTGTATGAGGTTAGGGATGCTGAATGTATTTCAAACTTGCGAATGGATCGAAATACGTTTGCAAGATTATGTTTTTTACTGAGGGAACTCGGAGGATTAAGTGACAGTAGATATATGTGTGTTGAAGAACAAGTGTCGATGTTTTTAGGAATTCTTGCTTACCATAAAAAAATAGAACAGTTGGATTTGATTATGAACGGTCAGGGCAAACAGTATCACACTATGTGCATGTTGTGTTGAAAGCTGTTTTAAAACTACATGACCTCTTCTTGGTAAGGCCTGCTGCTATCCCAGAAGACTCTACGAACCCAAGATGGAAATGGTTTACGGTATATATTCATGTTAATTTTGAAGCATACAAATTGATATGTAAAATCCTATTAATTGTTGCTATAATTTTTTTATCATAGGGTTGTTTAGGAGCCCTAGACGGTACTTATATTGATGTTCAAGTCTCCACCTCTGACAGACCACGTTTTAGAACCCGAAAGGGTCGTGTGTCGACCAATGTCCTAGGAGTTTGTGATACAAATATGAGATTTAGGCCTACAACAGACCCATGTTGCTCAAGGAACAAACAACCATCCAGAAATTTATCACCATTCCGGACAGTCCTGCTGTACCAATCCGACAAAGAGGGGTTGTCAATTCTCCAATTGTGATACCAGATGATGATGAACTTAGAGAATCTTCCTCTGCCAGGGAAAGCAATCGCCGTCCCACGCGTGTTAGATTGTTTGATGAACCAGATTCACAGGGACTTGAGATGCCAGGTGATTGACCAATTCCAGAACATTTGCGTAGTTGGCCAAACTCATACCAACACCTATCCGACGACGGGTCTGGATCGTCCTCAACTTGGTAATAAATGTGATATCTATCCCCATGGGTTAGCAACATCGTTTGGACGTCTTGTATTGTATGTTTCTATGCTTTCAGAGTGTGTGTTTGAGGTATTTAGGTTAATGCTTTCTTTTGTGTTAGTTTGACTTGTTTACTATAATGCGTATCTTTGGAGGTTCCCATCTCAGGTTGTTATGTTGGTCTACTATTGTTATTATAATGGACGTTTTATGTATTATTAATGTTACTGTGCGGGTTATTTTTATCATTAATCATATTTTGATCTTATTCTATATTTCTTAACTCATGCAACAGAAATCACAACTTAGAAAATGCAGGAAGCTTGTACAGATTGAACTATAATATTGAGAACGAACAAAAAAAAAATTATGCATCTTTTCTACTGATTATTTTATGTTCAAAGCATATATCCATAAAATGTTGAGAACACCACAATTTTGTGCATAATGAAATATATAATATACTAGAAAACTATGATTGCATGAACCCAAATATAAAGTTGTATGAGCCCTAAATATGATATACTGCCTATCAAACATAAAGTATAGATAAGGAAAATAAGGGCATAAGGGTAATTTTAATTAGCTTATATGGAACTTTATACACCTTATCAAACACTATTACAAAAATATACAAGGGTGTTTATATATTTTACCAAACACCCATATTATATTTTATCCCACTTTATCATACCTACCCTATACTATTTCTACACCATACTAAATCTAACTCATACAAATTTATAACTCCTATCAAACAGACCCTAATAGTATGGGGCAATATTATGTATGTTGTAAATAGACCCTAACATAAAAGGCATAGAAATCTTAAGGCATTTTGGGTTTCTAAGATTTGGTCTTCAATAAATAGAGGATCTCCCTGTCATTGTATTTTCACCCTCTCCATCACAAGTCTTACAACACTAATCATATATACTCATCACTAGGCTACTAGGGGGCTTTGGGGAGCTCTCAAAGCCACTTCAGGGGAAGAGCACATATGTTCTTTTCTCATTCTTGTTGTTCTTTGTCTTAATTTTTATTTTATTGTTTAGATCGGTTTCATGCCCTAAAAGGGATACCCCACGGTGCCGGGTGAAATCGGTTCCAACATTATTCACTGGTGTAAATACAAACGTTAGTTTTATCATTTGATTGGCTTCCCTAAGAACGAAAAACAGGAGGTAATAGAGGGCTGAAGCCAACATTTAGCAACGTAAATCTGTAGAATATAATTCCTTGAGATTTTCAAGAGAAAAGAAAAAACGGAAAATTTTAAGATTAGAATTGAAAGTATTTTACAAGATTTGAGCAAGGATGTACCTATCCAGACTATCTTAAAACCAAGGCATCCACCAAATATACATCTTGCCAAGGTTTTTCAGGTTAACTGCATCCGCAATTAAACGGCGAGCTTGTCCTTCCACAGCGAGAGGCAAAGAAGGTGCTGCTCCTACACCAACGACAACTCCTCGCAGCCGTGCTTCTATGTTGCTGATGGCTCGCTGAAAGTTCAACACAAGAAAATCAGCTAAATTGGAGTATAACTTTTGCCAAACTCTGGCTGGATTAGGCCAAACAGCTAACATCAATATCTCTCTATCTAAATAATTTGCCAAAGAAAAAGCCATCATTTTCTTTTTCAACCTAAATTTTAAATGGCAATAACTTTTTAAATTTTCAAGTCCATTTTCAGCATGTAAGTTGTCAAACTAAAGACTGATTGCTATCTTTAAATTATCATCCATATTGGATGCATAAAATTCAAATTTAAATTATGAATTTGTTTTGATTTTAATCTTTAATTGAATTTGTTTATTATAAATATGTTCACATTACAAAATAATTGTTAATATACGAGAATTTCTAGTAGCTTCTAAATGAATAAGAGTGACTCAAACCTGTGCATGCGGATTTTGTACTTCTACTCCACTAGACTTGTGAGATTTAGTCCATTCCACAAGAGGATCATGGATAAAAGTCTCGAGAACATTCATGAGCATCTCCTTGTTCGCCCTCAGAATTGAAAGTGTGATCTCACAAACCTTGAGGTAGGTGCCCTCATAGCCAGTAATGCCCAGCCCATCAATCATGTTCTTGATAACCCAAAAAAGGAAAAGGAAAGTAAAAAAAACAGTTTATTAGATAATGTTAGCTAAATTGAACAAAATGCAGAAAATAGCTTTGTACCCTAAAATGGTTAAATTTAAAGCCTGAAATGAACAGAAAAAAGGAGGAAACAGAAAAATCCATAAGCAGAGGTTCCATAAAGAAAATAGGGAGAAACACAAGTTTAAAGAGTATGTATCTCTCTATATCTGCTCAGCAAGGCACTGGAACTTATCCTCACCCCAAAAAGACCTCATGGCTCAATACCAGTTACTCAAAGATTTTCCTTGTTCTTGGTTTTTTTTTTTTTTTCCGTTTACCTGTGTTAGTCTGAAAGGCACCAACTCGGGCTTCTCCAGCTGCAGGCCTTTGTCAAACAAGCAACTAAAATCGACATGGACACAATCCCCAGTGGTAGAATCAAAAAGGATGTTTTCACCATGGCGATCCCCAAGGCCAACAATGTGACCAACCATTGACCAAACGGCAGTAGTATGTGCATACGCAATGCGAGCCCTAAACCACATAGCTGGTTCTGAAAATGTGTTTAGAAACCATTTGTGGAAAGCTGGAGGAAACATTGGGAGAATATAGGTCTTCAGCATTTCATCTTCAGGCATTTTACCATGTGATTGGTCATAAATACGCTTAATTTGAGGGTTTGTTTTCTGTCTATCAAACTTTCCACAGCTTATATAGATATCCTGGAGAATATGACGGATCCCACGGGTATGAGGCACCCACTCAACCATACCACAATCTTCAGTTAAAGGAATTACTGCAAACGTACGAATGTAAAGCTTCCGACGACGACTTTCAGGACTTTTGGAAAGTAAACGGTTTATCATTGTATTAAATTCCATCATTCGTGCATCTTTCCTAAGGTCATCCTTTGGTTTGCAAAGAAATGGGCGATCCCTTCCATCACTGCCCATGAGAATGATCTGCAAACGATACAAATGTAAATGTGGTGGTACTAGAACATAATGTGAAGTTTAAATAAAATTAATTATAGGTCTCTCTGTAGAAACCTGTAAAAGAGTTTCACTGAGACATCCAACTTGGAGAAAAGTGAGTATGCTATCATGCAAAAAACATATAAAAAGACCAAGCAGATGAACTTGTTGGAATAATATGTAAATAATACTCCCTCCGTCCTAGGGGAATTTGCACTCCTGGGAAGAAAAATGTATTATTTAAATAAAATAGTGGTATATGAGTAAATATATGTATAATTATGTGAGTGTGCACACAAATCAATATTTTCTTTTGAATATAGTTACGGTTCTCTAATGGGCAGTCTTGTATATAAATATGCACTCTTGGGAGTTGTTTAATACACAATATAGTTTTCCCATAATGTTTTCACTCTCTAGTTTAACAGAACTATAACATCGTCATAAGTGATAACAGTACTTTTCGCTCCAAAGGGGAAAAAAGAAGTATAATGGAATTCAGATACTCAATCTCGAGATAATTAGTGGAAACTAACTAAAAAAACCTCCAACAATTAAGGAAACTAAATAAAATACTCCCTCTATCCCATAATACCTTTCATAGTTTCCTTTTTCCTTCGTCCCACAATACTTTTTATACCCATTAAAATGGAATGCCCTCTATAAAACTCCACTCTCACAATACCCTAATTTCACACAAAATGCCTTTACTTTTGGCCCCACACATACACACAATTCAACTCATATCTTTACTTTATACTTTAATGTTTAAAAAATTACCCTCGAATCCCTATTCATTACCCCATTTTCTTAAAAGTGTGCACTCTTAAGTGTGAGGTTCTATGAGAAGGAGGGAGCATAATAATTGTCAAACCAAATTCAGAACTTCAATCTGGAGACATTCTTTTGGTGGCATTAATTTGCGATAGATGGTAAACCGGAACTTGAGGATAACAAGCAAAGCAATATTATTAATGATGATGTCTTACTTTCTTTGGGCGTTGTAGAGACGAAAGAATCTCAGCCTCATCTGCTATGCCGGAGATTGTTGGCAGGTCCGAATATGAAAAGGTATCAAATGGACCAGAATCAGTAGGATTTGCATCACATGGAGGTAGATTAACAGTAAGAGATTTCTGGGTCGGCATTATGATATCCACAGGCATCATTCTCTTCAGGGCACTAAACTCTGTTAAAATATTGATTGTCTTTGCTTTTGTTTGGCCTGGATGGAAACATAACCTGATTAGATGATCCACAAGCGCGGCAAATTGCACATACATAGAGTTAAAACCTCCTTGTGGGGATCCTCTTCTAGCAGCTTGAATGATCTCTGCAGCAGCATCCCTTCTCGAAGGAACCGTCGATTTGGTAACAGCTGCCATGGTCCAAAGAGCTTGCTGTGGGTACTTCTGGAGAACAGAAGTAATTATATGTTTCACCAAACGTACAGTTTCGTCATTTTGGTGACAAATCCTCGAAACCAGTTGAGGTAAGACGGTAAGCCATTGGTAGGTTGGCAAGTCCTTCAGACATCCTCTCATTATACCCATGATCTAAGCAACAGACAGAAAATTCATAAAAAAAATTAGATAGAGAAAATTGAAGTTGAAGTTCGATTGGTGAAATAACTACCTTGTTTTGGACATTCTTCATATTTTTACTGGATTGTAGATCACTTCTGTAATATATGCTCCCAAAGTCAAACCACAATGTTAGCATCCTAGGCAGAGCCCGAAAGAGATTCTTGTGACCCCTGTGAAGCCCTTTTGCATAAAACAACAGTACATCTGGAAGAAAAGTCCACCAGCTTCGCTCAGAATTAACGATTGTAGATGCATGCGTTAAATTAGATGGCATCGCTCTCACAGACTGTTCAGAAGAGTCTTCCTGCCGTTTTCGAGCATCAACAAGCACTTCATCACAGTATTTTGCCATGTAAAAGAATCCCTTCTCCCACTTTGGCTGCAATTCCCTTACCCTAGAATACAGATTTAGCACATCTTCCTTCTGCTTCTGTCCAGTGTAGTGGATCCACCTCGAATACAGGAGGAGTGTCTTTGCTACATCTAGACTCTCGTTCGTATACTGAGTATCAGAGAACGAAGGGGGAGGATTTACAGGGATCATAGAGAAGCTGGTAATTGATGACATGGCAGCAGGGCCAACAACCTCTATGGGCATGTTTAAAAGGGATTGTTGAAGCTCTGCGATGGCACCATCTGCCCGACTGGTGCTCCAGAGAAGCTTAGCATTCTCAATGTGAACATTAGATGCCCCTGCCGCCTTGGCTTCCATAATTGCTCGGTTTGCAGTTTCATAATGACCAGCTGAACGACAAAGTTTTGCATACTGTACCCAGCAATTTCCAACTTGAGCATCAAGACCACAGGCACTAAAAACAAGCCTTCTAAAGGCCAAGAGTGGTTCTCTTGCCCATAAAGATGGCTGAGTAAGTTTAAGTCGACTTTCCCAGTTTTCAAATGCACTTAAGAATTCAGGTTCATCTAGCTGGAATTGCTTCCCAAGAAAAGACTCTCCTTTCAGAAGAGAACTGAAATCCTCGAGCTCCCGGAGCAAGTGAAGCTTGACAACAAATGGGTATGCTCGTGCATAAGAATCCATCCCAGCAGCAGCAAGAGGAGCAATTAGAGCTTGTTTAGACAATGCAATTCTCTTAGAAACAGAAAAATGATCCTTTTCCATCATTGCCTGAAGAATCTTAGCGACGTCTTTGTCAAAAAAAGCATTACTCTCCGCACTGCTACAAAGTAAGCCTTCTTCATCAGCCCCAGTCAGGTACTCACCCATCAAGTCCCACTTCCCAAGCCTCCAGGCAGCTTGAACCCCCTGGGTGCACCATGTCTTCTTATGCTGAGGAACCCTAGATATTAATCCATCTACTTGAGTTACCATGGCCTGTAAAAGACATGTGTTCAGCAAGCAATTAAGAACATCAGATTGCCTCTGAACAGATAGGGGTTCCAACTGAAGAGCTTGTTCACAAGAAAAAAGAACTTCAGCCCAGTTTCCTGCCTTTTTGTTGATCAAGAGGTGATCCTGTAAGCATTTAGATTTACGTAAAGACGCCAAACCAGATAAACCATCTGGCTCATCCAGACCACTGTATATTTCCATTAAAAAAGATATGTCTTCATCCTCAAAGACGCCACTACTATTAGAAGCAGGGTTGAAAGCCCCGGACTTGTCCCGCACGTAAGACTCAAAATATAATAAAGACCTAGCATAAGCCTGACACCTGAATGAGGCTTTAGCCAGGGTAACCTTGGGAATTGCACCTAGAAGTTCTGAAACATGTTTGTATTGTACAAGCATTTGGTTTGAATCCGTTGGAAGAGTTACACTCTGGGCCTTCAACTTAGCGTGTTGCTTGGGCTGGGAAAGGGCAAGCTCTTGCTGAACATCATCAACCCATTGGCCTAGATTATCAAGGAGAGTAAATACAGCTTGAATGCACACCTCACTCTGCCCAGAATTATTACCATGGACAGCAGTAGTGCAGCTATCTGAAGCAGCAGCATTAAGAACTGACAAAATTTCTTCTGTTATGCCACTACGCGCCTCTTGGGTACCATTACAGACAGCATTTAGGACCAAGTAGGGTAAAAGATACGTGGCCACCTGCACATCATGACGCACTATACCTCGACAAGCATTGAAAATTTTGAACCGAGAACCTGAGGCATCTAAGGTTAACTTTTTAATCCAACAGTATATCCATCTTCTGAATGACATTGAAGGACGGTATACAGGACCACTAGACTCTGAGTCTGACAATTTAGGAAGTTGGAATTTTGAGGATAAGCAAGGAGCTATTAGCTCCTTGATATAATTGGAAAACCGGTCCCACAATCTCTGTGCTCTTTCAGACACTTCAGAGCTGTCAACCGAGCCTCTGGTAGAAGATTTGCCCATCTTTAGGTGTTGGTTGACTGTAGTAGTCCTTTCCAACATATTATTATCAAGAGATTCCTTACATCCAGCAATGTCTAGCAGCTCCTGAATAGCCAGTGCGGCTGAATCTTGAATGATGGGATCCGGTGCAGCTCTGAATGCCCTAGCTAGATGCTGATGTATCAACTCAAAAATCAAATCATCATCCGAACATGCAATCTTGAATCTTATGCTAGAAAACCCCTTGATTTTTGCAGGATCAATGGCACCGAGCGCTCCAAGGCAATCTGCACAAACCAGCTTCAGCCTCTGACCAACCAAAGTCCTTGATTCCTCAGCACACCCTTTGAGTAGTGATGTTATTAAAGAGCTCAATACATCCATGACTGAATCTACCTCCTTAATAAACAAAGCCATGAAGTCCTTTCTTTTCAAATTAAGCAACTTGCTTAACTCACATGCTACCATGTATCTAACATTCAAATTCTCATGATTTAAACCCTCCACAACATCACGTATTTGATCTTTAAGGGTCATGGTTCCTCGTGCATCTTGAATCACTTTGTTCACTTTTGCTAGGGCAGGAACATTGGGTACAGTTGGGAACTCATGGATATACTGCTTCAATATAACCTTATTCTCAATCACAAGTTCTTCCAATATCTCCACAATCTTACTCACATGGGAGGATGACCCCCTCTCCAAGAAAGGGACTAGTGCAGCAAAAACTTGAGAAACTACATGTTTAGTGCTCAATGGTGAAGCAATAGCTAGTTTCTTCAAAAATAAATGTAATACAGAAAGACTCTCACCCTGAAGCCATTCCTTGTTGATAGCATGCATGAGAAGAACCATAATCTTTGGTACATATGTGCTAAGATGGGATCCCATTAACTCAATCAGCATCTCTATCCGTCTGATGGCTTGTTTTTGCAATAAAATATCCTCTGCATGAAGCATTTTTCTATAAATGCTGTTCAGCAAACCAGCAAAATGTTTCCTCAAAAATCCTGGAAGATCTTCACCACCAGTCAAAATCCGTGCAAGTTCTTTTAACATATAAGGTACCCTAGCTAACCTGTAGAACAGTGACTGCAGTTAAGTTTTTCCATGGTGAGCTATAGATAGCTAAAGAAAACTAAATAGAGCAATTGCAGAACAACCAAATAGGCAGCTGGTTACAATGTAAAATGAAAATAAATCAAGTCCCTGAATATGGGTTCCACAAAATCTAAAGGCAGAGCCACAAACCCATGGCTGCTTTTAGAACAATATGCCATGCTACTTTCAAAAACTTGTACATTTAACCTTTTTTTTTAATAAGCAAAATTTTTATGCTTTTTTCTTTATCTTACCTTTTACTTATTTCTTCTGGGTCATCTACATCGCTGAAGCATATAAGCTCATCCAAAAGCGCAGGTACAGCAGCTGAAAAAATTTCTTGATTGTCTGATCCAATGTGTTTATGGTAGAATTGCAAAGCAGATTTCAACCCTTGACCATCAGTTTGATGAAGAGCAAAGGCAAGCACTTGCGGGATCCCATTAACTATAAGTTCCACCATTTCTGTTTTCAAGCGCTTTTCGATCTCATCTACAGAAAGTTCCTCCATGTCTCTGTTCAAGCTCTTGGCCGCTAACCCATGTAATATTGCTAGAACATGATCATTATCGGGCTGGAGGACCACAAGTCTAGGAAGAACAACAGGTTTCATCCTCTCGACAAGTTCTTTAGGTTCAATGCCGAGAACAGCTACTGAAAACTCTTCAACCATTTTTGGCTGACTGACCAGCCTCATGCATAGATAAACATACAATTCATTGCGAACGTGGGGAACTTTAGAAAGGAGTATCTCAAGCCCCCTTTTATGGCGTAAGTTGCAAGATCTGTTAATCAACTTAGAGGCAATTAGCCTCACTGTAACATGTGGGCTGTCAAGCTGACTGACCAGTAAAATAAGCGAGAACAAAAACAGTTGATTATGAATATCAACATTTTGCATGATTGTCGCTGCAGTTTCGAGAAGGGTTTCAAAAACCAGGGGTTCCTCCGCAGCTGCCAGAGCATGTTTTATTGTATTCATGAACCTCTCTTCTTTAGATCTGTTTGCATCATCATCACATGGAAATAAGTTCTCCAAAATAGGCTCCCGGAGGAAGAAACTAATCTGTGATCCAAAGACATGTCTCACGTTTTTGTTCTTGTGAAGAAGTAAAATATCAATACATTGTACCCATTGAGATCTTGTCTTGAGCAAAACCTCTTCAGTTGCATGCATTAGGATCCGCTGAATTGTTCTTACACATGCAACTTGAACTTCTTCTGATGATTCATCAAAGAGGAGCTCAAAAAAAAGAGACTGCAAACAAGCATAATCACAACTCATATGAGAACTTAACATTTTCATGCTAGGCAAAAGCACAGTTGAACACTCCCCATAGTCGACTGCATTACTGCTATCACACTTTGAACACCAAAATCTTTGTAACAGATGATCAGTAGGTAAGCCTTCTTCCTCCTTGTCCTTCATCAGAACGGCAGCAGCACCACTATAACATTCGTTTAGGCATGCCAGGTAGCCAATAGAAAGGGGAATTATTTTCTTAACTTGCTCATTTTTTTCTTTCATTAGGGTTCTGCAGGATAGCAAAGATAATGAACATTGATAGTTTATTTCAGCAATGAAAATAACACTAAGTTCACTGATATTCACTAGTTATATAAAAAATCATGCACTTGGACAAGCTGCACGACTTATTCGAAATTCAAATAGAAATTTCAGTGCAAACAATAAGGAACAGGCATGTAGATAATGCTTAAATGCTGCTAAATCATATATCAGATCCTTGTGAAACGATGATGACAACCGTGAACTTGTCTTTGAAAGATTTCATGATCAGTATCAATATGGAAACAAAAGATAGGAAAGGAATGCAAAAAAGTAAAGCATGGGTGAATTGAAGTTGCGTAGACGAATTGGAAGCTATAAGTTAGACAAAAGAGAAATAAAGCTACAGCAAAACAAATATAGAAGAAAACACTGTCAAACAAAGAAGTGGATAGATGATAAGAGGCCACAATTAGTGTCATTCGAAAAATGCATTTAGTACACAAATAGATGCCTCCATTTTCAGATGAAATGTGCTTTAAAAAAGATCCAACTAGACAAAATGTGAGGTATTTCAAGTACTAGGAACTTGTGTAATCTCAATGTTAACCAAAAGGTATTCTTTACTTACTCCAGCCTGTTAAACATATGTGGCAGACAACCAAACCCTGAAAATAGAACAATCACTGGCATAGAGAGGACCGCTTCAATTCTAACCTCTTCTTCTTCATCATGAAGCCCCAAGTTCAGAATTTCAAGATCCATGTCATGTTGAGTCATACACTCAACCCTTGACATAATGCGAATAGAGAGACATTTTGGCTTCCAGGGTGGATGGGATTCTATTATGGAAAGACTACAGTCCCAGGGAAGCTTTAGCAGTGGTCTCAAGACATCTCCAGTGACATCAGTATTTTCAAAGATCATAAGCTGACTCTCTTTAGGTAGGGACCCTAAGGTGAAATAAAGTGTTATAATAGTTATATTATAAGAAAATAGGGAATGATTTGTATATCAAACATGTAAACCAAAAAATCAAGATTTTCATGTGATGCAGCTTCAGAGACCAGAACATAATTGGGAAGATGCACCGAATGATACATAGTGAGCCTCATTGTTATTCACCAAATTTTGAGATAGCAAAACATGTTTCCACTTTCCACAAAGCACAAAAACAATATGTTAGCAGTAATACCTTGCAAAAGCAGTAGGCAGTTCACTGCTTCTAGAAAAATGGATAGATCAAGAGGAAATGAAATTTCATGCTCTGCCTGCAAGAATTGTTCATCATTTTAAAACGGTACAGTCAAGATTATCAGGAAGATAAAATTAAATAGACAAGCCTGCTGAGACATCCAAGAAATCCACTTGAGCATTCTCTGAAATATGCAGAGGGAGAGCTCAGCATGAGGGTGTTCGGAGAAAACAATGCACAGTGTGCATATTGCTCTCAGTGCAACTTCTGTCCCCAAGAAATCAGAGTCCTCAGGAGGTTTGAGAAATTGAATTAATAGATTTAAAGTGGTGCACATAAAATCAGCATATTCTTTTTCTCCTACTCCATTGAAAACATTAACAAACTTGCATATCTCCTGGCATTTAGAATCAGAGCAATCATCTATCTTTTGGCGCTTTGTTTCAGAAGTTACTGGATCTTGAATAGGTCTTTTTCCCCCAACATTTGAGCACTCATGATCCAGAGATAGGTCCATGTGGTTATCACCAGTCATTCTCCTTCCAACAACATCAGGGCCGAGCCTGGAAACAGCAACTTTGAAGCAGTCTACCAAATGAAAAATGGACTTTAATGAACAAAGCAAACTAATCAAACATTCTGGCCTCCAGGAATAAGGGGGGCATGTATTCGCAATCCGAACATATGCACTGCAAAGGCCAGCCTGAAATTTTTGAGAAGGAATAGTAAATTGCAGCCGGACAATTAGGTTGAACAAGTTCATAAGTAAAAGACCTACATATGAACACCACTAGATACATAAGCAGATGAATATATTTCAGTATAGCTATAGAGCATATAAATTGTTGTAGTGGCCACTACAGCTGAGATACACACACATGTGACAAGAAGATGTACATTATGGAATACAGGATGTTCAATTGTTCATTAATAGCCCCAAATATGCATAAATTTATCACGTATATGTAACAGAAAGAAAAGATAATGATATGTGTAACTAACCTTGAGCTCAAGGCTCTCAGTCTTTAGCATTGACTCAGGAAAGATAAGCACTATATCAGCTGCTGTTGACCTGACGACATCATCAGAACAGCAAGAATACAAGGACTGAAGACATACCCCCAGAGAAGAATCGTAAACCACATTTCTGCAATTAAAAACTTTTACATCTGTGAGAAAAAATAACCCACAGGACAGCTGAACCAATGTCGATAATAAAGTGGACAGCAACAAAAATCTGCAGAAAATCTTTCTATAGGAAAAAGTTAGGCATCTATAATAACCCAGATAATCCTGAAGCCAGTCTCTATGGCCTCAAAATAACAAAACTTTTTAGTTCCCTAATATTCCCCCTCACTTGTGGGCTTGATTATCCTCTGCGTTTGTTAACTTCTTTGTGCAGGACTGAGGAGAACGAGCACTAGTGTATATTTTACTGTGGGTGGAATTGCTGTAAGCAAAGTTTGAACACAGGATGTGGGTGTGAGCCAGAGGCTTTGAAACCATTAAATAAATTCACCTCATCTAAAAGTCTGAACTTGTAGAGAGGGTTGAAATTAATTCATTTGTATAGTTCCACAATATTCCCCCTTACTTGTGGGCTAGGTTGTCCTCTAGGTTTGTCAACTACATGGAGGACTGAGAAAGCCCAACAATTATATAATTTAATGAGGGTGGAATTGCGGTCAGTGGGGTTTGAACCCATGACATAGGCAAGGCTAAGTTCTAGTACCATGAAAGAATTTCATCCCATCTCAAAATTTTGAAATTAACATAAGACTCTCTAGATGATATCATGATACATCATTTGCTAATTTTATTTCAAGACACAAGAGGAAGTATTGACTAACCACCTTACCACCTCATCTAAGAGTTTAAGTTATTAGAGGGGAGAGTCATTTTAACAATTTACTAAATGTTCAGCGAGCCCCCTCACAAGAAACTGAGTTGCTTTGCATTAAAGACTTGCACATGGTAATCTTTTTATAAATGGGTGGCAGAGGGATCCAAATAGGACCTTTCACTTAACTTAGATATACACCGTGTTCAATGACCACCTAATCAAAAAAAGAAATGTTTAGAGAGGATTAGCAAGTGGATAATGGTATCACTATTAACGGGCTAATGGCCATGGAAACAATGATACAACTCCCTTAAGGATGAATCAGCTTATGAAAACATAGTGATCAGCAGCAAGCACACCACATGGATACATCATGAGAATTTTTTACCCAGTGGTGAGGATGTATCTGCTCACTGCATTTTACATGTATGCTTCTTTGAAAAAGCATTTGGGGATTAAAATGAAAGAAGTACAATATCTATTGAGGTTGTTAACAAGGTTTGTCTCAAAACCGTATAATATCCATAACTACTAATGGTGATTTATAGGATTTGAGTTCTAATTATGCAAGATTCTTATATATATTTACATATTTATACAGACACACGCAAAATTTAAATTTTGGAAAAGGTATCAGAGGCTATGTAAATTGTATACCTGAATACTGAAACTGTCCCAATATCTTCATTTAGTATGATTGTTATCGATTGTATTAGTTTCTCAGCAGGAAGAACCACACTGTTTCTCCCTGCTCCAATGAGGCGTGCAAACTCAAAACATGCCTTCAAATACATGAAAAGTTAGAGAGCCTATATTAACAGGTATTACATCGCATGATGCAGAAATTAATCTGAAAATCTGTGGTAGTCACAACAAAATCTATACCATGTGAAGATCATCATCTCCCCAGCACAAAAGCTTGCAGACAGCCATAGCACATGATGCATCCAAAAGCCCTTCAACGTATAAAGCTCCTTCGGTCAAGCATTTACTGAGAAGCTTGACAGCTGATGCAGCAAAACCTAACAATCTCTCTTTCCCCGTTAGATCAACTGACAAGCCTTCTCCATAAGATGGCTTATTACAATCTGGAAGACCTTCAAGTAGGGCAGGTTCATCTCTAATTCTAGCAAAAGACGCAGAGAAAGACTTCACCCGCACTCTCTTTGGTTCTGTTGCTCCTCCATCATCACAAATTGAGGTAGCGTATAGAAGATCTAAGAAGGAAAATAATATGATGGCCAAAACAGTCGAGTATTTTCAGATGAAAACAATAAAGGCCACTACCATGAAAAAAGAAAATAAATAGCAACATATGAAGGGTAGAAACAGCACACACTGATCAATCAAAAATATGTTAAAGTATTTCAATTCACTGAACATTGCTTACCTTCAATTAACAACATAGTATCCATGAAGAATTGGCGGTAAGCATCTCGATCGCCTGTGCGGATCAAGGATAACAGGGGCCCAATAGAGTCAAGAATAGCTCCATGGTGGGGACTGAAATAAGTAAAACAAAAACTCAAAATATTTAATCATACAGAACCTCTTCTCAAAATACAAAAAATTTAAACAAGCAACATTCTTAAAAACCTGCAGGAGGGGGAAATCCTCAAGAAACTAAGCATTGGTAAAAAGGAGAGTTGAAAAAGTAGCGCAATGGAACTAATCATGAATTCACTTAAACAAAAAACAAAAAAATGGAGCGACTAACCGAAATGCAGGCTCAGCAAAGAAGGGCAAAATGCGACCGATAACAGGAAGCACAACACTCGCCTGCCCATGACAAAAAACACCCGGAAAATTCTTCGCGGTGTGCGACAAAAGCTTCACCACAGCAATCACCTCCCTCTCCTTGGCTACGAGGATTTTAATTTCAATTTTTTAATTAGAAAACAAACAGCAGGAATTGAAAGCTAAACAAAAACAATAAGTAAGTATAGAAGAGGTAGAATCAGGTACCAGAAGACGAAGGAACAACATATGCCTGAACGAGACCGGGAAGGACGTCGCGGAATCGGGATTCCAAAGCATCGTCGTGTTGCTTATTCAGAGGAGTTGATGATGTCGCAGCTATGCGTTCTCGGAGCTCGTGGACGAGTCTGGATAAACTGGCCATGGGAATCCTGTAAGACTAGCAACTATTTTCCAGAGCCATTGAGTGAAGGAGAAACAAATTTGTTGGTGTTTGTTTTTTCCCTCCATTCTAATTTTGTGAAGGGTTAACATTTCACCTCCATTCTAATTTTGTGAAGGGTTAACATTTCACCTCCATTCAGTAACCTAAATTAATTGGGTGAAAATATTTTATCTAATACTTAACTTAAATAAATTGGGTGAAAATATTTTAATCTATTTTAGGCAAAGTATTATATAATAAGTTTATTATGAACAAGTTTTAAAATGTTAAATATTTAATTAGGTGTATCAAAAATCTAATCAGTTGTATCAAAAGTTGAGATCAATAAAATTTATATATTGATTTCAATTTTTGATACACCTAATGAATATTTTGATACACTTGACCAGATATTTGATACATTAAGACAATTTCATGATAAGCTTATCATGAACTATTTTCACACAATATCTATTCTTTATGTAATATTTCTTGAAATAATCAAGTATTGATACTATTTTCAAATTGATACAAATTTTTTGAATAATAATATAAACATAAGTTGAATAATATAGTTCTTTTTTGCATATTGTACCTATTTGAAAATAATGTATTATTTTTTTATCAATTTGTGACTGTCCTTTTCATGTTTCTTTATGTTTAATAGGCTCGATTTTTTTTTTTTTTGCGTGTGTGTGGGTTGGTTGTTAATTCAGTCCTTTTAGTTATTTTGCTCGTTTTTATTGTTTATTTTTGTAAAACGGATTTGTCCCCCTTTTTTTTTTTTAAGGAAATCATATTTTGCGATAACAATAGCAATAATTCATTCAAAGCAAATTTTATTTTTGCCCTCACCTTGCATTCCTCGTGATGTGCTCAACTTGAGAAAACCCTATTCCCAACAGGAAGGTAATAGTCAAATCCCGACGATGAGGGAGGTTCCCAACAACAAGAGTCTCCGGGGAAAGCATCATGTCTTTACACACCACCATCCTCCTCATTTCACCTTCTTCATCAAATTAATAAAGGTAAAATAAGAAATTTTATTTTACTAAAATTAGCAATTACAGATTATCTTATAACAAATTTATCATTCTTTTAGAAAGTCCAACCATATTGCGATGCATCTTTGAGAGATCGAGGGCATAGCTCAAACAACAATTTGGGATCAAAGGTTTTAGATTCCTAAAGATCGATTAGGCTCCATTTGGATGGGTAGATTTGAAATACATGGATTTCACAAACAAATAATCATTTTCTCCAAGTTAATGAATTTACAAATACTTAGATTTGAGTCATGTTTAAAATGAAAAAATTTTAAATTATCATCAAAACCATGTCACTCAAAATCTCTCATCTCTACCCCATTTCATCTCTCTCTCTCCTTTATTTTTTTTTTCTCTCTCATCTCTTTGCAATTCATGATTTGAAATATATGGGGAAAATATCATTTTTGATACCCAAAGTTTACTATTTTTTTATTTTGGTACCCCAGGATTATCCACTATCAAAATTGGTCACAAAAGTACATTTTTAGTATCAAAATTGATCCTGCCGTTAGTTGACTCGTTATTGACTAACGGAGAGACCTAATTTCAGTGCGAAAATTATTAGGGTTCAAATCCTCTCTTCTCTTTTCCCCTCTTTTCTCTCAAATCGGCGGTCACAACCCTTCGGGTGCTTTCTTTCTTCCTCCTGGTTCACGAAAAAGAGATTTTCCCAAATTTTTTATTTTCTATTCTTCCAATTGCGATTGGAACATATATCTGACAAATGGGGAGCAACACCGCCACCACGCCCTGCATCTTCTATGATTTCCAACGTCGTTGTTTCGCCCTGGAGGTGCTCGGAAAAAACAACTGCTTCATTGAGGGCGTTCTCCACCTCCCAGGTAACTCGCCTGTGAAGCTCGACTCTCAAGATCTTCTACAAATTGGCGATAAAGAGTTCTACTTCCTGCTACCGGTTAGGAGCATTTTGGGGGGCCATCGGCCCGAGACATCACGCGGCTAATTATCCGGTGGGGGGTTCTGCGCATAAGTTCCAATAATGTGCGCAGCTGGGATTACCACCGCCTTCCGGTGGTGGAAGGGCAGTTTACGGGAAGAAGGGAAGAATTAGGGGTGAGTATTACGAGGATGAGTATAATGATGAGGATGGTGTAGGGGGAGGGGAGGACGAATTATCGATAGGAAAGCGGATGAGGAGGGTTGATGGGGTCGATGGTTCCGGTGGCAGTGTATATGGATATGGTTCCGGTGGGAAAGCAGGGTCCTCAGGGAATTGGGTAAGTTATTTACTACATAGAAATTCATTTTCAGCATTTGGCTCATGGCTATGTAGTATTGCTCTCACCAGAGAGAAGAGGGGTTGTGACCGCCGATTTGAGAGAAAAGAGGTGAAAAAAAGATGAGGGGAATGGAACCCTTATAATTTTCGCGCTGAAATTAGGTCTCTCCGTTAGTCAATAACGAGTCAACTAACGGCAGAACCAATTTTGATACTAAAAATGTACTTTGGTGACCAATTTTGATAGTGGATAAACATGGGGTACCAAAATCGAAAAAGAGTAAACTTTGGGTACCAAAAATGATATTTTCCCAAATATATGTCTTCTTACATTTATTATTTTTAAATCCGTTTATTTTCAAATTCATCCATCCAACTAAAGGTATTTACAAAATCCTTTGGTGGGATTAAACATAATATACAGAATAGATTTTTCACAAATTGGTTGTTACTTCATTCGAAAAAAAAAAAGTTGTTGATGTTGCAGTTGCTTCTAGCGTATGTTGCAGAATTAATTATGTTTGTAGTGATAATAGGTTGTTACGTAATTTGAGTTTTTTTGGATGACTCTTTAACAAAAAAATAATACAAATATGATTTGTGCACTTGTGAATACATCTATGCGAATGTGATTTTTATTTAAAAAGAGGAAAAGAATATAAGAGAAATAGAAGCAGATTATATTTGTAAGGAATGATTCATCTTTCATTGATGTTTGAGATACAATATATACACGTATGTGAAGATTACAACAACATCATAAAATATTACAAAAATTAATTATGAACAAAATATCAGCAATTTCTTTAATTGACAGATTTAATCAAATCTTGTGAATCTCCTTACTTGATGATGAAGATACGATTCTAGAATCTTCTCTAATACGCCCCCGCAAAATAGATGTTCCATTGGCAACAGATATTTTGGAACGTAAAGTCTCGAATCGAGATCGAGGAAGAGACTTAGTAAGTAAGTCAGCAAGTTGATCAAATGTGTTTACATAAGATACCGAGAGCAGCCCCTTTGATGAGAGATCAAGCACAAAATGTATATTAAGTGCAATGTGTTTCATTTTAGTGTGTTGTACTGGATGGAGGGCCAAACGAGTCGCTCCCATATTGTCACAAAGTAGCCGAGGGGTGGCCCGAATAGAAAGTTTGAGTTCCTTGAAAAGATTAACAATCCAGCCTATTTCGGATGCAGCAGAGGCAAGGGCTCTATATTCGGCTTCCGTGGATGACCAGGCAAGACCTGTTTGCTTTCGAGATCTCCAAGAAATAGGATTATCTCCAAGAAATACAAAATATGCAGATGTTGACTTGCCATCACTCAAGTCACCCCCAAAATCAGAGTCAGAATAGGCAGTAAGCTGTAAATTTGTCGTCTTTCGAAGAAGAAGACCATGGTATAGCGTCCCCTTCAGATAACGGAATAAACACTTAACAGCGGCCCAATCAGAACCAGTAGGTGTGGCCATTCGTTGAGCAAGACGATTGACAGTAAAAGAAATATCTGGACGAGTAAGCGCCAAATATTGAAGTCCATCTAGGGCACTTCGATACTCAGTTTGATCAACATTGCCCGACGTCGAGACACTCTTGGGGTTGCTCGGAGTACGTAACGGGTTAGCCCCATCCATATGATACCGCCGAAGAAGATCAACAATATACTTGTGCTGAGATAAGAATAACCCTTCTTTGCACTTAGCCACTTCAATTCCAAGAAAATAGGAAAGAGGGCCAAGATCTTTTACTGCAAAATGAGTCCGGAGATGGTTGACCAGTAATTCAATAAGAAATGAACTTGAACCTGTAAGTATAAGATCATCAACATAAGCAAGAACCACTAAACAATAATTATCCCGATGATAAGTGAATAAAGAGGTATATGCTTTGGATTGTATAAATCCAAAAGATAGTAGAGCAGAACTGAGAGAAATGTACCATTCCCGTGGGGCCTGACGCAAGCCATAAAGGGACTTACGAAGAAGGCAAACACGTGAAGGGTAAGAGACATCAATAAACCCAGGTGGTTGAGACATGTAAACAGGTTCTTTTAAGGTTCCATGGAGGAAAGCATTGCTGATGTCTATTTGTTTTAAAGGCCAATTCAAAGAGAGTGCAAGAGTAAGGACTGTACGAATAGTGACTGGTTTGACAACGGGGCTGAATGTCTCACGAAAATCAACCCCAGGGTGTTGATGAAAGCCCTTTGCAACCAGACGCGCTTTGAATTTATCAATTGTACCATCCGGTTTCCGTTTAATACGAAATACCCATTTACAACCTATAATATTTGCACGAGATGGTGGATTGACTAGTTCCCACGTACCATGACGTTGGAGCGCAGTGAATTCCTCAGCCATGGCCTGACGCCATGTAGGATGGGCAAGAGCTTGTGATACACAAGTAGGTTCAGTTCCTTCAGACAAAGGATACTTGGTTGCAGAAAATAACTTTTTCGGTTTACCACGCGTAGTCATAGAGTGAGTAAGCTGAGGCGGAGCATTAATTGGATCAGCCGTGCATGGATAATCAGGAGTTTGATGCTCGAGTGATGGGCTTATGGGGCAAGGATTCAGGCTGGAGCTCGTGGACCGAAATGATGATGTGGAGTCTGAAGTGGAGGTCAGGGGACCTTGGAGATCAGGAATGGGCAGCAGAAAAGATGATGTAGCCTCTGGAAGTACCACAAGTTTTGAGATGGAAGTGTCCTGTAAAGAATCTGGCTTTAAAAAGGACCAAAATGTATTCTCAGAGAACTTTACATGCCTGGAAATATAGACTCGACCAGAATCCGGATCGAGACAACGGTAGGCACTCTGACTTGTTGAATAACCTACAAAGATACACAGTTTTGAAGGAAAATTCAATTTTCCAACATTATAGGGTTTTAGCCTTGGAAAGCATATACACCCAAAAATACGAAGCTTCAGATAATTCGGTTCTTTCTGAAATAAAATCTCAAATGGACTAGCAGACCTCATTAAAGGGGTAGGAGTCCGATTTATAAGATAAGTTGTTGTTTGGACAGCAAAAGACCAAAAACTAGATGGTAAGCGAGCATGATGTAAAAGAGCTCGACTAATCTCCAAGATATGACGATTTCGTCTTTCAGAAATACCATTTTGCTGAGGAGTATGAGGAGCAGTGGTGAGACAATTAATGCCATTAGAAATAAGAAACGACTTAAGTGACAAGAATTCTCCCCCATTGTCAGAATAAAAAATTTTAATAGTAGAACTGAACTGCTTCTCAACCAAAGTTTTAAATTGATGAAAAATACCTGCCACTTGCGATTTAGCTTGCAACATATATACCCAACAATAACGGCTGTATAAATCAATTATCAACAGAAAATAACGGCATCCATCAATAGACACAATAGGTGTTGGACCCCAAACATCAGCATAAATAAAGTGCAGTGCATAAGTAGCATAAATAGAAGAATCCCCAAAAGGTAATCTGTGAGCCTTGCTCACATTACATGAAACACAAATTAATCTTTCATCTTTCATTGATATTTGTAAGGAATGATTCATCTTTCATTGATGTTTGAGATACAATATATACACGTATGTGAAGATTACAACAACATCAGAAAATATTACAAAAATTAATTATGAACAAAATATCAGCAATTTCTTTAATTGACAGATTTAATCAAATCTTGTGAATCTCCTTACTTGATGACGAAGATACGATTCTAGAATCTTCTCTAATAAAGAAAATAGAGTACAAAGCTCCCACATCCCGGGAGTGCTGGCAAACTGTAAACTTTAGATTGGCCTCGTTAAAAACCTCACCGTAAATATATCTATGATATGCAAAATTTGTTGTTACAATTTAATCTTACATTTCTATATGCAATTTTGAATGCATGTACTTAACTATGTTGTTAAATACCTGACTGATTCTCATAGACTCGTACATCCAAATTCTATTAATTTTCCTTGTTAATGTGACTGAAATAAGTGTTCAGAAATTATGCAATATTGTCATCAACTTTGAGAAAACAAGTTCTAGTCTGTCTTTTGATTGAGGAGATGATGTTCCAAAATCTCTTTTTTTTCTTAAATGTGTACTTACATAGCAGCGTCAATATGAGGGTAAAACGTCGGGTATTTAATTTTGAACCATATGGTATGATAGAAAAATTCGCTTAAAGTGAAACACTTAAATAGATTGTACCCTCTTATCGAGGTTGCATGTGTAGAGAACCTAATAATGTCTTGTCATACCTTTGCACACGTATATTTTTTTAATGCGTGTTAGGAGGTTTAGTTGATAAAAAATATGTGTGCCTTGAAGAACAAGTGACAATATTTATATTAGTTTTGGCACACCACAAGAAGAATATGATGGTAAAATTTAACTTCTCGAGGTCCAGACAACAGTGTCTTACTATGTTAATCTAGTGCTTAGGGCTAGAGCTGTCAAAACGGGCCGGCCTAAAAAGCCCGATTGAAGGACAAGATGGGCCGAAAAAATATAGGCCCGAAAAGAACCGGCCCCATTTGGCCCGGTGGTTGGCCCGGCAGGCCACTTGGGCCCGGCTCAGGTTTTATGAGCCGGGCCGGGCCGGTTTGATTTTTATTTTTTTAAAAATATTTTTTATATGGTACTACTTCTCTTATAAATCTTTTCTATGTTCTTAAAAGTTATACATTTTAATTTTTTTTATTTTATATTCTTTTAAATAATTTCAATAAATATTTTAATTGTATAAATATGGTTAAGGAATATGTGCATCTTCATTAAAACTTTCTCAAAAGATATTTTAATCAAAAAATATTATCTCAATTTATTAATTAATTAATTTGTAATATTATAAATATGAATTAGATAAGATTAACAATACTTTATTCAGACTATTGATAATGTTACTTTATTTAATTAGAAGTTCATATGTTTGTTAGTATGAATTATAATTCAAACTTATTAGAAGGATGTTGAATTAGTTGTTTAAATTTTTTTTATGAATTTGTGCTTATAAACTATGAAGGATTGTTAGAAAATTGTTGTTTAATTTATTTTGTGAATTATAGTTTATTAAGGTTTGTTGAATTATTTTTGTTTAAATATTACTATATAGAAATTTGAGTTTTATTTTAATTATTAAATTATTTTTGGCAAATTAAATAATTTTTTTGACTATTTGAGTAGTATTTGTATACAAAATGACAAATTAATAAGATATATATAGAAATGAAATGTAATGGTGATATATTTAAAAAAAAAATCGGGCCGAATTTGTCTGGTGGCCCATCTTTGGCCAGGACGGACTTCAAAGTAAGTGGCCTGTTTTGGGCCCGGCCCAAGTCGAAAAAATACAATGGCCCGGTGGGCCGGTACCGGGCCTGCCCGGTCCATTTGACAGCTATACTTAGGGCAATCATGAAACTCAATTCTCTGTTTTTAGTAACTCCTACTTCCATTCCGGATGACTCAACAAACCCCTAGTGGGAATGGTTGAAGGTACACAAACACCATGATATGATGTAGAATGTCTCGCATTAAGTATTTGATTATCAATATGAACTTACAATTAACTTTTTGTTTATCATAGGGTTATCTAAGGGCATTGAATGACACATACATTGATGTTCATGTTCATACTACTGATATACCTCAATTTAGGACAAGGAAGGGTCGTATATCTACTAATGTCCTAGGTATTTGTAACCATGAGATGAGATTTGTATATGTCCTTCCAGGATGGGAAGGGTCTGCTGCAAATTGTAGAGTGCTCCACAACGCAGTTTGTAGGCCACATAGACTCCCCAAGGGTAGATTCATTTTAATTTGCTCTTTTACTTTCTTTGTCTTCATAATGAATTAAACTCTATATAATTCCACATTTAGAATATATAGTCAGCTCTCAAAAATAAATTTTAAACTTCAATTATTTAGAAAACTACTATCTTTACGCTAATAGGTACACAAATAGTGAAAGATTTATTGTGCCATACAGAGGATTCAAGTACCATTTAAAAGAATATGGTCCATCTTCATAGAGACTCATTAATTATAAAAAGCTATTTAATATGTGGCACATTAAGACAAGAAATATCATAGAATGTGCTTTTGGAGTACTTAAGTAACAATTTGTAATGCTTAGAAGTGGTGCTTGTTACCCAATCAAAACAAAAGTCTGGTTATAAGGCTTGTTGTCTACTCCACAACTATATCTGATCTATGATGCCAGTTGATCCATATGAGCAGTAATGGAAAGAAGAACATAACAACGAAGATAGCACTGGAGATGATGAAGATATTGAGTACATGGACAGTATTGATTCAACCTCTGCGTAGACACAAAAGCGGGAGGAGTTATTCGTAAAGATATTTGAATACCGAAACAGGTCTTAAGATTTGTGTATTCTAATTTATGTAACACATAAGTCATAATTTATTTATGCTATTGATTGTTTACTATGAACACATATGTTTCTATAAAGCTTATTCTCTTGATTTATGTTAATAAAGTTATTTAATTGGGCACTGCTCTCTTGATTTTATTATGCAATTGCAGTTGATGTTATATATTTCCTTGAATATTGCTCTCTTTATTATCTTGTTCACATTGAAGGATATATAAATCTCATATATCACAATTTTTTTGTGTTTGCTTTTGGATAAATCTTTTGCTCAGGTTTGCTTTGCTGATTATATTGCAGATATAGCTCCCTTTAAGGATGTCAAACTGCCTCCAGAATGACATTGTGGGAGTAATAAAATGATTCATCGCTTAACCGGTTCGAAATACACTTGCCTGGGTAGGTACAATTACATTTGACCAAATGATGTGTATCACAAGAAACTTTTCATTTGAGCTGATTGCTGGAATGGGAGTAGGAGTTAGTAAACCTAGGTAATACATAGACAATTCCGGAATTGAACAATTAATTGGTAAATATTGATGTGTAAAACTCAGATTGACTTGTCTTGACCAAAACATTACACTAGTGCATGATAATGCGTTGAAGAGGACCTATAGAGAGGCAATTCTTTCGTACTAACTGAAGAGATAAAGAATTAGACGTTAGTGGTTGTTGATTTCTAAATATTTATCACTTAAATATGATTGTGTGTGATCGATGTATGTTTCTTTGATTTATTATGGATAGCGAATTATAGAGATTCAGTACTTTGTATTTTGGGCAATATTATTCATTACAAGACAGTTGCTAAGATTTAATACAGTAAATCGTGCGCTTGGAGAGTCTTCCATGATTAGTCCTCTTGGTGGCTCATAAGGTTTATCATATCAAATCATGCACGTGGATTAAGTTTCGGTATGATGATAACATTGAGTTGTCCTTACTCCAAGGAAAAGATGTTAATTAATTAAAGAATTCGGTAGCTTAATTAATTATTGGACAAAAGAGTATTAAACACAGAAAATAATAATCGA
This sequence comes from Prunella vulgaris, assembly GCA_026898435.1. NCBI lineage: Eukaryota > Viridiplantae > Streptophyta > Magnoliopsida > Lamiales > Lamiaceae > Prunella > Prunella vulgaris. The sequence continues at coordinate 1,266,334 of JAPKLY010000065.1, forward strand.
AAGTCATATAATTGTACTATGTGTTAGAATGGACATTGCAGTATTAATTCTATAGTGAAATGAATTCATATTAATGGGCTGAATAATATTGTGGCTCAATATTGGAATTCAGAGCCCATTGGGAGGTCCAATCTTAATTTTTCTAAAGTCCCCTCAAGTAGCTCAATATAAGTCCATTAACAATAAGATGATTAAAATAAAAGAGGTAATTTTGTTGCATTATTTTTTCAAAAAGGAGGGAGAAGGAAAGTTGAAAAAGATTTTACGGAAAAAAAAAAAAGATAAGTTTCATGGAAACAATACTATCCCATAAATTCAAGAATTCTTGGACTTGTTTCTCCTTATGCAAAATTTTGAAAATTGTGAGAAATAAGAGGAGGAAATTTTGTGGAAAAATTATTTATAAAAAATGGAATATATGAGATATATTCAAGACTATTTTGTAAAGAATGAATAGAAGCAGTGTTTTTATAACCGGACCGGTGATCAAACCGAACAGAGCACCGGTTGCCGGTTCAACTGGTCCAACCGGTTGGACCGGCGATCTAACCGTTAAAATAATTTTGGTCTACTTTTTAATATTATATATGTTATATTAAAAAAGTAAAATAAATTAAATATTCTCATATAAAATTATAATAAATTATAAATTACAATTGAAATAAACTAGTAATACATAGACAATTAAAACCAAATTACTCAAAATAACTCAAATTATAATATCAAATGGTAATCCATGACATGTTTCATAACTCATGCATAGTAGAGTTGCAAATTAAAATAATAATATAAAATTTTAAAATATATAAATTGTAGAATAAATTAATTTTGGTGTTGAAATGTGTTTCACGATTTAATTTAATAAAAAATTGAAAAAAAACTTAAATATAAAAACAGACCGATTCAACCGATCTTTTCAGATTTTGAGCGATTTTTTCCGGTTCAATCACAAAAACAGTTTTCAGAGGGTAATCAGACCGGTTCTATGGCCATCAGACATGTACTGTACTTGTTTCGTGATCACCTTTTAAAACACATCTTAATCATGTGTTGCCTAATTATGATTTTGATCGCTTAATACACCTATTTGCTCGTCCTCCAGCCTAATGTCTTATTATTTGTTGCAACAATTAGAATTGGGTTGTGAAGGCTCGGTGTGTTGAGTAAGCAGTTGGCGCACAACTTAATTCGGTTGTGGAGCATTCTTTCGATGGTGACAAACAACTGTAGAAGCGAGCAACCAGCTTGTTAGGCAATTAGTGCACGTGAGGTGTGAAATTCAAGCCATCTATCACGTCTAGCGTGCCAACCGTCAAATTTTTAAATTTTTTGCAACTAAGGCCCTCAATTCTTTTCTCTTCATATATAGTCTTCCCTCGCATGTAAATAGGGTTTTTCTTCATTAATTATTTCGCTCTTTCCACTTCTATGAATCTCTCTCTATGTTTTTTGAGCGATTGTTCTTTTCTTGCAAGTGTATTTTGATCAGGCGAATCTTAACCTCATCTCCCATGGCAATTTAGAGCTTTTTCTTCAGGTTCGTTATTTCTTTCTAACCTTAATTTTCATCTCTTTTTTATTTTTCTTCTTCTAAATTTTTTTAATTAATATTCTTTGGAAAATCGCTACTGTTGCCGTCTAGCTATTGATTGTTTCTGTCGTCATTCGTCGAATTTTTAAACTTCACAACCTTAGAACACCTTTTGAGAATCATGTCTTCTTCATCCTCGAGTCATATGAAATTCTAAAAAGAGACCCCGGCCATGGTGGAGGAGCTAGGCTCGTCTATGCATTTTGGAGGATTCTAATCCTGATGCCGCCGCTTCACTCTCAAGATATGTAATAGGTGAGGTGAGGAGGCTCAAGATATGCATGGGTGAGCAAGTCGTCAAGATGCTCGCTAAAGTGATCAGCGGGCAACATTTCTTCGAATCATATCGAGTCATATGCATCTAGCTAGCTACGAAGAAATAACATGCATGGGAGTCTATATATATATATATATATATATATATATATATATATCCAGTTCCCGAAATCTCATGTGCCGAAGAACCAAGTACTGTCAGTTGCTGTGGAGCAAGAATGGTGTGGAGAGATCACCGAGGATTTCTTGGAGGTGATTTGCAAAGATTACAAGATTCGTTATGATTCATGTACGCATCGGGGCCCAAGGAAAGAGTCGATTGCCTCTCACCAGGTCTGGGCAATCAACCTGGACATATATTCTAAATGCTGGATTAATTGACTCTTCCACTAATTGATTGCTTTAATTCTAATTTAACGACCACCCAACTAACGCCCAATCTGCTCGATCGCCCTCCTTACAGTATTGTATTTGGTCTTGAAAGGTATAAGAACAAGCTAACTTCGATCGGTGGATAGAAGTTGTAGTGGGGTTTCATCGGAGTTAATTACTTCTATATTGTATGAGGATTTGGTTAGGACTTATTGTAGAGTTAAATCCTAAATTTTTATCTTTGTTATCCGTCGATTGGATTATTTCTCAGTCTTATATTTCGGGCTATGACCTATGGAAGTGGATTTAGTTGGTTGCACTCTTTTTATCCTACGTCCGGTTTTTCCACAAGGGTGGTTTACAACTAGGTTTTTAATGAGGTCCAACTAATCCAGCTTGTTTTTTACTTCTTGACTCCGGGTTGTAGAGCACTTCTTTATGTTCCGTTGTTACTTTCTTTTCTTTTTTTCCTTTTTAATCTAATACCTGATTCGCCTTTTCCCGTGAAGAAGTAATTTTTTTCTTATATTAAGTACAAAAAATAAAAAGTGAATTTAAACAAATAAAAATTTATTAATTGTATCAAATTTCAACAGATAAAATAAAGTTATAAGAAAGGTACACAATTTTTAAAATATAACATTCAAAATTTACAAATTATAACTAAAAACAGCGTAGTACTCATAAAACTTATTCATAATATGAAATTTACATCATAAGATGTATTTACTTATACCACAAGATATATTTATACCACAATATAAAATTTGAATTGTATCAATGAATATAATTAATAGTATCAACAAATACATCTTGTAATATAAGTCTCATAATATAAAACTTGTTCATAAACATTTTCTATGCTAACAAATCACATTTAAAAATTACAATTCACAAGTTACAAACAACTTACAACTTAGTATTTACAATTCAGTAAATTATGGAGTAAATAATAAGAAAGGATATAAAATTATTAAAAATATATATTTATATTAGAAACGCTGGTTACAGTTCTTGATTAAATATTGGAACCAAAACCAAACCTTATAATATATGATTTCGATTTTGATTTAGTGATGGTTCGGAAGTGACGATTTGAATTCCAGTCAGAACTGACAAATCACCGATCGATAAAAATCAATGGTGACGGTTCTTTTGTGCAAGTCTAATTGCAGTCAGCTAAATAAATCCTCGAATTTACTAAACATATCCCTAAAAATATTTGAACAGAAGTATTCTTATATTAAATGTCTATATTACTTATACATAAAATTCTCACCCGGTCTCATATTTAATTGTTACTTATTAAAAATATTTGTCATTTGCTCTATTGATATTTTCATAAATGACAGTAAAATAATATTATTTTTCTAATTATATTTTTTTCTATGCTATTATATTTATATTTTAAATTATTATTTAAAAATGCTAATGCACATTTCTTAATTAAACTCCACGTACTTAATTTAGAAGTAGCCTAGATTAGAATTAAGTTTGGGCAGATGGGATATTCGTCTTGGCCTCATTTGGTTCGTTATATAAGCTAAAATAAATTAAATTATCTTATTTAATTTGACGTTTGGTTTAATGGACAAAAACCAAGATTAATAAAAAGCTCAAAACTAAAATTCAATTATCTTATGGATGGAAGATAATATTATCTTCCTTATAATGAAAAGGAGAACCATAATTCACTTTATTTTTGTTTATGATATAGATGGCAAAATTGTCAATTGCATATGTTTTTATTATTAATCTTACCATCCAAACATTCAAACTGAAATTATCTTACACTATTAATTATCTTAATCCATCAATTCAAATATACTATTTAACTCCTAGATGATAATCTCTAGATTATAATTTTGTTTAATCTATCTTGAGTTATTTATCTTATCCATTGAACCAAATGAACCCTTTGTAACTAAATCTTTGGAAGTGTTTGCTTGTTATAAGCAAGCATAACCATTTTCTTTTGGGCAAGTATTGTATGAAAATGGTTCATGATAAGTTTATCAATGTACAAGTTTTAAATTTTGATTTTTGAAAATAATGGATATAACTGAATGATGTGAATAATAATTTAAATAATTGAAATAAGGGTGAATAATTAATTATATTTAAAAGTGTGGTGGTAGATTTATAAATATTGTGCCGGATTTCAAAATCACGAATTAAAACCAATTTAAAATTTTAAAACTCAAATTATCAATTTTAAAATTCAATGCACACAGGGTCTCTGTTCGTTTTTTATTTAAATATAGTTTTATATTGGGTGTAACATAGTAATTAGAAAAATATATGAATGTGACGTAGATAATAACTAGGGTGTGTACACAAATATGAGGGCCTGTTTAGTCATAGTCTATTACTTTTTAAGAAAAAAAAAAAAGCTTATCACTTCACAAAATATATATAAAAATTTAAGATAAAATTTTAAAATATTGTGCTTTTAATTACACATATTTTATTTAGACGTCTCATTTGACACTCTAAAAAGCAAAGGGTAATTAAATTGCACAAAATCCCCTCATGGTTTTAAAATGTTGTGCTAAATTCCCATGTGGTTTGAAAATTGCGCGAGTCCCCCTTGTGATTTAATAAATAAAACCTTCTTTCCCTTTCTTCAAAATGGATTTGACAGCGTTATTTATTTGACAGATTTCTCGTTATATCCTTCTCGTCCATTGGCATCGGCATTTGGGGAAAAAAAGAGTAGGTTGAAGATTTTCAGGTTGGTGTGTCAAATTTAATTTCTTTCGGACGATTAAAGCTTTAAACAATGGAAAACTTGCAAATTTTCATCGATTTGAAAGAGCAATCTACACTGTATGTTCTTTTTTTCCTTTTCTTTTTTCAAATAAGAAAGAATCCAACTTTTTAATAGTTATGTGCTATTAATTTTTGCTTTCATATTTTAATTTTTCTAAACTGGTGTTTTCATGTAAAACTATAATTTTGATATCTTAAATAAACTGATTTGACTTAAATATGGAGGGACAAAACCTGCCTAGGGTTTTTTTCTTGAAGTTAATTATTAAATAATATTATATTTTATTGTATAAGTATTTCATCAATCCACTGAGCCTACTGAGGAGGAAAGATTGACTCGAGCTTTTCAAGAGAACTTTGGATGGGCAATTCATCATGATAAGATTATTAATGTTGTTAATTAAGAATATCTATGGCTTAGTGTTTTTCATTTTGGTTAATATGCTTGAATAACTCTGATTTTGTAACACTATTTATTTTTTATGTATTTATTTATGTGTTATGTGAAGCTGTGATATGTAACCATGCAGCTAAAAAATCATATTTTGGTGCCTCAATATGTGACTTTGATATATTGAGAAAAAGAAAAATGTTTATTTTGGGTGCCTCAATATTTTACTTGATATATTGTCATGTGGCATGAGAAATAAATTCAGGTTTATTTCCAAGTTTTGAGATTCTTTGTTTCTTTTCCTTTTTTGGGTGATGAAAAATCTTTTTAGCTATTTAGTTAAAGAGTTTGGTGAATTATTTTTAAATTTATCCTTTGAATCTTATAAATATTGTTCCAGCTTACTTTGGATTTTTAAACAAGATTTCTTGAATTCTACATATGCCCCAACAAGGTTCTCATAACACATTTGCATCACATATTGAAACTCCAAGTACTATAGTAGCTTCAAAACATGGAAACTTGAGAAAGCAACAAAAACCCTCCAAGAGAAAGACAACTCCGCAACATCTTTCTACTTCAGGATCTGAAACTAGCAAATTCTAGAATAAATTAAAAATGAAAAGGTATTGCCCGGGGTATTTTTTCTTCAAAAATGTTTACAGTGCCAAAATTTTTATATCCTTTTGCATTGTAAAAGAGCATGACATTTGACTCTTTAGTAATTTTTTGAACATATGATGTGATGATTTGACGTACTTTATAGAATTTTGCCACATAGAACAATGATCTTTGTTGTGGGTACAATGATTCAACCTTTTTTTATTCATTAAAATGAAAATCAAATGTCTATCGTTATAATTATTTTTTATTTGTTTGTTTGTTTGTAATTGCAAGCGCATAGTCTGATTAAATTGCTATGTCTCAAAATAAAATATACATTTAAAAAATCTATATCAACAATTGAAAAATAATTCTTCACGTTTATTTTTGTTCGTATCAACTTATTTAATTGCAGCATTTTATTAATAGTAGAAATTTGGAATTGAATGCCTCAAATTCATTTTTTTCAATGAATCATTAAAATTGCAAAATATTTCTTTATAAAAATAATAGAAAAAGAATAAATAAATGAATAAATAAAAAACAAGAATAATAACAAAAAAGTAAGAAATATAACCTTTACTACTATTAGAAGATAGAACAGTTTAATAAAATATGACCGCTCAACTTTCTGCATCAATACCCAAAAAAAAAATTATATAGTGAATTAAGGGTAACATGGATATTTTATCATTAAAAAAAATAAAAAATCAAATTATAGTCGCACAAATGGAGAGTGATATTCACGCATGTTAACTTTAACAAAATAGAGGATTTTGCGCATGATTTATTAAACCACAAGGGGGTCTCACGCAATTTTCAAACCACAGTGGGATTTGGCACAACATTTCAAAACCACGAGGGGGTTTTGTGCAATTTACCCAAAAAGAAAATATTAATTTATGAACACACTCACCAATATATATGTAGATTTGCTCATATGCCACTATTTTAATTAAAAAATATATTTTTTATTAAATTTATATGCACAACTAAATATGCAATTAATTAATCTCGGAGGGTTATATATTATCTTGAGTAGTACTCCTGTGAAACTTATTTTTAGTATGAAATTTATATCATAATTCATAAGATGCATTTATTGATACCACTATGTAAAATGTGTATTGTATCAACGAATACAACTAATGATATGATCAGTAACTAATAAGTACATCTTGTGGTATAAATTTCACAGTACGAAAGATGTTATTTATAGAAACTTTTGTGTTTTATGGTCAAATGACACTTAACATCTCACATGATGTAGACCAAATCGATTCCCAAATCAGAGGTAGGTGATCAGTCCGTTAGGAACGATTCTTGTGGGTGTGCAAGTTAAACATCACATTCCTGTATGAAATGTCGAGTTGAGCCCACAGAGACTACTCCAGTCTGATTATCCTCAGATGGCCTTGTTAGAATGCAATGATGACTCATGATGTTCAAATACAGAATATGGAATGTACTCCCTCCGTCCCGCTATAAGTTGTTCGTTGTTTTTGGGCACACAAATTAAGGTAAAAGTGAAAAAGTATAAATGATGTGATAGAAAAAGTGAAAAAGTATAAGTGATGTGATAGAAAAAGTGAAAAAGTATAAGTGATGTGATGGAGAAAAGTGAAAAAGTAATGAAAACAGTGTAAAAAATAGTGAAAATAATAATAAAAAAGTGAATAGTAGTTTCAAAAAAAGGTAAAAAAACAATGAACAACATATAATGGGACGGACAAAAATAACAACATGAGCAACTTATAGTGGGACGGAGGGAGTAATTTTTATTCAAATATTATTGGTACCAACTCATCACCTTAATATAATTAGAGATATAGTCACATATCATTTATAATGATTTTCTATCTCTTCCAACCGTTTCATCATGTGTGTACTACAAACTTCATATTTTGTTGATCTTCATATGACATTTGTGGTGGTAAATAATGACACATGTTGAGAAGATATTTTTATGACAAATTTACATTACAACTTAAAAAAAAAGGATAAATTTTTATTTATAAAAACGTGCAAAATGTGACAAAAAAAAATTGCATTTCTATATATATATATATATATACATGCGATATTTTGTAATTCATCTTTCAATATATCCTAATACTCATTCAGTTTTTTACTACAAGTGAATCGATATTAATATGAATATTACTCCCTCTGTTCCACAAGAATTTGCACACTTTCTTTATTTGGACGTTCCACGGAAATTTGCACACTACTAAAAAAATGAAATATTGATTTACGTGCACATTCACAAACATATACACATATTTACCCATATGCCACTACTTTATATTTAAAATATATTTTCCTTAAAAAATGTGTCGTCCCGTAGGGTGCAAATTCCTACGGGACGGAGGGAGTAATATTTTGTGATATATTGCGATATGTCCATGATATTCGGTTAAAATTATATACACTTCAATATTCATATCTTAATCATAATTTTTTTGATATATTTGAGATATTTTTTATCCTTATAGTATAACTGAAAGATACTATAGATTGAAAGTAAGATAATCAATTTACAAAATACAACGTATGGATCCAGATCTCATGCTCTACAAGAGAATTTTGAGTAGGGAGCGCACGTTGATCACACACATTCACAAACACATGCATGTGAGTGTGTGACAAAAAATTGCCCTCCTGCACAAGATCCTCCTATATAAGAGGGTTCCTCAAAGTACACCACTCATGGAAGATATATACTCCCTCCGTCTTTCTATAAGTTGCTCATGTTGCCATTTTCGTCCGTCTTTCTATAAGTTGCTCATTGCTTTTTTACCTTTTTTAGAAATTACTATTCAATTCTTTATTATTATTTTCAATACTTTTTACACTATTTTCATTACTTTTTCACTTTTCTCCATCACATCACTCATACTTTTTCACTTTTTCTATCACATCACTTATACTTTTTCACTTTTTTCATCACATCACTTATACTTTTTCACTTTTACCTTAATTCGTGTGCCCAAAAGCAACGAGCAACTTATAGAAATACGGAGGGAGTATATCAAATAAAGTTGTTAATGACATATTAATCATAAAATACTATATTGAGGAGGGATAGTCCCTTTTTGGATTCAAAATCTATCTACTATATGTGCACAATTTTTAATTAATGTCTTGTATTAATATAATTTAGGACAAAGTTGTCCATGACGTATTAATCATAAAATACTGTATTAAGGAGGATAGTCCCTTTTTGAATTCAGAATTTATCTACTATGGGTTCATGATTTGGTTAAATGAATAAAATAAATAACTCAAGATGGATTAGACAAGATTATAATTTAGAGATTATTATCTAGAAGTTAAATAATATATTTGGATTGATGAATTAAGATAATTAGTAGTGTAAGATAATTTCATTTTGAATGTTTGGATTGTAAGATTAATAATAAAAACATATGCAATTGACAATTTTGTCTTCTATATCATAAACAAAAATAAAGTGAATTATGGTTCTCTTTTTTCAATATAAGGAGAGTATTTTAGTAAAGATAAAAACAATAGATTATTTATCATAACTGTTCCCTAAGATAATATCATCTTCCATTCATAAAATAATTGAATTTTAATTTTGGTCTTTTTATTAATCTTGGGTCTTTGTCCATTAAACCAAACATCAAATTAGATAAGATAATTTTGGGCTTTTTATTAATCTTGGGTCTTTGTCCATTAAATAAAACATCAAATTAGATAAGACAATTTAATTTATCTTAGCTTATCTAACGAACCAAATGAGGCCTATATGTGCAAATTTTTTCATTAATGTCTTGTATTCATATAATTTTGTAATTTTCATCCTTTGTAGATTTATTTATTTTTACCCGTTTTATTTTACCTCCTTGAGACGAATTTATAGATCATGTAGCTAGAGGTGAGAAAAAAGAAAAAAAGAAGAAAAAAAAGAAGGAGCATTGAGGACAAATCTTGTCGAGGATACAAACAGTTGACCCCAGGAGTTAAAAGGTGATCCTGCATTGATGTGTTGTACAATACATTTCATTAAACATATGGTACAATACGATAAAGCTATGTTTGACCCTGTCCAATAGCCCTATATAAATGTGCATAATCCGAACCCGCGATGGACATGTCTAATACGTAGGATTAATATTGGCATGACTGAAGACCTAATTTATGCGACACTAATTTTACAATTTACACCTTGCTTTCAAATAATAGGTTGATATGTAAGATGAACTTTATGCACTGTGTTTGATTATGAATTGATACTCTTTCTTTCATCCTGAACAATACATCCCAAATCATGGATTATATATAATTTAGGCATCAAAAAGAGCATGCATGCAGTTCATGTGGTGGCGGCGGCGGAGGTGGTCGTCGGAGGAAGAGACCATCCCGGCGGCATCCTGGTGGAGGTAACAGGCGGCATTTGACGAATGTTGATGTCAACGGGATAAAGACGATACTCAATATCGAGCTCCTTAAGAATCTTAACCATTTCCTCAACCAAAAGGGCTCTCCTTTTCCACCTCTCTCCCATGTTCTGATGATTCATCCGATGTCTCATCCATACCGACAGTTTCAGAGTATTTAGACACTCCAAATTCATCAGCACCACTGATGGCTCATGGTACCAGTAGTCAGTTTTGTTCTCTATGTAACTGCACCAATTGCACGTACCAAGATTAATTATATACACAACATGCACGTTTGATGATGAATTTGTACCTGATGATTCTTTGCTTAATGACGGCAATCTTCTCGAGTGGCGTAGCAATGTGGACACCAAAATCAATGGAATCACCCATATCAGGGCTGCGGTAGTAGTTACTAATGGGGCGTGTTGCAAGAGTCACGTTGGGATAAATGATCTTCTGATAGTCATATCTTAGGAACACTGTTGTTAGTATGTTCATTTCCTCCACCACCATCTGGAGAACATGTATATATACAAGGTTGGTCAGGGTAGAGATTCTAGAAATGATATATGAAGGTTGATGATGAAAGGATATATATACCTGGGCTCCATCGACCTCACAGCGATCCCCCACGTCAAATGGATGCATTACGAACACAAACACAATAGCTTCGAATACGGTCTTGCACGTGTTTCCAAACACAAAGGCGACCACCACAACCTGAGAGCTAATGTAGAGCAGAAACTTGCTGGTAGCGATTTCAAGAATCACCAGGCAGATCACAAATATGACGAAACCCACTATGAAGTTTACCATGTGATGAAGCTTGTCCACTGCTGTTTTCGTGTCGTTTAGCGTCAAGGCCAGAGCTCTCCGTTCTATGAAAGCGTTCACCTACAATGCCATACATTAAAGAGATTCTATGCAACAGGGAAAATTGGGTTAAGATGCACATATAAAGTTTCTACTTCATACCACCCAGTTTTTAAGGGATGCTTTGCTGATCCTTTCATTCTCTGTCGAGCCTTCCACGATATTCAACGTCTTCAGAGCCTCTTCGTCGGGCAAGAAACGCATCAGATCGTCAAGATAGATGAACCTGCCATCACATAAAATGTTGGATTATAAACAAATATCATCATCTTAAACCATGTAATTTTTTTACAAGACTGACTTGGATCTAGGCTTAGCTACATTTCTGAAGATTTTCCTGGCTGCAAATTTGGCCTCACACTCGCTCCTGATCTGCGTGGCGTTTTCGTCGCCTTCTTGGCTATCCAACGCACGCTCATCCAGGGTGGTAAGGACTCCATTTTTCACCGTTTTAATCAATCTCTTCATATTCCATGCTGACACATTCTTGTGATTCAGTTTGTGCAATTGATCTATGGATATTGTCTGATCATCTTGACCCTTATTCATAGAGCCCCCCTTATCAGAAAACTTGAAGCTCACAGTTTTCATGGGCCTTGGGGGCAATCCCCCCGACGAAGCTGCAGGCCCACTCTTCCCACTCTTGCTCGGCTGAAGATCAGGCGGCAGAGTCGCCCCTGCATTCTGAAGGCGCCACACCTCAGCCATGGTCCTCTCCTCTTCCTCCTGATTCTTCCTCATCTCAATATACGGCGGCCCTGAAAGCGCCTCGATCACATACTGATTAAACAAGTTCTCTTGGATACGGTCGAAGAAAGTGCTGACATGAAACGATGAGGCAAGAACCTTAACCATAAGGGTCTTCACTAACCAAAGCAGTGTTCCCACCAACATACACACCAAAAACTTGTTCACATACCACAAGAACCTGATGTTCCCTTCCACTTCTTGATCAAACATGGAATGCCAAGCAATCAAAACCAGCCCCAACCATATGCAGTTCTGGACTGCCTTCCTTATCCCATAAACAAAATACAACACCCTTTTTCTCATGAAGAAGTTCCTCTCTATAAAGAACACAACAATCCTTATCCCCCAACCAGAAACCAATCTCCCACATATCAACACAAGAATCAACACCTCCCACTTCCACAGATGCAATCCTCTCAGCTTTTTACTCTTCCATTCTTCAATAGCCATGGTGCATATCAAAGCCGTAACAATCAAAATAAGACTAATCCATTGCGCAATAGTCAGTGCATCAAAGTTAGCTTTCTTATACTCTTCTGGAAGATCCTCATCAAAGGGGTCGTCATCATCTAATTCATCCGGTGCCTTCCCCAGCATCCCGGAAGCCCTGCCCAGCATTTGGGACTGCATCTGACCCGATTTAAGCATACCCGATTTCATCATACCCGATTTGAGGACCCCGGATCTCCTATCGGGCACATCATGCGGATCCATTAACCGGGATCTAGTCTTTATCCTACCTAAACCACTGAATCTCCTCTGAACTGAGGTGCACCTCAGAACCTGGCCGTCACCACAGCCACTTAAATCGACGTTACTCATCTTATTCATCGATGGTTTCCTGTTGAGAACACTTTCTTTATCCTCATCGGAGGAGGAGTAATCCTCGTTTTGCCAACCCCTTTCCTGATCATCGGGGCCCATGATACCGCTGCTCGAATTCATCCCCTTGGACGGAAATCTCAGCTCCCTTGACGCCGGATAACTGTAATTATGTTTACCGCTGGAGTCGTCCGATTTTTGAGTGCTCAGCGGCGGTCGAGAGCTGTTGCTGTGGTTACTTCGATCCTGGCGCAATTCCTCCATTTCCAAATCGACGTCCAAGCACAATTCCCCGCCGGCGGCGCGCTGTTTGTTCAAAAATTGGCCGATTAGCTTCGAAGGGGGGTCTTCCAGAAGGTCCTTCGATTGCATTGCGCCGCTATTGTTCGCGTCGTCCCTCCAGATATCCAAGCTCGATTCGCGGCGGTGCGCGTTGCGGTTGGGGGTGGTGGGAATGGTGGCGCGCTGATCGCCGGCGTCGATTTTGACGATGACTTCGGAGGGGGCTGACATGGGGGAGGAGGATTCGCGGTTGTGGTGGGAGAGAATGGGCTGTTGTTCATGGCATTCCTCTTCTTGGATTTTGAAAGGATTGTTGGATTTGAAAGGATTCCTGCATGAAGGAGGAAGGTCCATTAATTGACAGAAAACGAAACAAAAATCATCACGGGATCATCAATGCGCAAAGATCAGATGACAATTTTTGCTACCTACGTGTAGCATTCAACAGAAGAGGATTATAATTTGTGTTGCTTCAAATCTGTGGTTTTCCTTTGCTTTTACTAATTTTAATTAATGTGATTCTTTTGTAATTTGAAAAATCATATAACCCAACCCAGTTTTTCCAAATGGCCGATCTATATCGTGGATGGGTTTATCAACTCCAATTCGTTTCTATTTTAAAGAAAGTAAAATATAGTATATATTATGGTTCCAACTCTGATTCTCGACGTGATCGATATTTTTGCTTCATTCGATATTAAGGTTTTATAATTTTATAGAAACACGTAATTAATTCATCGAGGTCAAAATCTTATATGAAAATAATCATAATAATATAATTAAATTTACACAATGCACAAACAGAATTAATTAATTAATTTTCTCGAACTATATATATATATAACTGAATTTCACTTTTTGAAAAGAATGAGATGCTTGCATGATATTTGACACAGATTTTCTGAGTTATAGATGAAATGAATTTTGTTCGCAATTTAACTAAGTTTCATCATCTAGATGCATTATTAACATCTCGTTGACAAATAGGCCAGTTGCAATACCTACCAAAAATTTCTTGGTCCCAAACAGGATTAAGTTAAACTTTATATATAAACCTATTTGCTGCCAGTTGCCTTATATGATCACCACAAAAATATCATTCAACAAGGCGGCAGCATATGTAATGCTATAATCAATAGGAAGGATTGTTATGAGAAACAGTAGCACCAGCTTCCCAAAGAATTTGGTATTCCATGGCAGAAATCCACCTCTATGATCTGCAACCATAATCGAATAGGAGCAACCACCTAGCTCTCCTATTCCAGCGGCTAGCACTGCCAAAAGATTGACCACATAGCCTGACCAACACAAGTAAGTTTAGCCTAGCCCTCTTCTCTTTAGTACCTCAAGCCAATAAAGCTTTAAGATGAGTGTGTGCTTTGTTCTTTCGATCATTCTGACGGATCGCGCAATTGCAAACAAGCCAATTGATTCCATAAAGCTTCAAGATAAGTGTAGTCATATCACTACGTTGTTGAATGCTATAGATGTCCCGATATAATTGGTGCCAACGTTTCCAAGAAATGTAATTGTCACTGGTAAGAGAAAGGCTTACCAGAATCACTCCTGGATGATTAAAATGAAAAAGATAAAGGGGATCTCCTTCATATTTGGTGAAGAAACAACAGCCTTCGAACTGAAACCAACACGGATCAAAACCTAAGAAACTAATACCATGAAGAATTCCAAGATATGATAGAATCGAAAGAGAAAACGACTATGTTGCAAACCTTTTCGATCATTCTCACAAAAGTACCAAGATACAATGTACAACTGTCTTTATACATAAAAGGCGTAAAAGAAAGAATACAAAGAAAATTATTGCTAAGAACGTGTTTTCACTATAGCAACTTTCTAAAATGCACTATCCGCTATACATACATTGAACATCTATCAGCACAGGCAAAACCCACACATAAATGAAAATTAGAATTTGTCAAAGATAAATAACTAAAAAGTCGCTTTTCATCCAAAACACACGTTTTTTGAGTTGCACAAGTTATGGTGCTCCTCAATAAAGATGAGAAATACAACAAAAACATAAAAAATCACTAAAGAAATTTTAGAATAAATTAGTAGACCTCAATTTGCAAGATGAAAAATGCAGTACTGTACAGTACAAAACAGATATAAAGGGCGTAATTAACCCAAAATTGAAGGTGAGTCGACTCCTAACGAAAAATCCTCATTTAGGTCATATTTTCTAGTGATGTCCACGCCTCAGCGATGAGAAAAACCCAGCAGACTTGTCCTTTCGTTTATCATCTCCATCATCTCCAACCTGTCGTTAAAATTCATACGGTGTCTGAGCAACAGAATGTTATGCATGATGATAAGTTAAATCGAAAATCACACTTTTTCCTAGTGAAGATAAAACCATTTAAGCGTCAAGTGTTTTATTTGAGAAAGGTAATAAGGCCAAAGTTATAGTGAACAGGTTCAGTAGTAACAATTAACTGCACTTTCGATTTACTACATGATATTTTAAAAGGGTGGCCTTCCAAGAATTCCAAGATGAAGTCATATATTAAATAGCTGACATAATCATTCAACGGCAGTAAATGGCACAATACCTCCTTAGCAAGTTTCTTCAGTATTTCGATTAACTCTGCAAAGTCAGGTCTCAGAGCTGGATCTTGCTGCCAGCATCTTTCGAGCAGCTCACAAAGCTTTGGATGAGTGTTCTTGGGAATAGATGGTCGGAGACCCTAGATGCCACAGAATGAACTGCGGTCAGAATATATATGTGGCAAATTCTTCTATACAATTCAAGTGTGTTATTTTATAATGATATTAATTGTTTCTCAAAAAGGTATTAGTTTGGTCAGTATCAACTGTTTTCACCGAACAATATTAGTTGTTTTCATTAAACAAGACTAGTTATACATTGCATGATGCAACCGATGCACCCAAATGCGTGTGTGTGTGTGTATATATAACTAGTACAGAATGAACTTTTCACGAGTAGGACCCTATAGCACCTTCTAATGTTCTTCCCACATAATGCATGTACACTTGGCGTGATATTATATGATAAAATAACTCAAGGAAATGACAGCCCAGATGTTTTACCTTTTGTACCACTCCTACTGCTGCTTGTAAAGGAGTCAGATACTCATATGGGATCTGAAGAATGATAAAAAAAATAAAAAAATGCTCAACTAATTGTTGTCCTTGAAGAATGATGACTTCACCATTTCAGAGGGAGAAAAAAAGAATTACCTTTCCTGTTAGCAGTTCCCATAAAACCACACCAAAACTGAATACATCTGCCTTGTGATCATAAGGTTTGTGTTCGATTACCTTTAACAGAACAATTACTTGTGATGACAAGAGATTATGCTTCCAACAAACAGAATTCGAAATCCAAATTAGACTTCTAGAATGCTATAATCAACCCCGCAAAAAGATTAAAAAGAGTCGGAAAATTCAAAAGATATGTTGAAATAAATCTAAAATGGCCTTTAACTTAAAGATTGCAATCTAAGAAAACAGTGCATCTCTAAACTTCTAATTTGGTTCAAAAGGCATACCTCAGGAGCCATCCACCTATACGTCCCAGTTTCAGCTGTCATTACACCTGTTTGTGATTTCACTCTGGCCACCCCAAAATCAGCAACCTTAACCACCTGCAGAAAAAGGCCTATGAGATCTTCAAAGTTTCCAAAGCTACAATAGTTGTTTGAAGATGGAACACAAATTGTTGGAACCAATCCTAATAATGACAAACAAATATTTACTTGTCCCTCTCTCTTAAAAAATTAAATGGTCCTACCTTGACTTGTATTCACAAGAAGAATATCAAGGCTGATATATCAATATTTAACGTAGCTAAATCCATTATGAGTTCTTCTCTTTACATGAATATATCTACAATGTATAAAAATAAGGAAACTCTGCCAGAAAGGAATATAGAATACTAAAAATTAAGTCATGCAGAAGCAATTGATGCTTACTTCATTTTCATCCATTAAAAGATTTGCAGCCTTCAAATCCCTGTGAATTATATTGTTTTGATGCAAATAGTTCATGCCCTTAGACACATCAATTGCTACTTTGAGTAAAGCTGGAAGCTTAAAAGTACCCTTCTGCTTGTGTAAGTAGTCATAAACACTTCCTCCAGACATGAATTCTGTAATTAAACAAACAGGAAAAGTGAAACTTGAGTTTGCAGAAACAACATAACGGGAAAAACCTCTACTATTTTAAATCTGATCACATCTCTACATTTTCCAGGCCATACCCATATGCATCACTAACCACATACCTGTCACTATGCACAAGTTAGGAGGTTTTGTGCAAGCCCCTATGAACTGTACAACATTTTTGTGACGAACCTTTCTGCAAGTAGTAGCATATGTTAAATAAAACGAAGGAAGAAATGCATAAGGTAACTAAGCTAATTCAAATATCTTCCAAAAGTGAAGAATCAATAGCAAAACTGGCACTAATAATTACTAAAGTGTACATTGAACAAATAATAATCATGCATGAACCACAGGATATCTTACTACATTACAGTTATCAGTGACACAAAAGTCTTACAAATTTCCTCTGTAAAAACCAAAACAATAAACATTGACGAGAGGCCAATACAAAATTAATGTAGGACCCAAAAATTGTCCAGTTGTGTAGAGCATCTGCATACAGTTGGTAACCAATTTGACCACAGATGTATTTCGACAAACCTCATTATATATACTTCTTGCGCAAACTCCTTCTGCAGCTCAGTATTTAAACGCTCTGTCTTGAGAATTTTGATTGCCACTTCTTGGCTGCAGTAAGTAGCTTTATATCTGAAAACAAAGTTTATTGAGTGAGTAGAACATTTAACAGCATGGATAACAATACAAATCTAACAGCTGTTGTACTTACAAATCACCATAAGATCCTGATGCTATTTTGCATTCAAATTTCAAGAATTGGGGATCAATTTCCCACACATCAGTGCCATCAGTAGGTATTGCCAGATGATCAGATTCGCGTTTAACTACAATTGGTTCATGCTCGCTTAGAGAAGGCAAAGAATGCGTACTTGGCCAAGATTTTTTCTGCATTAATTATGAATTATCATTCACAATATTGACTTGAGACGACTAACAATGAAAAATCATGCGTATATAACATATATTCTGTGCAGTGAAAATGTTTTTATATATAACAAGTAGCTTCAGGATTATATAACAATAAAGCATGCATGTAAAAGACAAGTGTGTGGAACTCAAAAAGAAAAACAGGAAAAAAGATAACAGCTTGGTAGACTAAGCCAAAAAGTACAAGTAGCATACATATAATATAGTAACAAGGTTTTCTCAATCACAATATTATAGTACTAAAGTACCTCGATCTTTAAAAGTTCTTTTTCAACTGCAGTCCGGAGTTGATCAACCTCCTGAAAATTCAAAAGATAAAGAGTCCAAATATGCGAAGGAACAAACAGAAGCACTAAATCCAAAAGCTATAAAAGCAAACCATTCTTAAGATAAAATCCGAAAATACTGAGAAAGGTGAAATAGCCAAAAGAGCAAATACAATCTATACACCACAGGAAACAACAAAAGTGTGGGTACCTCAAAGAGCCAACCATCAACTACAAAAACGTCTAGAGAATAACCATCTACAGTGGAAAAGGCATGTGCTTCCTGGATGTTTAGCCCAACTTCAGCTAATAAAGAAGTCAACTGCAAGGTCCATCATGAAGAGTTCAAAATGAAGTCAAATATGTTTTCTTATGCTCATTTACAAACTAATTTGTAAGTGCTAAACATGCACAAGTACTTGAAGGCCAGCACGACAGAACTTAAGACTGATGTGTTAGACCCATGAATCTTGTCTAAGACAAGTTGTATCCATGTTTAGTCACAATTCACAAATTTTTTTTAAGAAAAAGTCCCAATTGCATTCATCAAGAATTATCCCCCCAAAGTAATTAAACCCGATACTACAAGTACAAGCTAAAATTATATACTTCCATACACTTCATTAAAATTCAACATCTGAAAGAACGCATGTCTTCAATTTTAATTTTTTTAACCAAACAAACAAACAGGATTAGTTTACAAAAGATTGCAAGAACTACACCTTGAAATGATAACAAATTTTAACGAAATAATCACATGCCCACTGGTGGACGCAAATTTACATGTCAACCAAGAATGTGATAATGACACATAAGCAATCAATTAAAATAATAATAGGCTTCCTGCTTATGTGTCATTATCACATTCTTGATGGGCATAAAATTTTTGCCCACATTCCGACAACATTTATAATCGTATCCCGGTGAACTCTCATGCCAAAGCATTGTAAGATGCCATCTTTGCCATAGTTTCAAAATCTTAGGCTTCACTTTACAGTATGAAGTTTTGATGACAAGCAGGATCGACATACTAGAGTTTACATTATGTCTAAGATAGTCTGGAATGATAGGAACCAAAAAGATAGCCAGACCAGGCATCACTTCAACTGAATAACTTTAACAAACCATCATAACAAGATGATTAGAAAATAGAATAAGCATCAATTACCTGACTGAGAAGCTTTGGTTTGTCATCTGTTGAAAAGGTAATCTCATGCATGGGCCTGCATTGGTGTTCATGTGCAAACGCAAGCTCAGTTACACATTTCTAGAATGATTGGATACTTACATAAACTACCACAAGTTGTCAGATAATGGTGATGGTTAAAAATATTATTTTAGCTTAAAATATTATTTTGCCCAAATGCAATACTGTGGTGTTCTCGAACTCATTTAACTAAATAAATGACTCACTTATAAGCCGATTAAAACACAGATGTAGACCAAACTTATATCTGATTCTTAGGGGTTGTTTGCAAACTCAAGAGGAGAGGCAGGAACACTTATTTTAAGAGCTTTCCTCTCACAACTTTAGCTTCTGAGAAGTGCTTATACGCTGTCACTTGTGTTTTCACACACCCTTAATTCATTTATAAGTAAATACCACTTAAAACTTGTTAAAAAGGTGATTATTTAACCAAAAAAATCCTGCTTTTATAATTGACCAAAATCACTTCATTTCCAAATAGTATATACTTTTGATTTTCCTACAAAAATCAATTTTTACAACTTTATGAAAGCAAAGTTAATTGCACACAAAAATAGACTAATAGTTTAAAAACACAATAAAACTTCCAGACAATACACAGTTCAATACATTGAATTTTTTATTGAAAGTACTTTTAAGAAGTGGAAACTAAGTATCAAAAGATTTTAAATCAGAACTCCACCATTAGACTGAGAATATAAAAAAACAACATAGCATACCTTGAAATATTGGCACCGCCATCTACAGCACTATCCCCATCTTGAACTTCAGATTTGTTTGCTTCGAGTGCAAGAGCTTCTAGATTAGGAGAAGAACCAAAAGCAGGTGGTGGATGAATGCTGAATGAATTAAGGATAACAAATATTAAAATTTCCATTACAATCTGGTTTAAAGCCTTAATCTATAGGATACTGAACACAGAGAAAAGTTGTTGATTGATATAACAGACGAGAAGTTAAAACGTCAATCCAAAACTTTGATACATGGCAACAATATAAGTTTGTTTTTTATTTTATATTTTCAAGAAAAAATAAGCAGGTCAATACCTTCCCCTTCTTGGTGAAGGTGAATGTACCGAATCACCTGAATTTCCATCAAAGACAGGCACAACCTGTACAGCCAAAACTGTCATTATGCCATCAACCAAGTAGTAAATACCATGCAAAGATTAATAATAGAATAAATCACACAGGAAGTTGGCTAACTTCTCCTAAACTCCTTGAGTAACTTAGGAATTTCATATCATTGCAATGAAATCCCTTCCCACGAGTGGCTAGAAGTAGGCAAAAGAGTAGTAAATATAAAAACCCAGCATTCTTGGATTATGTAAGCATATGATGATTAGAGAATTAGACATTCAGAAATTTTGATTTATGTAGTAAGAATAAGAATTGGATTTACAAGTGGCCGAATGAGAAGTAGGGAACAACTACTTTTTAGAATTCAAACACTGTCTAATGTCTAATAATATCCCAAGGAGAAATATAGCCATATACATCACCTAGATGCTCTCAGTATGGGCCGAAATGTATAAAGAAGTATATGTAGTATAAAAGATTTTTGCCCCAGATAGAGTAGTCACTTCATTCAGACCTCTCTTTTCAAAAACTTGCAATACCGTCTCTCACAATCATTCTCAGCTTTTATTCTTCTTCTCTTCAATTAACAGATTAAATAAGGATCCTGATGCTAGACCAGCCTTATTTGAAAAAAGTTTCAATCTGTTAGTTAAATCAGTTAGCATTGACCTTTCTCTTACTCTTTTAAAGATCTCACTGGATTTGTGCCAATCAGCTCAAGACAGCTATTATCACCCGCTTGAAGAAATAAAATCTCAAGAAGGCAAAAAATAATAATAATAATAATTTACACAAATAATCATGCATTTGAGCCGACTCTTGAGTTAGTGATAATTCACCTGGACAAGCCGGACTTCAAAAGCTGGTCTATTAGCAGGGTCACGGGCCAGTTGCAGTAACCTCTTGTGCGTGAGAACATCTTCTGCTCTCTCAACATTCACATCCATTGCATACCTTCAATTCAGAAGGGAAAAGAAAACTCCGTCAAAACAAAGTAATACAAACCAAATCCCAGAAGAACACCTTCTTATCTGTAGATGAGCACACTGCAAAATTTATTAAGTTTTATCATACTCGGATACAATTGGAACACATGTATGATATAATTAATGTAACCCAACAACTGAACAAATCGGACGACAAGACTTACAAATAGTAAAATAAATCACCGGAATTAAATCCGTTTCGCCAAAGATATAAAAGAAGAAGAAAACAAATATCATGCCGTACGGAGCGGAATAATTGGTTAAAGCCTTTTCAGTCAGTAAAGAAAACCTGGAAGGGAGGCGATTGAAATGCGCCCAAAGTTGATCATCGAAAGCCGGTTCCTGCGCCTCCGGGTGATCGGCTTCCTTAAGCCGCCGCAACACCTCATTGTAGACATCCACTTTCTTCTGCTGTTGCCGGCTCTTCGCCGCCGACGACTCCACCACCCTACTTCCACAACTCTCGTTATCTTCCATCACCATTTGAGATTCCAAATTCGCGATAATTTGCAACCACGGGAGGCTTGATTCTGCTCAATTCGTCGATCCGAAGGCTTTCACGTTCCACGTGGAGGCGCCGCTTCCTACGTAGCAGATGCACAGATTTGAGGTTTCGTGAACCCCAATTCCCGAAATTATACAACCACGAAAAGGCAAATGGGGCAATTCGGGAAGCAAATGACACTTTAATTAATCCATTAATTTGGGCTCGAGATTGATTTGGGGTTTTGAATATTGATCCGTTCTTCCATCCATATCCTCTTGTTCTCTCTTTCTCTCTCTAAAAAAGCGTTTCTCTCTCTTACTAGGCTCCGATGATGAAAGGGTGACTATAATATCGTTTCTGGATTTGCTTTGGGGTTATTAATAGGTGGGGTATAATAATTCACAAATTCTGTCTAGGTTACTGATTCCTATAATTACTTTTTTCTAAATTAAAACAAAAGGCAACTAATAAACTTGAATTATTCGTATGATTTAAAGGTATTTTTTCAGGTATATACATCGTATGATTTAAAGGTATTTTTAAAATTTTATTTATGTTATAGATAAAAAAAATATTCATGCTTATACATAAAAATTTTCCACATTAAATTAATTTTTCAGTATAAATAAATATAACTTTTCAATAATAAATAACTAATTTTTTAAAAATGCATTTATATTTTTGTGTTACAATTAGATCAAAGTGTGTTAATATAATATTGAATGCATCTTATTGTAAAATCAAATTGTGTGTTACTATATTTACTTGAATTTTATCAAATCAATACATATTTTTCAAATAAATAAAAAATAAATAAACTATAAAAAAAAAGATGAAAATGGAACTTTACCCAACTAAAAAGGATATGACTAATCCCATGAAGTGAAGAGGCCATCAGCAAAATTCCATTAGCAAAAAGAATAAAAGGATGCGATCGTCAGTCTCTGTTTTTTAATTTATTTTTAGAAAAATTTGTACGCTACAAATTTTTACGCAACGGTCACTCTTTCTTTAATTAAAAAAATTGGCCGAAAAGTTGGTTAATCTGAAACACATGCCTCTCTTTTAATTATTAGAGCATATATCAGTGTTTTATTTGATGGGATTATAACGAGTTATTTATAGTTTAATTAAAAATTAAAATAGTTAGATTATTTAATTATTTATTATTTATTTAAAAATTAAATAATTAATATAGATGATAAATTAAAGTATAAAGGAAATAAATAGAATATTGAGGTAGGTCCCTAAAAAACATACTTTATGAGTTTATTGTTGAGGATGATGTTTTGATGGTAGATATTTTTTTGCTTTTGAAATGGCGCTGATGTGACAGAAAAAAATCTGCTTTTCGGGTAGAAGCACTGGAGAAGGCCTAAACTCATGCTTCCCACCATTGGTAAAAACATCACTCATAGGTTTTTTTTGCTTTTCCACGTCACCAAATGCATTTCCATTGGGGAGAGTCTTAGCTTGTATCTCTAGTGTATTTTTAAATAGTTACATTAATTATTACTAAAAAAATCATACATATTATATTGAAAAATACATTTTTAAATAGTGACTTTCAATAATAACAAATATAACTTTTCAAAAGTGCACTTGAATGACACAACAAATTTAATGCACAAAAAACTTGCTCAATTAATATATGTATATATATAATGATTATATAATATTATTATATTTATAAATTGAACAACACTTGTGTAGAAATATCCATTTTTTAAAATTCACGGGTCTAAATCGGGCCAGGTCGAATTTGAGCATTTTTTTTTTCAAAATTCGGCGCAACTTGTAATTTTATATTTTTTCGTTCTCAGGTATGTTATAATTTGGGCAAATGAGTGTTACTACTAGGTAAAAACAGTGTTACTATTCTTAAAAATTTAATTTTTGTATTTTTCAAGTAACTATAAGGAAAATAAGTATTTTTGCAAGAATAATTATTTTTTATTCTCTTTGTTAATTTATGTTGATAGTATGTTGTTCATATACTAATACATATTTTAATACAATACATATCAATATGATTATTCTTATTTTTAAAATTTTTAAAAATGTAACTTAGAAACTTTAATACATAAAATAATTAAATTATTTATATTGATAACTATCTAATACAATTTAATTAATTCATTATTATAAACATAAATTTTACAAAATACCCTAAAATAATATTACAGTTGTTAAGAATGTAAAAAATAAATAAAGTAAAAAAAAAAATAGAGAGGGAACATCCCATCAAAGCCCCGCAGTCCAAATGGGACAACCCGTTTTCGCCCGCCTCCAAATGATTTAAAATATATTTATCCAAACTCCTTTTTTAAGTATAAAAAACAGACCTACTTTACTGCCTCAACACACTTTGATAGCTCTGGATTCAAAACTTTATTGATTTTTTTAAATAATATTTTTTTATTAATAAATACATTTTATATAAGTCTCACACAAAACTTATTAATTTCAAAAATATAAACAAAATAAAAAAATTGGACAGTGGCATGTAGATTCGGATAACTACTGGAAATTTACAGTGCTTCCATATAAGATTAAGGTAATCAATAACAGATGTCAAGGAAGATTGTATATAATCTTATCTTTAAAAAAAATGCATCTTTGTTTATAGCTACTTATTCATCTTAGTAAAAATACTTATTTATTATTAATAAGAAATGTCTTCTTATTTTTAATTTATTTTTATCATTTTATATATTGTTATTAGAATTCTACTACTATATATTATATACAAGTTCGTTTTTTGATTGCATATTGGAGATCAATTTAATTAAATAGTTGAGACATGTTCTTTTTTGAAATCTTCCACAATTTTTTACTAAATAATAACAAAATCTTGGGTCAAATTGGGCTCAATATTTTAAATTTTTTTTTTTTGAAATTATTCATATACTATATCATATAGCTACTTATTCATCTGAGAAAAAGAAATACTTATTTATTATTAATAAGAAATGTCTAGTTATTTTTAATTTATTTCTATCATCTTTAACATTGTTATTGAAAACTCTACTACTATATACAAGTTCGTCTTTTGATTGAATGTTGAAGATCAATTTAGTTAAATAGTTGGGACACGTTCTTTGAAATCTTCCACAATCATTTACTAATCAATCTAAGGGGGCACTTGGTATAAAATTTCTCAATGGTAATGGGAGTGAGGATATATATATATATAGTAATTATAGTAGATAATGAAACCAAAACATTGATTTTCCTCATAAATAAGGTAATCATTACCCCCATTTGATTACTCTCATCTCATCCTATAATCATCCCCCTCAATCAATCTCCCCTACAACTATCAACAACTTTCTTTTTTGTATACTTATTCCAAAATTGGAGCACAACATTAATAATGTAATCACCATGAACATAAACTCTTATTGATCATATGTAAGGGTAAAGAAGAAAAATAAAATTCCATTCACATTACCATTGAGAAATTTGAAACAAGCGCCCCCTAAAATGTTACAAACTTCAAAGAAGAGTTGAATCGTTTTATTAACCTTGCAACTTATGAATAATGCTATAATGATTTCCAATAAGTCAATCTATACATTTTTATATTTTATGCATAACAATTTGAATTAATTATAAGATGGATGATTCAACATACTAAGTCTCCTCACCACTAGGTTCTCCCAAAATTTTTAACTTTCAAATATGTACCACACTACATATCTCATTTTCAGTTCTGTCTATCTCTCTTGAGAAGACACTAATCTCTTCTCTGTATAAAAAAGATATTTTAATAAAGTTTTAATGAAGTTTAATTTTCATAATTGTAAAGTTTTGTTGTATAAAAAATTATTACATTTTTGTTATATATATTGATAAAATTCAATATAAAATAATTTTTATTTGATTGATCAAACTATGTTTTTAAATAGATAGTTCCAAGAAGAATTTTAAAAATCTGTTGATTAAATAAATTAATATGCTATTAAAATATGTGTACATATATATAATAAGTTTAAGTAAAAATTAATATAAAAAAATAGTAAAATAAAATAATAATTTATTTTAATTTAATTTTAATTTAATTTTTATTTTGATATTAAAATGCTCAAATTTCCTAAAAATAGTTAATTTACACAATAAAAATTTAAAAAGTAAATCAATGACGCGCTATCAAAGTTAACCACATCATGACACAAATTTAAATCTCTCCTCTCTCTGTCCTAGAAGATATTGTATACTTAAATTTCTGGAATTTTTGTATATGAGTTAACTTATAGTGTTTAAATGGATAAAATAGTTTTTAATGAGGGCAAATTTTTTAATTTAAGTTAAAAAATAATAAAAGAAAGATGTCTTTGTGTGTAATTATTAGTGGAATGTGATGCATATTGGATTTTGTGAGTAAAGAATAGTGAATTGTGCAATGTCTTTTAAAAACATAGATAACATTATATAAGAGAATTAATACTTCACATTTAATTTTAAATTCATGCATATAATAAGATAAGTGATTCTATTAGTAGAATTAAAATCCTTTTTTAATAAATATCACTGATCGTGCATCGCACGGATAAAAATACTAGTAATAATATAAAGATAACATTTTAATATTTTATGTAGCTCCACATTCATTATAATAAGTCAACAATTATATTGTACCTTATATTTCTTTTGATAATTTTTGAAAGTTGGTTTAATTGAAATAAAATTAATTAATTTTATTCATAAAAGGAGTATATGAAAAGTATGTCTTGTGTGAGATTGTTTTATAATATATAATTTATATTATTTGATTCACTTTTAATTTAAAATATGTTACTTATTAATTAAAAAGTTATCAATTTTAAAAGGTGAATTTTTTTTTAACAAAAAGTGATAATAATTTTATTTAAAATAACTTATCACTTTTCTTTAATAATATTATCACATTTTATTATAATCCTACCACTTTTTAAATTTGGTTGGTCTCATACTCTGAGACTATCTCACACAAATTTTTGCCATACATGAATCATATAAGGATAATGAGAGAATTATGAATATATCTTGGTACAAAAAATTAAATATGCGATAGATCTCTATATTTGGTTTGATTGGATTTTCTTTAAAAATTAAAGTCAATCTTTTAAAAAAATGTTGAGATTTTGTTAGAAATAATTGACATAAAATATAAAAATTTAAACTGAATATTGTTAAAGTAAATTAATAATATAATTTAAACTAAATTAATGTACAATTTTTTTAAGCTTGTGTAATACGAGACGTTCTAGTCATATTATAAAGAGTTGAAATCAGTCAACATTAATTGAAAAAAAAAAATCGGAATAGATGACCAAGAAGCATTTTAATTGGAAGTAAACTTTGAAAAAAAAATACTTCATGTGCAATATAATATTATTATTTAGATATTATATAATAGAATAAGTTTTGAATGGGAAAATCTCGTATAAATATGTCGCTTATTAATAAAAAAATTATTATTTTAAAAAGTGATAAAATTTTAATAAAAAGATAATAAATTTTGGTTAAAAATAAAATATTGTCACATTATATTATAATTTTATCACTATTTTTTTAATGTCTCATGTCGTGTCATGCTATAAATTTTTTTTTTTTTTTTGCTTTTCTAATTAATGGGTCTTTTATCATTCTAAATACAAATTTAATTCGGGGAAAAAATAATTATGATCAATCAGATTTAAGTATTTATTGTGGATGAATCTACATGGCATTATCCACATTTTTTATTTTGTTTTCAATTTTCTAATTAATGGGTCTTTTATAATTCTAAATACAAATTTTTTTCTGGCAAAGTATAATTATGATCAATATTGAGTATTAATTTAGTGGCATCTTTTCCCTTTTACATAGTTAATACCCATAATTGGAAATACATCATTCATAAAACACATATTTTATAATTTAGAAATAAATCTGAACGAAAATATATTGGACGTGTATAATACAAAAATATATATATAATTGAATTGAATTAATCAAATTAAGTCTTTAATGTGAAATATATAATACAAAAATTTTCAACCATCAATTATTTGTATATGTATAATTTGTACTACTATTATTTTTAATGAGTCCAGGTGTACTTCTCTTTTAATGTTACCGTTGTGCACATACTAAGAGTTACTATTTAATTATTTTTTATTTTATATGTTGCTATATTTTTTTTTTTTACGGATATGTTGCTCATTTAAAAATTACACAAAGTAATATTTTACATGTAATGCAGTGCCATATTAATTGCATAATAATACTTGAAAAATAAATTACTTTAACCGATATTCACATAAATTTTGCCCATAATCATATCCTCATTCTAAGCATTTCACCATCATAGTTATTTCATTGTTCCTTTGTTTTGTAATTATTTTCAAATTTTAAAAAATTTAAAAAATCTTAATCTTGTATATATTTGGTGCATGGTGTAATTCAAATATATTTTTAAAGAGTTACATTATTTATTACTGAAAATTCAAACATATTATTATTAAAAATTATATTTTTTAAAATATATTTTTCAGCATAATTTTTTAAAAATACACTTGAATTGCACGGCGCGCAAGAGACTTACCCCCTTAAAATAACCGCGAAATTTATTCACACAATACTTTCCGACATATAAAAAGTGCGGCAATTCAAGAGGTTTCATGAAGTAAACGTGAATTGCAGATGAAGAGGGTAGGGCTTAACTGATATAAAATCGTGGTTATGTGATGTAACATTTATGGTGGAGAAGGGCACATCTGGGATAAGAAGATGATGACATTTCCAACTATGTTGGGTTGGACAGTAAAGATGAAGGCAACATTATTTTGTCCGACTATTTTAATTATATATATATGTACACACTACTCAATACACGTGTTCTGTATTTTTCTTTAAAAATATCTCACAACAGTACTTTTCATATTATAAACTATGCCACACAATCACATATGAGAGTACTGGACTAGAGTAATAGGTATAAGTGAAATATGTCCACTTTTTTTAAATTTCTATTTAGTAGTAAGACAACATTCATTCAAAAATATAATTATGTTTATAAATATCACAAATACGTGCATGCTATGCGCTTAGAATTTTGGATTTAATTTTGACCAAATCCAATTTCAAGTACTTGGCCAAAATTAAATGCGCGGGTCTTTTTTTGGGTTAAACTCGAGTCTTAAAAACGGATCAGAATTAACCGCCCTTTTCTTTCATTTCGTCTCTCAGTTTTTCTCTTTCTTTCTACATGCTTTCTTTTCAAATTACGCCAGTTACGTGCAAGGATGAAAATATCGCTATCGCAAATAATATCGCAACCTTAAATTTACGGAAATATCGATGGATATATCGATATCGCAAAAAAAATAGAAAAATAACGGAAATGTTATTAAAATTTTGGAAATTTAATATGAAATTTTAGGGATTATTATAGCATGTTATTATGCATATGTTTCATTTAAGATCACAAAAAATTAACATGTTTAAAGCAAATAAATAGATAATGGACTATATAATCATTGTCTGACATTAATTAATTAATAATATAATGCATAATACAATAAAAGATAATTTGAATTACATGATACAATACATTTAGTACCAAAATGATGATCTATGGGGTTCAAATATAGAAGATGGAATCTCATCTTTGTCCAAACAATATTGGTACCAACTCATTGCATTAGAATAATCCTGCATATAATTATGCACATGCCATTCATATGTTTCTCTATCTCTTCCAACTGTTTCACCATAGATTGGATAGTGTGCACTAACCCAATCATTTTGTTGATATGAAAATGGATGCTGAAACACATTTTGAGTAATCCAACCAAATTGTGAACTCGAATGTGTGTCAGAAGCATATGAAAGAATATTCAATCACTAAAAAAAATAAATTATCATTTGAAAATTGTATAAAAATATAAAAAAAGAAGAAAAAACTACGATTTTTAATGTAGTGCGATATTTTGCGATATATCTGCGATATTTCCCGATTTTCAATTAATTTTGTACTATGAGTGAACCGATATCGATATCGATATTTTGCGATATATCCACGATACTTTGTAAAAAATACATTGTACCCCAATATCCATATCGCATACTCAAAATTTGCGATATATCCGCGATATATCCGCGATATTTCTCTATATTTTCATCCTTGGTTACGTGTGCACGCGATTCAAAGTCTCATTTCTCATTTTCGACTCCATGTTGCATTACTCGGTCAAGTGTTTGTTGTTGGCAAGTATTTTCTTAGTATGATTATAGCAGTTAATTGTTACATTTTGATGATTTTAGTAGCCGATTGTTGTATTGTGTGTGTGTGTGTTTTTTTTTTTTTTTTTTTTTTTGCGTTTTTAGGGTTTAGATTGCTAAAATTGTGAAGAGGAAAGAAACGGTTCCTAAGGACATGTTTGGTTAAGG
Organism: Prunella vulgaris; assembly: GCA_026898435.1. Classification (NCBI taxonomy): domain Eukaryota; kingdom Viridiplantae; phylum Streptophyta; class Magnoliopsida; order Lamiales; family Lamiaceae; genus Prunella; species Prunella vulgaris. The sequence goes on from JAPKLY010000065.1 coordinate 1,297,011, forward strand.
ATGGACCCATCCAGATGGGGATGGACCATCCTCCATCCCATCTAATTTTGGATGGGCAAATCACATCCTCATACTAAATATCTATTTATACATATTATACACCTATATCTCTATTTTCACAAAATTCCACACACTCACATCATCAAATTTTCATCCACTTACTTAATCTCTCTCGTACTTTTATTTTACCCACAATTCATCTCTTCTACTTTTATTTTACTCACTTCTTTTATCTCCTATTCACAATCATAATAATAAAATAATACATCCTTACTATCATAATTATTATTGAACTAACTAAATTAGTGCTTGGTAGGCAATATAAGGCTAATATTACAATTTTTTATACTAAACCCACATTGTTTGGTAAACAGTACAAAGCAAGTTGTAACCCATGTTTTATATGTCGGATTCGGTATAAAGGTAAGTCTCATTACGCCCGATTCACTGTAGCCTTCACAATTAATTATTCGGTCACCCCCCTCGTACAAATAGTATGTGTTCTACAGTAGCCACAATACTTTTGAATGAAAGAATGATAACTGTTGTAAGCTTCATCCATGGAGTTCCACCATGAAAGCTACTATGAGGTTCATCCATGAAAGAATGAAAGTTGTTGTAAGTTTCGTCCCCTGTTCCTTGAAGTGCCGGAAATTGAAACCCCAAACCACCGGTCAAAGCTTGTTGTAGAAAAAAAGTCGATTTACCACTCCACGACTACTAGATGGAAAGATGCAGCCGTTGTTTCCATCAGCGTGAATTGATCCTCGACCACCGAAAATTGATACCAACCACAAAGTAAAGCCATGGCCGAAATTGAAGCAAGCCTCAAAACCAGGTGCTAAAAGACCGTTCAATTTTGTCGATCCCTACATTATTTCGATAACCCAGTCATATCAATCGATCAAATCGCAATGACCATGTGATTAGGGTAATAATTGCATCATATTTGGTATATTTTAACATGATATTAAGTGATTTGTATGTATTATTGATCCTAATATGCTATATATTGTGTTATTCACCCTTTTTTGCAAGAAAGTTGTGTTTATAGGTTAAATCGGCCGAAATCGAGGAAATCACGATTAGGAAGACCAAATGACGTGATTCGAGCCTTTGGGGAAGCTTAAATGATCAAGAGAAAGACCCTAGGAAGCTTGGACGAGCCATATGATCGCAACGGAAAAAGTAAAAAACGGACGTCGGAGTTTGTATTGTGATCGAGCGGCAACAAAGCACTGATCGAGTGGCTACAAAGCATTGATTGAGTGCCCCAAGCCTAGTGGTAGAGCGGATCAACTCTGTAAGAGTGCTGGCTCATGCTCGACCACATGCCTAGCCACGCTCGATGAGCCTTTTTCAAGCTCAACTACAAGGGTGGTCGAGCAGCAGTCCGGATTTTGACAAATTTAATGGCAAAGTCATTTTTTCGCGCGTTTAATGAAAGACAATTGAGTCTTAATGGTGTGAGCACTATATATACCCCATGGATCAGATTTTCAAGCATCCAGATTTCATTTCATTCTTAGATTTTCATTAGATAGATTAGAGAGAGATTAGAAGTAGTTACCAATTAGGTTTGTAGTTAATTTTCAATCTTCTTTCTTTGATTACTTTTGATCCAACCATTGGATGTACGATCCATTCTGTGCATTAGATTCCTCTCGTTGTTAGCTACAATTCTATGGTAGGATTTATCTTTTGGAGTTCCGTATTAGAAGATAGCATTGGAAGGTTTGTGGAGTGAGTTTCTATTTCATCTACAATTGGTAAGTTTCCTTGTAATTCTCTTGTATTAGTGTTAATCATGAATGATCTTAGCTTAATTGTAGTTTGTGATTGCCAATTAGCCATGAGCTAATATCATTGTTGCATTGGTGTATGGAGATTATGGTTTAGTTTAATTGCTTATTAATCAAGGTTGTAGAAGTCAGAAATCGGGCGTTTTTGGCCCGCCTAACGCCTAGGCCGCCAACTTTTTTTTAATTAATAAGATTATACAGGGCCTGGACTAATAAATAAATAAGAAAGTTGGGCCAAAATTTAGTTAATGACCCATAAGACCTATATTATCTGAACATAAAATTTCAGAAACCCATTATCCACATTGTACCATCTATTATACTCTTCTCTTCCTCCACGGATTTCAGAGGCCAGACATCGCTGCCTCCTCCACGGCTCCACCTCAACCGCCGCCTCCTCCCACGCCTGTGCGCTACATCAGACAGCCTCGCCTTCGTGCTGCCACAGCGATGCACCCCCTGCCGTCCACGGCCACGCCACGTGTCGAAATGTGTACACGATACATGATGATGGACGGAGGGAGAGACGCCGGAAGAAGAAACACCGGAGGAGAAGAGACACCGGGGAGAAACGCCAGTGCCGTAGCGCCTGGGCTTTGATGTTTTGATTTTTTAACCCTAATTTTGTAAGTTTTATTTCAAATTTTCAATATACTTCATACAATTTTTAAAAAAAAAGTAAAAACCGCGCTTGCCCGCCTCGGCCGACTAGGGCCGCCTAGGCGGCGCCTAGTCAGAAAAATGATTATTTGGCCCGTTTTTGCAATAATCGGGTCGGGCCGGAGCCGCCTAGCCCGATTTCTGCATCCCTGTAGTATTGGCTAACTCATACATGCATTGGTTATTGTAGTATTGGCTAACTCATACATGCATGCTAGGATTGATAAGTGATTAGAAGAAACCATAATTAAAATACTCCAATGCACACTCTTCCAACACTTGCTCATCTTCCGACTTTTTTGTATTTTTGCACATTTTATAACTCAAGCAAATCTACCCAAAAGCGGATGGGTAATTGTAGTATTGCAAGTATACGACCAAGTAGTTATCGACCTAGGATTTAGGAGTGTAGTGGAGCCCCAAGGCTTTGTGTCGTCATGATACTATAGTGACGAGTCCGGATGACAAGAAATAAAAACAAGCAACAATTATCTAGAAAGCAAATAAAAATTATCAACTAACTTTCAAGATGAAAGTGCAAGAGAGTGAAATATGCTTCGGGTGCTATCCTCACGATTTCAACTAATGTATTTGTGTCCTAATTACCTCTCAATTGCTATTTCATTGGTGATGATAAGGGCTACCACTAAGCAAATGAAGACATATCCCTTTTGAGGCTTGGGTGATGAATTCCAGTTAACTAGCATCTAATTAATTACAAACGGCTCCTAGGATAGTGAACACTAGGAGTTTCGCACAGATATCGTCCCTAGTTTCGCCCTTCACTAAACACCCTAATAAACAATCAATGCATCTAATGTCCCTTAATGGTGATTCTAAGCAATCTACCCCCTCTCGGGTCAATAAATCACTAATTAAATCTAATCAACCACTTAATCTTTCTTCACAAGACCAAATAACCACACACCCAACCCTAGTTGCAACATGTAATCATCAATCATGGAATAATCAATTAAGTAAATCAATTAAATCAAGATAAACACATCAAAAGAATCTAATCACCAAATCCATAGCAAAATCAAGTTAATCAAAACACAAATACATCAATCTCCATCATAATTCAAACACCCAAAGCATAAAAGACTTAGTCCATGGCTAAAATCAACATAACAATGAAATTAAAGGTAGAATTAACAAAGCCCATAATGAATTGAAAGAGAATCATGCAAAAATGAAAAGATATTACCAATAGATTGATGAAAATGCAAGAAATAGCAAAATCCAACATTAATCCATGAATCCTCCAATGAGTCTTCCTCAAAACGCAAAAGTAATCGGATACAAAGCTAAAACTAAGTGAATAGAACAAAGCCCGATGATAATTTGTAAATAAAACTACAATCTCACTTGAATTCTAGAAGAAAAAATATGAAAAATGTGAAAAGAGATAAAAGTAAAGAGTGGGTTTCTTGGGGTAGGGTTTCTCTTTCTTAAAATCTGAAATAGGATTGCTTTTATAGTGGGGCACCAAGTGGAAAAACGAACTTTGCAAGTTGCACCTTGAAATTCTCAAAAATTACAAATCTGGCCGCATTTTACTCTTGCACGGCCACAGGTCAAAGGTGACACGACCGTGCGAATTTCTCCCCTGGCCGTGTCATTCGCTACGAATTATGTGACACGGCCTCAGCACAAAAGTGGCACGACCGTGCGAATTAATTTCCTGGCTGTGTCATTCGCTACGAATTATGTGACACGACCTCTGGCTTATAGCTTGCACGGTCTCAGGTCAACAACGACAAGGCCGTGTCAATGACACGACCTCAGTTCACAGCTCACACGGCCTCCTGCCTTCACACGGTCACTTCACGATTTTAGCTCTTTTTCACTCTTTTCAACACACGAACTTGATTTGCACTTCTTCCACATCCCAAACTTGGATCATGATTGATTGCTTAGCTCCATTTACTCGTTTCTTCGTAATTTCTTCTCTACTCATCTTGTCAATTATCTCCAAAAATATTAGTAACAAATATTTTGCTCCAAAAATCATCAATTTCCTACAAAATGACAACAATTGCCTTTCTTGGCCATTAAGCACAATTAATCAATTTAATGTATAAAAATTAATGTAATCCTATTAGAATTAATCAAATAAAGCACCCTAAAAATGAGCAATTCTCACACAAATCATCTTCCCAAAGGTGATTGTTAGAATTTACTCTTCTTTGTTGCAAGTAGATAGAACTCAAGGCCATTTTTTACTTTTCCTAGTTAATCACCTTTGTTTAACATTCAATACTTTCTTAATCAAGCTCATTTCCCTGAGTTCGATATTATAACTTGGTCAATTGCCGAATACGACAATGTCCACGTACACTTTCATGATTGCATACACATATTACGCAAATAAGTTTTTGGCGTCGTTGCCAATGAAACGATTTCTTTGTTAAGCTTGGTTTGATGTTTACATTTGTTTTTCTTTGTTTTCCTTACTTGTTCTTAATTATTCTTGGTGAGTGTTGATACTTTCTAACCTTTGTAGGAGTGAACTTACTTGAAGATGGACGGATATAATTGATACTCACATCCTCTACAATACATATACCCTCCTCACCAATTTTCATATCAAGACTCCTTCTCTCATCATGATCCATATCAAGATACATATTCCTAAAATCCATCTCCTCATATACCTTACCATCAAGAAGAAACTTCTCAAAGTTATGTGAATGACACTCTAGCTTACATTGTCAAGCAAATAGAAGAGATGAGAATGGAGGGTGCTAGAAAGCATGAGGAGACTAATCGAAATTTGATGAAGTTTGTAAGTCTTATGGTAATCAAATCAAGAGGTTGGAGATCAAATTGGGACAATTGGTCAAATCATGTAGTCAACAAGTCATCAAGGGCAAGTCTTCTACCACTAACACTAATTCTAGGAAAAAATTGTCAAGCTATAGAGCTAAGAAGTGGGAGAAGATATGAGGGCCTAAAATGCCTACTTATGATGAAATTTTTGAAGAGAAGGTTGAAGAGGAAGATGGGTGGAATTTAGATGAAGGAGTTGATATGGAATTTGAAATTCCATTAGGTGATGTGCAAGATAGGGAAGAGGAAAGTATGGAGGAAGAAGGGAAAGTGGAAGAAGAAGATAAGGGAAGACAAGAAGAGAAAAAGAATGATGTTCCTAGATGGAAGAAGGGAAGAGAGGAAAGAGGTTAAAAAAATAAAGTGGATGTAGATGAATGAGGGGTGCCAAAAACAGTGGTGTCCGTTCCTTTCCCTCAAAGGTTTATGAAGAAAAAGCTAGACGAGAAGTTTGGTAAGTTCTTGGAGGTATTTAAAAAGCTTTATATCAACATTCCTTTCTATGAGGCTCTTGAACAAATGTCAAGTTATGCTAAGTTTCTAAAGGATTTGCTATCTAAGCGAAGAAGGATTGATGAGCCAGAGATGATTAAATTAACTAAGGAGTGTAGTGATGCTTTGCAAAGGAAATTACCTCCAAAGATGAAGGATTCGGGGAGCTTTACTATTGCTTGTGATATGGGGAATGGAATTATTAGAAATGCCCTTTGTGATCTTGGGGCTAGTATAAACTTGATTCCACTGTCCATTTTCAAGAGTTTGAACCAAGGAAACTTGAAGGGAACATCTACAACATTGCAATTGGCAGATGGTTCTACTACCATCCCAAATGGATTTGTAGAAGATGTCCTTGTGAGAGTGGAAAGCTTCATATTTCCGGCGGATTTCTACGTGCTAGACATGGATAAGGATAAGGATGTCCCACTCATATTGGGAAGACCTTTCCTATCAACCGCAAGGGCGGTCATTGATGTTCATAAAGGAAAGCTTACTTTGAAGTTCAACAATGAGAAACTCCACTTCTCTATCCAAGAGTCTATGAAGCATCCTATGGAAATTGCTTCTTGCCATTCCATCGATATAGTGGAGTAGTATTCAAGAGGCCTTTGAAAATGCTAAAACTCCTTTCTTTACTAGAAGTTATGAGATACCTAATTATAATGAATTGCTTGATGTTGATTATCTTGTTGATGATGTTGATTGTAGTCATGGAGAGACTCTCATGAAAATCAAAGAATGAAAAAGCTCGTCTAAGCAAGAGGACATGGAAAGCCAGGACAAGAAGGAAGACACAATGAGTGCTTTGAAGCCTCTACCCGTCTATCTCAAATACGCATACCTTGAGGAGAACGAGGGATGTCCGGTAATAGTATCATCCTCCCTTAATGATGATGAACTTGCTAAGTTGCTTGTTGTACTTAGCAGGCACAAGTCGGCCTTAGGGTGGACCGTTGATGATTTAAAAGGTGTTAGCCCATCTCTTTGTATGTATTGAATAAGACTAGAAGAGAATAGTAAACCACTTGTGCAACCTCAAAGACGAGTTAACTATATTATTCAAGTGGTAATAAAGAAAGAAGTGCTTAAATTGTTGGGGGCAAATATGATTTTTCCTATTAATGATAGCCCTTGGGTGTCCCCTTTGCATGTGGTGTCTAAAAAAGGTGGAATGATCATTATAAAAACGGATAACAATGAGGTAATTGCCACGGGATGACGTGTGTGTGTAGATTATAGGGAACTCAACAAAGCTACTTGCAAAGATCACTTCCCTTTACCATTTATGGATCAAATGCTTGATTGTCTTTGTGGATATAACTTCTATTGTTTTCTTGATGGCTACTCCGGTTACAATCAAATTATGATTGCACCGGAGGACCAAGAGAAGACAATATTCACATGTGTATATGGAACGTTTGCTTGGAGACGCATGCCTTTTGGGCTATGCAATGCTCCGGCAACTTTTCAACGTTGTATGATATCGATCTTTCATGAGTGGATTGAGCATTTTATGTAGGTTTTCATGGATTATTTTAGTGTCTTTGGTGATTCATATGATACTTGTTAACTAATCTTGAAAGAGTGTTGATTAGGTGCGAAGAAGCTAACTTGGTTCTAAATGGGGAAAAATGCCATTTTATTGGTAAAAATGCCATTTAACTAACCCATTTTATGCCATTTTATGAATTCAATTTCATGTGAGGATAATTTTTCAAGTCACGGAAATAATTGTTGACGTTGTAATCTTCAGCTAGTAAAGACAGGTAGTTGAACTTAATTTTTAATTGAATTTGAGAAATATATGAGAATATCTATTTACTCCTCTTTGAACCTTGTATCACTTTGAACCAACAATAATATTTCATTTATGTGGTAAACAATATTACATTATGCGTTAATATTGTATTACATTAGGAAAGAAAGCTTTGAAAAAATCTGAATTACATGAGACTTTCTTGTCATCCGCTTCGCTTCGTTGATATTATTAAAGGGGCATTTGTATATTGGTTCAAAAAGTGATTATATTGATAAATTGATTCATAATATCTGTAGAAAAATATACTTCCTCAATCCACAAAAAATATGCATTTTTCTTTGCACGTGATATAGTGTAATATGCCGGAGAATATTTTGGGGTAGTGTGAGGTCCGATTATAAATAAATAAAGTTAATATTTTTGAAAAATGTTTGTGGTATAATATGATATCCATTTGATATGTATTGGTGGTTGGCTAGATGCTAAATAAATACGGGTTAAACAATTCTTGTGAATTTTCTTTTATTTTTTTTGCAAGATATATCACTTTCTTTTGAAATCTAATTTGATAATGATGGTTGATTAGATGCTAACAAAAATGGATTAAACAAATCTTGCTTTCTTTTATTTATTTTGGAACAAGTGCATGTTTGTTTGAAGGTAAATCTGAACATGTTAATCACGTTTAAATATGACTAAATATTTACATTACCACGTTCCAAGTTGTTTAATTGTGCCATCATTATTATACAACATTAATTCAAATCAAGGACTGTCATGGTGCATCGTATCATGAATTCGAATTAATATACTAGAAAATTAAATAACATATGGTCAATGGTTCATTCACCCTAAAACCGTGCTCCCTTTTGACTCATGAATATTTTTTTATTTTAAAAACAAGTAGGACTATATATAGTTAATAAAATTAATGTAACATTGCTACGTAACGAATGATGGCATGATCATGTTGTCATCATCAATCTTTTAAATGGTTCATCTCACAAGGAGAAAATTCACTTATCCAAAAATGGTATGAGAATTATAAATTGATATTCATCTGCATTTCGTATACATTTATTTATTGCTATTTAATGACTTTTGCTTTTACAACAAACAAAATGTGGTGAAAAAGAACTCATGTACTACGCCTTATGAAAAAAATTGCCCATGTGTTCTTTTCCAGGTTTAAAAATATATAAATTATATTATAAATAATTACAGATTGATACAAAAGTAGTGTACTATTTTCAACTTATGTTTACACTACTATGCAAAATTTTGTACTATCTATTTGTAAATAGTGCATTATTTTTGTACCAATTTGTAATTGACCTATTATATTAATATAATATATGTTTACTGAATCAAATTTTTTATAGAGTATAATGTGCAGACTAATTTAGTTTAAAATGTGTATGTTAAATATAACTGAAAATATTATCTATAGCATGCAGAATAATATCATTGAAACGTGGAGAGGTCACCCTTTAGCATAATTTGGTGGTTGCATAATGTTGTTACGTATTTTAGGACAATTAATTTGTAGAATGAATAATATAAGAACACAACATTACGGGAGGAGCTCGAGAACTCCGTCACTTGAATATGGCTTTAAATGCTCCTTGAAGCCCCCTAGCCTATGTGTAATATATCATGAATATGTTGTGTGGATGAGAGATTATGTCTACAAATGTGGGGGAGACTACCTATTTATAGGAGTCAACCCTAAAATAACCAAAAAGACCTAAATGCCTTTATAAATTGTTTTTTTTTATAGGCAATAAAGCTCTATACTATTTCATTAAAGTAATTCGGCCCATTTAGGGTTAAATCTCGTTTCCGGTAATCTCTGTTACGAAGGCTCAAAACTGTATAATTCTTGCCACAACACATAAATATGTTGAATAAATATTTGTCTCAATGACAGTTAAATAACTAGTATTACGTTGTAATTTTGAAAATAAAAAATAAATTAAAACACAAACTTTTAATTGTGGAATAAAAAATTAATTGAGGGGAAGATAAGATGAAAGGAGAGTAATAAAATATAATAATAATTATCTTATGTAGAAAAAAAATAATATTATACATTTTTTACTCTCTTTAACCATTATAATTATTATATATTTTCAATAAAAAAAAATTCCGATTAAAAAATTCTAAACCAATGTGTCAATCAAAGAAAGACATACTAACATGAGTTTTTAGCTATTTATGAATGAATTAAATCATGAGTGTGTCTTGTGTGAATTTGGGTGCATCTCATGCACCATAATTGAGTCTCATTTTTTAAATTAATTTTGGCTAATCCATATCCAAAAGTAAAAAAAATCAAAATTAAAATTAAGGGGGGTGTATTGGATTAGGATTTTAAAAGATTTTTTTAGCTGAAAAAAATCCTGCAGATTTTAAAGATTTTGTAGGATTTTGGTGACTTTTAAGATTTTGTAGGATTTTGTAAGACTTTTAAAATAAGGATTTTAATGGATTCTATAGGACTTTGTAGACTTTGCAGAATTTCATGGATTTGTGACATACAATAAAAATTCAAAATTTTTCATA
>JAPKLY010000065.1:1312323-1353569 GCA_026898435.1 Prunella vulgaris
AAGGCTTTCGAAGGCCCATGTTATTGACACTAGTTTTTTTGGCAATATACTACACGACAATTTTTTCGAAATTTTTTCACTTTTTTAACACAGTAAAAATTGAAAAAATATTTTAATTACCGAAAATTTATGAAAATTTAAAAAAAAAATTGTCGAATATTTTTATGGATAGTGTATTTACGGGATTAATACCAAAATCGTCCTATAACTTTTTCTACTTTTTCAATTTGATCACATAACTATATAATGTTTCAATTTAGTCTCATAACAATTCAAATCTAACAAAAATAGTCCAAGTTGCCGGAAATGACAAACCGAGTAAAACGACGTCGGTTTATGTTATTTTCGGCAACTAGGACTATTTTGGTTAGATTTGAATTGTTATAAAACTAAATTGAAATATTACATAGTTATGAGACCAAATTAAAATATTATATATTTATGAGATCAAATAAAAAAATTATGAAACGATTTTGGTATTAATCCGTGTATTTACCATTTTAGCTGATGCCAGTAACTTGGGCCGGCGCTTTCAAATACCGCACAACATCAACTCTCCCTAGGGGTGGAGCAAATACCGAAAATACCGGTATACCGTACTTATCATACCGAAAAATACCGAATTTATCAAAATTTCGGTACCGATATTTTTGGTACGGTATCGGTATAGAATTTTAAAATTTTCGGTATACCGGTATATACCGAAATATTTTCGGTATAAACCGGTATACCGAAAATATTTCGATATCTCGGTATACCGGTATATACTTTTGGTAATTTAATATTAAATTTATTTTTATTTAATTAACATTATACTTCAATTATTTCGGTATGGACCGGTATGACGGTATATACAGGTATGCGGTATACCGACATAGTCGGTATTTCGGTATGGACCGGCATTTCGGTATAGATCGGTATATATAGAAATATCGGTACGGTACGGTATACCGAAATTTTCGGTACGGTATGCGGTATGCATTTTTGGTATACCGAAATTTTGGTATACCGAAATCCGGTATACCGAAAATTTCAGTACGGTATCAATATACAAAAATGTATACCAAAAATTTCGGTACGTTATACGATATGGGCGGTACGGTACGGTATATTACGGTATGTCACCCCTAACTCTCCCACCCGACTGTTTTGTCCCTCAATCGTGTAGAGTGCAAATCATGCCAATGTGAAAAAGAACTAATAAAATTTAAATTTTTAATAAATTTCTACAATAATTTAGTGAGAAATTATCACATTCAATTTAAGCATGTGTTGTCGAAAGATATCTCTTCACTTATTCACGTTTCTTCTTATCATTGCCTGCGGGGCTGCATTTCATAATTTTGGGAGTGCGGATATGAGCATTGCCTTGGGGGAGTGAAATATATGAAAAATATGAGAAACAATAAGTAAATATTATTACTCCATTCATTTCCTAAATTTATTCTTATTTGTATGGACATAAATTCTTTAAAAAAATATATATATAGATGAAATAAAAATATTATGGAATAATTATAAGATCCACTAAATAATAAAGTGATTGTTTTTAAGGGTGGTCATTCGGTCTATTCGATTGTTTCAATCCTGTTTTGGACCGAATCAAAATTTCTTTTGGTATGAACTTAACCGAATTATTTCAGTTCGGCCAATTCGATCTATTTGGTCCAAATAATTTAAAAATTATATATTTATCAAAATAACTTTATACATCATATTATCATTAAATTTTAGTTCAATACATATTTAATCAAAATTTAAATAAATAAAACACAATTAAGTTCAATAAAATTCACAATATTAATTGAATAAAGTTCACCAAAATTCAATGTTTTTCACAACATTAATTTAATAAAGTTCATCATAATTCGAAGTTTTACACAATATTAATTCATATCTATATATCTATAAAAAAACAATTAATATATTAATTTTTTTATTAAAATTCGTTCCTTTTGATTTTTTTCGGTCTATTCTATTTTGATGGTCCAGAATCAAACCGAACAGACTGAATTCTTAAAAAATTAGAATCAAGAATCGAATGGACCGAATTTTATTGATTCGGTTCCGTTTTTTGTTTTTTAGTTTTATGAACACCCCTAATTGTTTGTGAGTTTGATAATAAAATAATATTTTTTAAAAGGAAAATAAGAATAAATTTGAGGAACAGATGAAAATGAAAATATATATTGAGAAAAGAGGGAGTAGATAATATTAAGGTCATGATTGGCAGGATGATAAAATTAAGGGATATAAGAATATGAATATTATTTTAGGATTAATCTTGTATGCACCGTATAACTGGTGCACAGGAGACTTACTCATTATTTTAATATAAAAAAGTGAAATAAATATTTTATTACGATTCATTGGTAGGATGTATTAAAAAGTATCTTTGGTGCACCTAAGTGCACCCATACATCCTAAATTAAATTTTAATTTTAATTTCAATCCCTCTCTCTCTCTCTCTCTCTCTCTCTCTCTCTCTCTCATTCATGAGATTTTTGGAATTTACTCCTAGTAAATTGAATGAATATATGATAAATACCCAAAGAACTATTATTAATATTTGAAGAACAATTTATAATATCCAAAAAGTAATTTATAAATGAATAGTTAATAAATAAATAATTAATAAATGAGTAATACCCAAAAAAACAATTTATATACCCGAAGAACAATTGAGTAATACTTGAAGGACAACTGTGTAATACCCCAAAAATAAGTCTAAATAATATCTAAAGAACAACTAATCAACCAAAGAACAAATCTAAGTAATACCCGAAGAAAAAATCTAAATAATACCCCAAGAACAACTCATTTATACCCCAAGAACAAGTCTAAGTAATACCACGTGAACAATGTAGCAACACCTTTAAAACAACTTAGTTATATCCCTAGAAAAACTCAAAAATACCCAAGAACAAGTAGATCTATAATGGAACAAATAATACTTTTGATATAAACTTCTAATCAAATTTATAGTACTTTATAGTAATTATTCAAAATGCAATATCAAAAAGTTATAAATTATCTTTAAAAATGATATTTTTCATAAGTTTTTATGAAAATAAATGTACTATTATCTTGATATTAATCCATATTTTTTACTTTTAACCTTTAAAATATACACATATGCCTTTTTTATATGATGATGTTGAAAATCAATAAGAATGTTTAAAAAATAAACTAAGCGAAGTATAAAACTCCCTCAAATTTAAGTAATGCCTGAAGAACAATTTACAAATACCCCAAGAACAACTCGCAATACCCCCAAGAGCTATTAATAATACTCAAAGAACAAAATCACTAATATCTCAATTGTCAAAAAAACACATAGTACAGATTGAAGTGTGTATTTTCAAAAATTTAAAATTAAAGTCAAAATTGAAATTAAAATCAAAGTACATGGTATGCACTTGGGTGTACCCTAGAATTTGCGTTTATTAAAATATGTAGAGTCATTCTACTATGCCCATGTGAATGGTATTCACTTGAATTTCAATTTTTTTTCTCAATCAGTATTCAGTAATACTCTAAGAGGTATTCAGTGATATCTCAAGAACTAATTAGTAATACTCTGACTAAAAAAAATACATAGTTCATCGTGTACCATATGCTTTAATAAAATCAAGATAAGAATCAAAATTAAAATTTCAAGTGCATGACAAACACACGATGCATGCTAGAATTTATGTTAAACTTTTAGGCCATATTTGGTATGATTTATTAACCCACATAAGTCTCTTTTATTAATTTTAGTTGTTCCTTGGTAATTCGTATTAAATTCGGTTTAACTCAATTTAATATTGCGGATTATGCTGATCTAGTAATACAATAGGCAAGAATACTGTTTTAGTCTATATTAATTTTTCGATCAATTCTCTTGTACAATTTTATTAAAGATGGTACATTACCTTTTTATATCTCATATAGCTTATTGCACATATTAAAATAATACATATTTCATAAATTCTTGTATGTATTCAAATATATAACATGCATTTAGATTTAAATTTAAAATTTTGATTTTCTTAATTAAAAATATATTTTATAAAAAATAGGATATTGTCGATTATTGTGTAGGAAATTTTATTACTAATTGGAGCATTGTCGATTATAACTTGTGACATTAGTGATTATTACTTGAGAAATTTTTATTTATTGCTTGAAGTATTGTTGAGATACTACTAATTCAAAACACACATTACACACCAAACAGATAAAAATATATATATACATAAAATAATGCATTAATTGCAAATAAGCAAGATCTTTTTACAAATTGTAATTTAGTCTAAAATCTTGAATAGTTCAAAATATAATCTCAATTTAAAATTTGTTAGCAATTCTAACAATATGTACAAAAGTAGTTATTCATTATGCATTGTCATCCAAACTTATTTATTGATATATTAATTATTCATTATAAAATAGGTGAAACATTATTTTCAAACCATATAAAATTTGTTTGTTGGTTCAAGTTGCAAACAAATATTATACTTAAATTCTGATTGCAAATACTCAATTTTTTTTATAAGATTGCAAATTGAGAAAAATTTATAATTTTATAATTTATATGCAATCAACCGTAAAATAATGATATTGTAGGATTCTTTTTTTAAGAAAACTATTATTGATTAGTATTAAAAATATAATAAATATTTAAAAAAAAAAATTGAACAGATTTTTGAAAAATAAATAAAATATTAGTTATTTCATTAAAATATAGCGCCCTTTCATACCATTTTCAATTGCCAATTTGTATCTGTTTTTTCTTCTTTTTTCATTGTCTTTTTGCCTAAAATACATCCGTCTTTTTTTATAACTTTTTTCTTATAATATCACAAAATTACACCTTACGACATCTCTTTATAGTTTATACATAAAAGAAAAGATATCTATCTCTATTAATAAAGTAAATATGATTTTTTTACCCTTCACAGAAAGCAATTTATCATGTGTCAAAAGTAAAGAGACAACCAAAAATGAAACTTAAAAAATATAATTTAATTCTAATACTATATATTACTCCTTTCGTCCCGGTATAAGTTGCTCGTTACTTTTGGGCACACAGATTAAGATAAAAGTGAAAAGTATAAGTGATGTGATGGAAAAAGTGAAAAAGTATAAGTGATGTGATGGAGAAAAGTGAAAAAATAATAAAAATAGTATAAAAAGAATTGAAAATAATAATAAAGAAGTGAATTGTAGTTTTCCTAAAAGGTAAAAAACAAATGAGCAACATATAGTGGGACGGACGAAAATGACAACATGAACAACTTATAGTGGGACGGAGGGATTATATGGTAATAAAAATAATTAATATCATTTTAAATTGTTTAAATAAAACGGTCCATAAAAGGCTCTCATAACAAAATGGTATTTTAAAAAACTTGACAAAATAACTACCCTGTCTTAAAATAGTAATCAGGCTTTCCATTAAAAAAAAAAAAAAAAACCTTAAAAACTCCAATAATATTTATCTTTTAAAAAAAAATAAAAAATAATTCACAAAATTGATACTAATTAGTAATTACAAATTAATTGTGTATAAAAAAAATACTTTTATACAAAAAAAAAAATTACTTTCATACAAATATTATAAATTAATTTATAAATATAATTATTTTTTAAAATCAATATACAAATATTCCTTATTTTCTTTTGGAAAAAAAAACCTCTTTAAAACATGTTTACCTGACACTTTCACAAAACCCGAGTTTTGAACAAGGACGAAAATATCGGTATCGATGAAAATATTAGTACCTTAAATTTATGGATATATCGGTGGAAATATCGATATCAGTAAAAAAATAAAAAATTTACGAAAATTTTGTTAAAATAATGGAAATTTAGATAATGTTATTAATTGCCTTAATACTTAAATTTAACTGAAAATCTCAACAAAATGAGAATTTTACGACAAATATATCAATAGAATATACATAAGAGATATAAAATTGATACAACAACTGTTCATAAATATTGAATATTTGACAATGAATACCAAAATGATGTCATATGATGCTTAAATATAAAGTTGTCAGCCGATTTAACTCCATAAATAAAATTGAAACAACTAAAATTGAGTGACTCAAACCTAAATTTTAAAAAAAATAAAAAAAATTTAATCGATATTTTATCGACATATTTGAAAAAATTTCGTTCCAGAAGATATCCATATTGGGGGTGTCAAAAATCCTAAATTTCAGCCTAATATCTGGCCAAATTTCCCCAAATTTTCATCCTTGGTTCTGAAACATCTAAATGAGGATTAGCAATTTAGAATAGGTAACAGAATCTTCTTGTAAAACACAGTTCAAATACATCTTCTGCCCCAATTTTATTTTTACATCTAACTTTTCAACACCTTTTTAATAAAACTAATTTATAATATTTTAAATAGATAAAATAATATTTTTATTAAAAAATATTAATAATTTTATGTAAATGAAACTACAGAAATATATTTTTTTATACAATTATTAGTGGGATGAAGCGTAAGTAAAGATAAATACAGAAAAAACAAAACTGAAATGAAAGATTAACATATAACATGCATAATTCATAAATAATACAGTACATTGGTTCAATACAGCACATAACAAACAACAGACGAGGACTCGCAAACCAAATTAAGTCTCAAAAGTCATAATCATAACAATTATTACACACATACATCTTACAACACAAAAAGTAAATTAGAGTACATGAAACATCATTGACCTTACCTCATATGAATGATCGATAAACTTTCGCAGATCATTCGGACAGATCATCCGCCACATCCACACCATCTTCCATCTCATCATCGTCGCTCATGTTTTCTCCTCCCAAAAGCCACTCCTCAAATTCATCCACATATTCATAATCCTGCATATAAATATTATCCAAATCATCCCACTGATCTGTCCCTAGCTCCTCCCCTCGTGTAGCAACGTGCAGATATGGTCTATTTCTAGCTAAAGCATCCATAACATCTCTCACGGATCCCGTTATCCCCAGCCATTTCATTCTTGGGAAATACGGTTTCCTTAACCACCGAAATGCAAGCTGAGTAATCCCTCCACAATTGTAAAGGTCCAACAGCCTCAAGCTACTCCCACGCCACATGTTCCCATTGATCTGCATAGAGGCTAATGCCATGACAGAGGTATCACCAATCAGAGGGCATTGCCTCATTCGAAGCTCAGATAGAGGGACGTGGGTTTTTGCCAGTAAAAGCACACCTGCATCAGAGAGGTTAGGGAGATTTGATAGGTCTAGTTCTCGTAGTTCTCGGTTAGAATTTCCATTGAAGAGGGAAGAAATGCATCTGTCTGTAAGTCTCTTGCACCCTCTCACAGACAACGAAACAAGGCTATTCATTACACCCTTGCTTAAGTAGGACAATCCCAAATCAGTTATATCACAACCATCAAGAAGTAGTGTCTTTAACTTAGGAAGGGAATTCACAGCTTGAAGAGCTCCATCTCTGAGGTTTCTACAGGCTCTCAAGTCAAGAGTGGAAAGATCTCCATTGGAGGCCAAGCGAGTAACAACCAAGTTTGTTAATAGATTACACCACCTTAGGCTGACATGTGTCAATGAAAGAGAGGTTGCAGTTATATCATGAAAAACGAGGTCTGTTAGATGAGTCCCATGAAACACCCTTAGCTTATATAACTTGGAGCAGGAATGTAAAAGTGTCTTGTAACCTGTATCAGTCACTTGGCAAAAACCACCAAGGCTAATGCTTTCCATAGCTGAACATTTATCAGCCATGAGTAGAATTCCTAGATCATTGACTCTCTTGAAGTATGTAGGGGCGATCTCCTGACTTCTTATCAAGCAGAGGTGATTCAGTTTGCCATGTGCATTAACTTGTTGAAGCCCATTGTTGGTGAGATCAAATGCCATTCTAGGTTCCATTATTGGTGAATCTCGAAGATCTAGGTGGGTCAACAAGACGAGATACTTAGATATCGTACTTACCATGGTGTCAGTAATATAGTCCACTTTAAGGCACAACTTCTGTAGATTAGGCAAAACTGACAACCGGGGATTATTTGATGATTGATGGGGTCCCACAGCAGGGCTTAGTAATTCTGTCACCATTACAGAGGAAATATACCCGAACTCAAGAGAAGTAAGTTTAGAGGATGCCAAAGCCCAGACACGAGCAAAATTATGGCGCAAGAATACGGATACATCAAACATCAGGATCAATGTCTACAAAACAAAAAAATACCAAGGGTCAGCAAACCGGCATGCCTGACAAAGAGGTACCATAGAAAATATAAAAACTAAAAAGCACCATAGTGCTAGTTACGGTAAAAGACAAATGGCGCAATATGTTTATCCGTCAATCTTCCATCTAAATGTGGGAGCTAAAGGGAAATTTAAAGTGATAAATTCTCAAATTGGCCAACGGCAGTCTTGATCTCCATTTGTCATTACTATGTTGGGAGATAGAAAGTTAACGTTAAATGCAGATTACAGAAAAGGAAACTTAGATCAACTGAAAACCTAGATTTATTGTGTTTAGCATTTAATGTAATAACAAATCCTCCAGTCAAAAGAGCATTTTCAATACTGACATACACCATCAACATATTACATGTGCAGGGAAAATATTATATAATTTTTATTATAATATAAATGAGATAGCATCTACTTAAGTTGATCTCATTAAACAGAACACAAACGCACAATATGCATAAACATATCACAAAATTAGTATTGGGGAATGTATGTGAAATGAAAAGCTAGCAAATTTGATAAGGATGCGAGATTATAACGGGACTGAAACAATGATCATTTGGATCTGTAGTTTGGAAAAAGCGCATTGTAGTGTAGCTATACATGGCGAGAATAACCACACAGCAATAATGTATAAACATATGCAATGTTTTGTTTAGCAACATTCCGCAATAATTATGCGGCTGCAAACTTATTTTATAAAACGTGGATAATGTAACATTTACAATAGCCATGCAGCTGAAAAACTTTCATAACAACTTGCAAAATGAAAAACTGCAACACTGATGCATGGGAATACATGGAGTCAAGGTACCCATGCTAACACATCTATATTACCCTTGAATGTAGAGATTTGCTAATAAAGTAAGTGCGAATAAAAGAATTTCTTTACAAGAAGACAGACAAAAAAAAGAAGTGCACTTTGCAAATCAGTGAAAATCGACCTACACCTTCTGAAAACAAGCAAAAAATACTAGATACTTACAGGACCAATAATACTGCTATCACATACCATCTCTGAATATCAGTAGATGTCAATCCACTAAATGATTCTCTATGAAGTACTCCAAATAATAGAAACCATATACAAGATATATCTAAAGTCTTTAAGAAATCTCCTCATGCAAATGTAGTTGTTAAAAAAAATACATCTTATCCGATTGCTCTTCAGAATAATTGATAGAAATAATAAAACAAACTGAATGCTAACTTCAGATAGTATTAAAGGTCTAATTTTTTATTCAAATAAAAAAAAAACCCCCATTTTGCCAAATTATTGTTCAACAGCAATTCCAACCAATATCGAGATAAACCCTTACTTCCAAGTGAGTGCAACCACTGAGCAATTCCTCTAGATGCAATACATCAACTGATCTTCCTCTTCTTTCAGCTACTGAACTTAAGTACAGAAACCTGTAAAGATGTTTATTGAGAGACAATACTACTAATAAACAAAAAAGCTAAACCCACTTTAAGTTCAACAACATAACCCAAACCTGTGATCAAACACCAATAATCACATAAAGATTCCCAAACTTCATACCAACAATGAGAAAAGCATCAATTATTACAATTGAAGCATTCAAGGTGAAATGGTAAGAAAATAGTTAAAGAATAGACAAACCTAAGGTCTTTGCAATTGCACCCAAGCTGAGATAGAAGATTGCCGCTAAAATCTGCGCAATGTCGGAGGCGCAACTCCTGCAAAGACGGCCGGAGGAGAAGATCCATAGAAGAATCATCCAGGCGCATGCAATCCAAATTCAGGCTCCTCAGGCAGGGGTTATCCGGAGGCAACAACGGCCTCAACAAAGCCTTCGACGGCGCGATATCCTGGACGATTTCAACGGAAACAACATTTAGAAACATTGATGTCAACAAAATTAAAAAATTCCAACCCGTTAGCAACTAAATCATTCATCTGATAACTTACGGGTATAACGAAGTTCGAGAGGAAACATAGGATGTGGCCGGTACAGGAGCGGCAGGTCTTACACGTGGAGGCGAGTGACAGAATAGAGGGGACGTCCATTTTTGTCATGATGGTGGCGATTAGGGCGGCGGGTAGGTGGTCTAGCCCTGGAATTCGCGGATTCGGATCCGGAGCCGGGGACGACGAAGTCGACATCTCACTCTCTCTCTCTCTCTGGTGGTTGCTTCTCTTGACACAGAATCTGGGACCCGAGGACGGCGATGGTTGTAGTTATATTGCGGCACGAAATGCGAGGTGGGTGTCCCGTTTTGTTCTATTGTATGCTTTTATTATCATTTAAACTCAAAGTCGCTATTACTAATCAGCAACTTTGTATGACTGGGATAAACGCATATTTAGGTTCAATATAGGCTTTCAAATTTCTCTCTGTTGACTTTTAATTGTAAACTGCCTTGATATGACTCATGTCTCCTGACCTGAATGATGTTCGCAATTTCATAGTAACATTTACCAATATCCTGTATAAATTTCAGTAATTAAAAGTACACCAAATTTTCGATATGAAAAAGTATATACATATAAATCTGTAAAAAAAATTTATACCAAAAGTTTCAATACTATTAAATATATGAAATTTTGTATATCGAAAATTTGAAGAACAATATATATTAATATATTCAACAGCCCATATCCAATCACCCCTAAACATAAATAGATTTTTTAAGTATCCTAAATCCAAAATGGCCCACAAACATGACTTCAAAGCAGGACTTATGATACTATGGACTTGTTTGCAAAAACAATTAGAAACTTATAATTATTTTTTTATTTAAAAAGTTGGGTCACACCAATTTTTAAAAAAAGTGATTTTACACTTTTCAAAAGACTTTGCAAACAAACCCTATTTTAATAACTAATAAGTGCTTATAATTTATTTTCCGAGTCTAGTCAACGTACATTGGATTCTTTAGAATTAGGACTTTTTTTTTTTTTTGAAAAAGTAAATTAGTATGTATTTTGAATTGAAGATCAAGTTCTTTGGTTTCTTTTACATTACATTAATGTCTTTATATTTTATGCAAGTCATTCAGTACTTCGATCAAATTCAAATGAAATTGAAAGTATAATAATCAAAATCAAACAAAAGTGTAAAGAGCATGATCAATATGTAGGGTACTACAGCTTATAGGATATGGATGAAGATGTATTGAAGGCTGAATTTTTCAATGGTATGGTAATCCATTCTCAGATGTTCCAAAATTTCATCATGAATAGCCAAATTTTAAGAGAAAAAAGGGGCCGCATTTGGTTAAATGTAATATTGCTCATTTGAAAATCATCATCTTTAGACATTATACTTTTTCACTTGATAGATTCATGGAGAACGTTAAAGCTAGGGTGTGAAATCGTTATCTTTAGAAGATGCAGAGTGCTTGAATTTTTATTTTAACGATTGGCTTGTAAATTTTAGATTAGTCTTGCAAAATTAAGTTCTAATTATTGTTGCCTTTGGTATGACCTATACCCAGTTTTTATAAAAAATTTCATTTACCGGAAAAAAAAAATATTTAGGGGTAGATTAGGAGTGAAATTATTATTCTTTAATATATTCGAAATACATTTATTGGTATAATTTTTCATAGATTA
Source organism: Prunella vulgaris (assembly GCA_026898435.1). NCBI lineage: Eukaryota > Viridiplantae > Streptophyta > Magnoliopsida > Lamiales > Lamiaceae > Prunella > Prunella vulgaris. The sequence goes on from JAPKLY010000065.1 coordinate 1,324,148, forward strand.
AACAAAAGGATTTGCAAACAAAAGTGTTAGTGCTACAACCAATCCATAAATCGTTAAATCTCCATAAAAGCTAAACTAAGCAATAGAGTACCTTGTATTTTTTCCTCCGTCTCGGGCTGTCTCGCGATACCTTCTACTGCTTGACAGACAGCAGTCCCTCAATCAACTCCAGGTCCAATAGAAGCAAGCCCTATAGCCAATCCAGCAGCAATAACGGAAGCGGCAGAAATTAGTGGATTCATGATAAATTCGTCATATCAACAAAAAAAAGGGGTTAATGCATGATACAATCTAAATTAGTCCGGACTCAATTATTCCATCGATAGATTCATCCAGTGTAAATAACTAAGAACTTCTAATTTAAGTAAGGATATTATAAAATGATTAAAATTATCTCTTTTTTGGTTCTATTTCATAGTTTTTGTGAATTTTTAGCAATTTATTTCGTAATTTCGAACTATGATTTCAATTTAATTTTAATTCCATCGTCCAATACCTCAAAGAAAAACATGGCGTGCGTTAGACAACCTTGGTCATGGATTATTCGATCTAAGAGGAGAAGGCTAAGCACACTATCTTTTTTTTAAAAAGAATAATTATTCCAAGATTTGTGATATCCTGATCATCATCATCATCATTCTTGACGGCGCCGTCAACATAAGACGCAAGATCAGTGTGACTTGATTCTGCCATAATAGATAATTTGTAGATGTAATCTTGATTGTAAGCCTATGAAAAAGGGTGCATGACGAGTGAAAATGTGTCATTAGCTATTTGGTTAGAAAAGTGGAATTGGATGGGATTAAAAAAATAATTTGGTCGAAGAGATGAGAATTGAAGGAATTAAACTGTCTATATTTATATGATTAGAAGTTTCAGAAGTATGAAAATGTGTGTATCATTATCTGAAAATATTTTAGAAAATTTATAAAATTAATATATAAATTAATAAATGAGTTAATTAATACCCAAAGAACTATTTATAATACTAAAAAAATAACTTATAATACCCAAAACATAATTTAAAAATAAATAATTAATAAATGAGCAATACCCAAAGAATAATTTATAATAACCGAAGAATAAACTAATAATAATGCGAGTATAATTACTAATACCCCTTGAACAAATTTAAGTAATACCTCAAGAACAACTCACCAATACCCCAAGAAGAAGTTTAAGTAAAACCACAAGAACAATTCACTAATACCCCAAGAACAAATCTAAGTAAATACCCAAGAACAATTCACTGATACCCCCAAAAACAAGTCTAACTAAATACCCCAAGAACAAATCACTAATATCTGAAAAGTAATTTAATAATACCCCAAGAACAAATCACTAATATCCTAATAGCAAAAAAATACATAGTGCGACTTGTACTGTGTGTTTTTAAAAATTCAAAATTAAAATCAAAATTAAAATTAAAATTCAAGTGCATGGTATGCACCCAAGTGCACACAACTTTTTGTATTTTTCATAAGAAATTATCATTCCTTAAGGTATGGTCATTACAATAAAATAAGAAATTGTGATTCCTTTCAAAATATATAAGTTTGTGTATTCTACATATCCTAGAATGAACTTTCTCTTTTTTTTTTTTTATAAGAGTATTACTCCCTCCATCCTACGAGTGTTTGCGCGATTAAATATCACACCTTTAAAAAAAAAGTGCAGCAAGCGGAGTTTTGAGGGATGTAAAATAAAAAAATTAGTTGGATTGTTTGAGCTTAAAAGAAAAAAAAATAATGACAATTCTTGTAAGTATGTGAATATTGTGAGGATGAAATTTATGAGAATATTTCTTCTTTGGGTGTGCAAATAATTGTGGAACAGACAAATAAGAAAAGCGTGTAAACATATAGAATAGAGGGAGTACTATCTTATATTACATTATTTCTTAATCCAAACAATTAACAACAAAGTTAATGTGTGTCAAGAGCATATAGTCAAAGAGGCGAAGAGCTTTACTCCGCATACCTTTTGGCTTCCAAACCCATCAAAGTTATATCCCTTGGGGATTGGCGACCAGGCATGGAGGTCAGCTTTGCCTCAGCCTTTGCCCCACTATTTCTATAGATGGGGACCTCTCTGCATTCTCTTCCCTTGTTTGGGATAAAGAGCCAGATCTGTCTTTCTTTCGAGAAGCCCTTTTTGGAGTAGGAGCGTCAATGGCTTCTTTGGTAGACGATTAGCCGTCAGGCCCTGCTTTTATTCTCTTCAATTCTGGCGGAAATGAGACGATGGGTGTTATGTTGGAGGCTCAAGGGCCTGGCTAGCCAAATAGCGGTGGCCCACCACCTTGGGGTGGGTCGGGTGAATCTTTTTTCCCTTACTAGAAGTAACAAGGAGGACAGAGGGGGGTCTAAACATTTAGTTTCTTTTTGGCAGCATGTCCAACATATGTTGTTCAACTAGACAAAGCTTAGGAGTCGCGATAGCAACATACTGATCTGATAAAAATTTGAAAGGGAAAGATTAGTATAAAGCTATTAAGATATAATATAGGTGAATAAATTATGGATGTACCCTCAGGGACCTTCGGTTGAGCCTCAAGGTTGTGAGGAGTGGTAAAAAGTTATGTTTTAAAAAGCGGAAGCGGACATTGAACTGGACACCTTAGTATTTTTTATTGCACCGGGTCGGATCGGTCAGACCGTTAATAAAGCAGTTGAGTCGGTATGATGTCATAATTATATAATATAATACAGTCCCACAGCGGCCACGTTGATCTTGGACTAGCTGGTGCCTGGATGAGCATCGAGCATAATGGGAAGTTTGGCATTTTCTCCCAGGCCCAAACCTTTTCGTCTGTCAAATTTTTCCTGGAGAACTTTGAGTGTCTTCGAGACTTCAGCCATTGCATTTGGAACATGGTTGGCGACATGGGGTTCTAACTGGATTGACGGTGGTTAGGTTAGACGTTCATGAATCGACCTTCTTGGTCCCATACTTCTAAGGTACTTACTGATTGGCACCCTTGTGTGTATCAAGCTACTCTGGACTCACATGAGCGGGTAACCCCCGTAGGTTCCCCCAGCCTGGAGAAAATAGACCCAGCATGACGAGGAGCTTCCTTGAAACGTGCAACTTTATCAATTCTTCTTTTTAGGGGGTGGTCGTCCACTGTTGGTTGAGACGGGATGCTCGCGCTCAAGTGGTTGGTGCCTCGAATGACTAGGGGGTTGAGTTTACACTTTGATCGATCGCTCTGGGCGTGGAGCTGGTATCTGGGCAGCTAGTAACTTTGCTTGTCACCTCTGGATGACCACTAGCACAAGCTAGATGTCTTCCGGGGTCCTGATCTGGGCTAGTAACTATACTAGTTCTCTTCTTCCACATCATCGTGGCGGTGAACCTCCAGTGTCATATTGCCATCTATTACCTCATAGTAGTTATCCACGTTTTGAACTATGCCGGTTGGGCTTTGTAAGGTACTTGAAGATTCGAATGTTTGAAGAGTTGAAGATTCAAACCAACTTGAAGGGCTCTATATAGCACATAAAATGTAAGTAGAAGACCTTACTTCTAGCGCCAAATTGTTGATGGACAATTTAGGATGGAGTATACATGTGGCTTGATGATTAGCACTCAAGAATAATTAAGAAATGGGCTTTGGATGCTCTCTACTCTCAAGAACAAGTGTAGTATAAATGTATTTGGTGGGCATTTATTGCATTCCTTTAATGCTAAAATAGGGGTGTTTATAGCTCCCTCAAATTCCCTTTGTCTGGCTGCATTTGATACTCTCATTAAATGCAACTTAGCTTATCTACCCTAGATACCAAGTTACAGGCGGCTGTGCAGGGCCTTATAGCCAATCACGTGCTGCCACATGGCACCCTAGTTGACATATCCTTACTCAATTTCTATTATAGGCAGACTTGTGATTGTTGCTTCAACTCTACTCAACAGATCTCTTTCTCTTTGGGACGATCTTCTGTTAGGTCTACGGCTATGCCAGGTAGAGCGCCCAGTCGGTCAGCCAAGTCTTCTCGCCCTTGCCTTTATATCTTTCGAGGATCCAAGTTAATGTTCTCTCTGAGGCCCACTGACTACTTCCATCCATGTCCTAGCTTTTTGACAACTTTGGCTGTTTCTCGCCAAAGGTCGAGCCGCTTCCCAAGATGCTACCCGCCATACTTTGATCTGCTTCCATAGGTGTTGTCCCCATGTTGCGGCCTGTTTCTTGTGCGCTATTCTCATTTAGCTTTGCCGGCTGGATTTTCATGTTTGGCCGCTCGCCGCTTGTCAAGTGGCCTCGATGGAACCGGGTACAACATATTTCTTCTAACTCATATTGAATTTTGATTTTTTTAAAATTTTAAAAAAAAAGTAACGATAAAATTGGTGCTCCGATTCTCTATAACAATTTTTTAAAAAATGTGATTGTGATGATAATACTATTTTGAAATTATTTTTTTATTTTATATTCATTATTCATTTGCAAAGAAATGCACGACACACTGAGTTGCATCATTATAATTGGTATTTATAATAAAAAGCCCCAAGATATTTAGATTCATTTCGTGGGAATTAAATTTCACATGTTTTTTGTATATCTAAATATGCATGTAAAATATTTAAAATGTTTTTTTATTAGATTATTAAATTTATTAAGTACATCCATCTAGAATAATATTATAGTCCATTAAATTTACATTATCAGATCATTCACATTTTTTCAAGAAAAAAGAAAGGCCAAAATATATCATCCACTTGAACAAAGTTATATGATCATTCCTAATCTATTATTATTTGATCAATATTGCAAGGATGAGAAAAGAATATGCATATAAAAGTTATATTTTTTTATTATAAAACTTGGTTAAAGTATATAATGTTTAGGATAATATTTGGTGTTTTTTGTAAATATTGTTGTATTATAGTTGAATGAAATGGTTTATGATGGATGATGATGTAGTGTAAATTATTTTGCTCATTTTTATATTTATTTTTGCTTTTTATAAAATTCTGATTTGCTGAGTTATTGGCATGATTTCGAAAATATTTTCGAAATTATGTACAATTTTTTTAACAAAAATTAAAAATATGTACAATTTGTGAACAATATTTCGAAAGTAAATTTTTTATTTTTTTTAAATAGTGTCTAATTTTGACTTTTACAGTGGTGGAAGGAGCACTGCCTTTTTTTATTTTTTTGTAAAAAAACAAATAAAATATTATGCAAGCATGACATATTATGAAATTAACCTGGGTTCTACTTATATACAGTGGGATATTCTTGTTGATAGAATTTACTAATCGTGTTTGTTATTTGGCTTGTTATAACTTATTAATTCTACCAAGTAATAATTCAAGAATTGTGTGTTCTTGGATAATATAGAGAGGGTGAGTAGAGAGTTTAGAGAGAGAAAATATTTGTTGTATTATGATTGTGTTGTTGTGAATAGTACAAGAGAGACCTTATTTATAGGTGTGCAAGTGTGAGGTGGCACCTTGTGAGCCTATATGGCTTCCGGTGTTGACGAAGGCTCGTAACCTTCGCCTTGGTCCCTCACCATGCTACCTTTACCAGGCCCTATCCTATTACATACACATGTTCTATTTATGCATCCGTTGTTTGGGCTTTTGGGCTTGGCGAGCTCCTTTGCCTTGTGCAATTTTTAGGGATGATGCAGCGGTGGACCTCGGCGAGATGTCCTCGGATAGGGGCGAGCCCCCTCTCCAGAGAGGTAGCTCACCCGTAGTCTTCTCTCCTCCTGGTGACTTTGGCCGCTGGTCTCGGCCTATTGGGAGCTCGGGCGAGGTCCCCTCCTACCTCGCCGAGCTCCCTCGTGCTAGCCTTGGTTCGGACCAATGACCTAGCCCCCGCCCACCTCGGCGACCTTCGTAACCTTGGGACAATCCCTTGATTATCTTCCGATAGTTCGCCTTGTCAACATTTGCCCCCCAGTTCGCACACATCATGGTTCATCTAATGTATGGGCAAGCTGATTTGTCTCCGGGGACGGAGGGTTGAGTACCGGCGAACTAAATCTGGGCAGGTGCTGAGGTTGGGGGCGAGCTCCTTCGTGGCGGTCTGCAGGCCGACATGGTGCGAGAATCCAGGCGTCGTGCATGCCTTTTTAGGCCCCGAATTCCCGCGCCTCATCATGGTAACTTTCAAATTTTTTGCAAATAGGTCCCTGCACTCTTCAAATATCCGACCTCGTCCCCTCACCTATAAATAGGAGGAACCAAGTTCATTTCCCACTTTTACTCTTCCGAATTCTCAGAGCTTTTTCCGGTGACCGTGTTTTCTTGCGTCCGACGGGTTTTCGAAGGCTCTTTAAGGTAGAATCCGGTTCCTTTCTACTTTTCTTCTTTCTTTTGCAGATTTTCTTTGTTCTTTTCCCGATTCCTTTGAGTCTTTGGAATTTTTCGCCATTTCCGACGGCTTTCCGAGCTTTTTCGATCACCATTGTACCGTAACTCCGGCGATTGAGAACTTTGGACTATTTTGGACTTTTTCGGACTTCGTCCAATCCATGTCGACCCGATCATCGAGTGAGACTAATTCAAACCAAAATCCTGAGAAATGGCCCATGATGGATAGCGGGCCCATTCCTCAAATGACTCCGATCGTCATCGAATCTGGGTCTGAGGCCCACTCGGTAGCTCGCCCAAGTCATGGCGAGCTCCCCTGCGAGGTCCAACCCTACCCGATGGAAAGAGCTGCCAGTTCCGGCCAGAGCGAATAGTCCTATCTCCGCGAGCTCTGGCGAGAGTACGATCCAACCCCTAACGAGGCTTTGGTTGAGGACAAGGAGATTACCGAGGTCCCGGGGGAGGTTGCCGATGCCGGCGAGGAAGTCGCCGAGGTAGGCGAGCAGCAAGGCGACCTCGAAGAGGTCACATTGGAATGGTTTCGCTCAATTGGCTTCCCTAAGCCCCAGTTGGTCGAGCGTCAGGTCCTTGCCGAGGTCATACACCCCTTCGACTGGGAGGAGTACGTCGCCAAACACGCGGCGAGCTTCCCTTATCCTGAGCGAACCTATCGGGATGCGGCAAACAAGTCCGACTACAAAGCAAGCGACGTCCGAAGTGTTATCAACGAATTCCAACTTCCTGAATTCCGGGCGAGGTACCGGATCCCACTTGACATTTCCTTATATGCCCCGGAGAAGGATGAGCGAGCTGATGCACCTCCGGCGAGGTTGACGGCCATCAACGTCCACACCCTCGTGGCCGGGCATACACTGCCTTTGCACCCGATCATTGGCCGATTCCTACTCGATAACAACCTCGCCATCACCCAGCTCACCCCTAACACCTGGAGCATTTTGTTGGCGGCGTTGGCCGTCTTTGGACTAGAGGGATATGAGAACAGACTGACCACTGCCGAGCTCAACGATCTGCTCGTCGTGACTCGGTAGGTGAACGATGGCAAGGGGTATTACTACCTCAAAGCTTGCCCGGTGGAGAAGTTCTTGGGAATCCTCCCAAATAAAGTTCGTGACTAGAAGCAGCAATTTGTCTTCATGGGTGGAGACTGGCGAGCTTCTACGAGCTACTCCGGGCGAGGAGAGCGAATTCCAACCCCTGATGAATATGAGGAGGCCAGCAGTAGGTCGCCTACTTGGTGTGCGTGGGTTGAATTAGATTTACTAATCTAATTCCCTTCTTTTGCAGGTTTGAAGCACCACACATCGAGCCGTGGGAAGCCCGAAGTGTCGGTTGAGTTTGACGTGGTGCGGGCTGTCTGCCATCTGAGGAGTCAAGAGGATCGGGAGACCACCCACCTCACTCAACACCATTGTCTAAGGCTCGCCGGGCTCCACACTCTGCCACACCACCTCACGGTCCAAGGTCCTGAGCTTCCAGGTTTACAACTCTTCTAAGCTCGCCCATAAGGGGGGGTAGCTCGCCCAAGATGCTAACTGTACTCTTGATTTTTCTTTCTCGTAGACGATAGTCGGGTTACCTTCCCCACTGTCGAAATTCCCCCGGCCTATGAAATCCTAGCTCGCCGGTTCGCTATGGGTCTGCCCCGCCCCAATAAGCTCGCTCCGCCCTCACTGCTCGCATTGGATGCGAGTAAGAAAGCTTAGCTCGCCCAGAAGAAGGGCGAGGTAGGTGGGTCCGGGACCCAGAAGGGGCAAATCAAAGCCCCGCAAAGACTAAGGCGGCAGAGGTCTCCAAGGTCGGCCTTGGTGGAGGGGGAGGTGGGGGTGCGCCCGAGCGAGCTACCCATCAATCAAAGAGACTCCACCATGGAGACGGATCTCGTGTGGGGGGGACGATACGCCAGCTCACAAGAGAGCTCGCTCGGGTCTCCACGACGGGGAAGGATCCGAGCCCGCTGAGTGGGCCGACACAAGGTCGGTGCAGGGCAGATCAGCCCATTCCACTGCACCATTGGCGATTGAGCCTCTTCGCAGGTCGCCACCTTCCTCGTCTCCCTTCGGGGTTCAAACAAACGATGACACGCTCCTGGGATGGGACCCTGAGCGAGCTCAGTAAGTAGCTCGCCTTTCTGACCTCTATCCCCGTAGTTTTTCCCGTATTTTCTATTTTTCTACTGTTCTGACCTCGCAGATATGCCCCCATTGCCTATCCGAACCGACATGAGGCCATTCACGCTTATGAGCGGTCTCGTTCCCTGACCTCGATGCGCAGCCTTCCCCGGGCCTGGTTCGGAATATAGTGAGAGAGGTGCCGAGGTTCTGGTCTACTCCTCAGGTGGTGACCATCAATGGCCAAAGCCTGACCGAGAACCTCCTGCTCTCGGTGCACTACGTGAGTGGATTACTGCTCGCGAACCAGAAAGTGATGGAGCAGGCCGCCCAGCTGGAGGAAGATCGGCAGAAGAGGAACAAGGCCTTTTTGAAAATGGTCGATAACACTGATAAATATAAGAAGGCTATGGAGCTCGCCGAGGAGAGGGCAGCTGTGGCCCTAGCTTCTGAAAGTGCCGCCCTGGATAACCTCACTCAACTCTATTCAAAAGAATGCCGACGCTCGGCTCAAGGCCAAAGAGGACGAGCTTGCTGAGAAGCTCGCCAAGGAAGTTGGCGAGCATGGGGTGACCAAGAAAGAGCTGGAGCTCCAGCTAGGTTTGACAAGGGGTGCCGATGAGGAGTGTTCGAAGTTGAGAGATGAGCTCTCGGCCAAGATAAACGAGGTCGCTGAACTTCGCAACAATGCGTCCTCCTCGGCGGACTTGGTCGCCGTAAGAGCTGAGGCCTCGGACAGGGGCTTTGTCCAGTGTTATGCTGAAGTCATCCGGGCCATTTGGTGGGCGCGAGCTCACCATGATGACGAGCTAAAGGCAGTTGTTGGTGATTTCAAAGACTGTCTGGACAGGGTTCCCTTCCCCGACGATACGGAGTTGGACATTGGCGACCTCCAGGAGCTCGGGGTGCCTCTCGACGTCATTTCGGCACGTTTCAAGATCATCAACACAGTTCCCATGCCGGAACTGAACCTCGTCAAGGGGGAGGAGGCCACCCAAGAACAAGAGCAAACCCCCTACCGTCGAGCAGCTCCAAGAGGCCTGTGGGGATGCGATGCTAGATATAACTAGGTTTGACACTAGCGGGCTTACGGGCAATATCACCACATTGCCCGAGCTCTCCCCCCAGGATCGCCAAGCCACCGATGGCGAGGTCTCTGTCGAGGTCGCCAACCCCGAGGTGCCTGCCGAGGTCCCCACTGATGCCTCGGCCACTCCTGCCCCGACTGCTCCAGTAACTTAGTCTTTTTCTTTGTTTTCTTAGTTTAACTTTTTGTTTCTGATTTTTGACAAGTTGTAGTAGCTCGCCGGGCACGTGTAGCTCGCCCAGAAGGAGATTTTTGCACTTCAAAGATGGTCAGCTAGCCGACCTTTGTGGCTAGCACCACTACGTATACTTAGGAATTTTTTAAGTATTTTTTACTTGAAAGTTTCTTAAGTATCTTTTGAATAGAATTCGAGCCTTTTGTTACGATCTTGTCTCCGCTTATATTTTCACGCTTACGTTATGATTTCAATTAGCTTGTTTATATATTTTTTGGGTACTCAACTGTTCGTCTTACTCTACTTGTGAGAAGCGAATCGTTCATTTTACGTCACTTAGGACTACGAATCCTACCTCCGTTTGTGTAGTATATATTCTTCGTCTTACACCACTTAGGGTCGCGAATTGCTCGTCTTAAACCACTTAGGGTAGCGAGTTGTACTTTGTTTAATTCACGTTGGGCAATTGGGTTTCGTGAACCTTGCCTTAGACATTTTCTGTCTTTTTCGCGAATTTTCCTAACTTTTGGCAGTAGGCGCTTAGTGATCCTTTAAGAAGGATATCTTCGCTGACCTGGGGCACTTTGGCCTTTGCAGTTTGAGTCTTTAGATTATAACGTTTGGGACCTTGGTCCTTGCGTGTTGCGAAGCTTCGAATAGTTGGTCATTTTGCAAACCTTCGAAGAGTTGGATTTTTTCTCTCGAGAAAAACTTCTAACTTTATACAGTGCCATAATTTACATCGGTTGCCATCAACACTTCTGATGCGAACCTTTGACTAGTCTATTACAGAGTCTCGATCTATTGATAAAACTTCTTTAAATGTGCTGCTCTCCAGATGTATGACGAGGCCTTGCCTTCTGCGTCTTCGAGGTCATAAGTACCATTCGGCCAGGCTGCGGTAACCCGAAACGTTCCTTCCCAGTTTGATCCAAACACACCCGGCGGGGTCATCAATTTCTTTTTCAGCACTAGGTCCCCAACTCTGAATTTTCTATCTCGGACCTTGGAATTGTAGTACTTCTCCGCTCTACGCTTGTAAGTGGTGTTTTTCATTTCTGACGAAGCTATGGTCTCTTCGATCAGATCTTTTTCAACTGCCAGGGCTTCGTCATTCTTTTCTGCGTCAAACCCTACCACCCTCCAAGTCTTATTCTGGACTTCAATCGGTACCACCGCCTCGGTCCCGAAGGCTAAGGCAAATGGTGTCTCTCTTGTGCTGGCTCGGTACGATGTTTTGTAAGACCATAGAACCTCCATGAGTTCGTCAGCCCAACTTCCTTTTCTTATCTTCGAGGCGGAGCTTCAATGTGTGCTTCAAGATTTTGTTCACCGCCTCGACCTGGCCGTTTGACTGTGGATGGTATGGAGTTGAGTAGTGTTTCTTGATGTTCCACGAACTACAGAAATCTCTCAACTTTTGGCCGTCGAACTGCCTTCCATTGTCCGTGATGATCGATTGCGGAAGTCCGAACCGGCAGACCAGGTTCTTCCATATGAAGCCGATCATCTTTTCCTATGTTATTATTGTAAGTGTTTCGGCTTCAGCCCACTTAGTGTAGTAGTATACTGCTACAACAGCAAACGTTACACCGCCTCTGCCAGGTGGAAATGAGCCGATCAAGTCGATACCCCATTTTGCAAAAGGCTATGGGCTGAAAACCGACTTCAGTTGGTTGGCTGGGGAGTGGATATTAGGTGCAAAAAGTTGACACTTTCGGCACTTCCGTGCGAAGCTAATGGCATCCTTGCCAAGAGTGGGCCAGTAGTATCTCTGCCTAATCATCTTATATGCCAAAGCTTGCCCCCAGCGTGACTTCCGCAAATTCCTTCGTGAATTTCTTCTAACACCTCGAACCCTTGCTTCTTAGATAAGCATTTGAGTAGGGGTAGAGAGAATCCACGTTTGTGGAGTTGGTCATCCAGTAGCGTATATCTGGCAGCTTGTTTCACCAGCCTACTAGCTTACCATGTGTCCTCGGGGGTTGTTCTGTCCTTTAAGTATTTTTGGATCGGAGTGCACCAATCTTCACCATCTTTGTCCTCTTCCTGCCCCCCACTCGAGGTCTGATTTACTTTGTAATCAGACGTCGAGGGGTTCTTCAGCTTGGTGATTACAACCTCCGTGACCTCAGCCGCGCTGTTACTGGTAGCTAGTCGGGCTAGGGCATCTGCTTGTGTGTTTTCTAGTCACGGTATCTGATCGATGTAAACCTACGTAAACATCGAGATCAAATGCGTGACTATCTTCTCGTAGGTCATCATCTGTTGGTCTTTTACCTCATACTCCCCCCGGACTTGGGATATTATTAGCTGGGAATCTCCAAAAACTTGAAGATTGGTTGCCCCCACAGCTAATGATAACCTAAGTTCGGCTATCAAAGCTTCGTACTCCGCCTCGTGTTTGGTTGCTCGGAAGTCAAACCGGATTGTGGAGGTGAAGACTTGTCTGTCCGGGCTGATCAGGACTACGGTGGCGCCTGCTGCTGTGCTGGTTGATGACCTGTCAACGTAGAGGTGCCACGGAGCTATACGTCCCCTCGTCGGATCTTGTGGGAAAGTTAGCTCGACGATAAAGTAGGCGAGCACTTGTCCCTTGATCGCTATTCGGGGTGCGTAGGTTATACTGTATTGGCTAACTTCTAGTGACCATTTCAGCAAGCATCCGACGGTGTCTGGGCGCTGTAGTATTTGACATAGTGGGAACGTCGTCAGTACCTCTACTGGGTGGTCGAAGAAGTAGGGCCTCAATTTTCTAACACTCATCACCAGTGCATAGGCTAGCTTCTCTGTCGGGGTGTACCGCAACTCAACTTCGTGTAAGACCTGGCTTACGTAGTACACTGGTAGTGTGTTTTTGCCTCTTCTCGGACCAGGACGGAGCTGATGGTCACCTCCGACACGGCGAGGTACATGTATAGTTTCTCGCTGGGTACTGGCTTCGACAGGACTTGTATATTCGCCAGGTATGCTTTGATATCTTCGAAGGCTCGTTGGCATTCGCTCGTCCACATGAAGTGATTCTTAAGGTGTAACTTGTTGGATTTAGCTGCTTCCTTGTACCTTCGCGTGTTTTCCTTGATTACCTCGAAGAATGGGCGATTTCAGTCTCCAGACCTGCAGATGAACCTGTTCAAGGCCGCCATGCACCCGGTCAACCTTTTGATCTTCTGTACGGAATCAGGCATACCCATCTCGATTATGCATTGGACCTGCATCGGGTTGACCTCTATTCCTCGTTGGCTTACCAGATGTCCCAGGAACTTCTCTGAATGCACGCCGAAGCTGGTCTTCTTAGGGTTCAGCTTCATGTTGTAGTGGTGTAGTATGTCGAAGGTTTGTTTTACGTGGTCAAGGTGATCCTCCTTTCTCAAACTCTTGACAACTATGTCGTCCACCTACACCTCCATAGACTCGCCGATGTGTTGGTCGAACATTTTATTCACCAACCTTTGGTAGGTTGCTCCGACGTTGATAAGTTCGAAAGACATCCTTTCCCAGCAATACATGTTTTTGTTGGTGTAGAACGTCGTATGTTCCTGGTCGTCTGAGTGCAACACTAACTGGTGATAGCCTGCGAATGCATCCATGAAGGTCATCATCTCATGGCCGTGGTGCTATCTTCAAGCTGATCGATGTGGGGTAGTGGGAAGTTGTCTTTCGGGCATGCCTTGTTCAGGTCCGTGAAGTCGATGCACAACCTCCACGTCCCGTTGTGCTTTTTAACCAGGACGGGGTTCGCGACCCACTGTGGACACAGGGCTTCCTTGATCAGCTTGTTGTCTAGCAACTTCCCAACTTCGGTGGTTAGGGCTGCGTATTTGTCCGGTCCATACTTCCTTCGCTTTTGACATACGGGTCTCCTTGTCGGATCTATGTTAAGTCGGTGACAAGCATGCTCCAATGGGATTCCCGTCATATCTTCATGGGACCAGGCAAATACGTCCAAATTGGACATCAGGAATAGCTCCATCCTCGACCGGTACAGTTTAGGTAACTCGGAACCTATGAAAAGTTCCAAGTCCCTTTCTGGTCCATCGGGAGTGCCGTCAATTCCTCCATGGGAGTGGCTTTCCTTTTCTAGCTTTTCCACATCGGGTCGCTGATGAACTCGTCTCACTCCTCCTATGATATTTGCGCAGGTTCGTGACCTAGGCGTGGTTCGAGATCATCAGCTTGGCTTTCGACTTGGACGAGTTCCTCAACTGCCAATACCTCCGGAGGTTCATTAGCTTGGAGAGGTCCATCGACCTTTGCTGCCTCCGGGGGTTCGCCAACCTGGGATGGTACCATGACCCGGGGAGTTGGATCTACCTCCATCTGCACAGGTTCTTGATCTTCCGCAGGTCCCTCGCCCTGAGGACCTCGACCACTTCCATGGGCACGGGCTGTGGACCCTGTACCGGTTCCTGCACTTGGGCTTCCTCCACCTCTATTGGTGCTGATTGTGCCTCTTGCGCAGGTTCCAATACATGGTCAGATTCTGACAGATCGCCTACCTCCATCATCTCAGTCTCCGTAGAGATAATGTCTAGGATATTTGGTTCGTCCGTCGGAATCTGCACATCTTCTTCAAGTTCCTGGACCTGTGTTATGGACTTTTTGACCTGGCCATCTTTGATTTGGAGTAAACACTCTCGGGCCTTTTTCTGGTCACCCTTAATGGTCCCGGCACCTTTTGGAGTTGGGAATTTTATACAGTAGTAGTAGGTCGAACACGCCGCTTTGAATTCATTGAAAAAGGGGCGGCCAAGGAACCCGTTGTAGGAGGACTGCTGGTCGACAATGAGGAAATCAATTAACCTAGTCAGTCTCCGCTCCGGGTCCTCAGCCGATAGAAGTTGGACGCTCAACCTAATCGTACCTAGGGGGACGGTTACAGCTTCTCTGAACCCCACTATCCTAGCGTTGCTAGGTTCTATATACAACTCAAAGTCACCTAAGGCATCTAAGGTGGATTTGAAGAGTATGTTGGTGAAGGCGCCGGTGTCCACAAGTAGCCTGTGAACTCGGACATTCATTATGTTGGCGCTTATCACCAACGAGTCGTTATGGGGCGTCAGTACCTCCTCCAGGTCCGCCGAGGAGAATGTCAGCACATCAGTGGGTTGTGCGGCGGGCTTGGAGCTAGAGCTGCCTTCCTGGACCTGGTTCACGGCCCAGATTTTGGACTTTCTCTTTCTTCTGGAAATGGAGGATCCTACATCCTGGAGACCTCTGGCAGCTTCGATCTCCTCTTCGAGAACTAGGAGTTCTCGAGTGGGTTCCAGGTTCTGTTGAGGCTGGGGAGGTGCCCTCCGCCTATTTTGAGGACCACGTTGACCCGCGTTCTCCTCTTCATCATCGGAGGCTTCCCTCCTCTCTAACCTGGGCCTCTTCGTCGGTGCCTTCTTCATGAATTCGGCCAGCTTCCCATCCTCATAATTTTTCCACAGCTATTTGAGGAGGTCTCAGCACTCGCTGGTGAAGTGGCCAATCGACTGGTGATAGGCACAATATTTTTTGGGGTTGAGCTTCGTGCGGTCCTGGCGGATCCTCCTCGGCTCTTCCAACAAGGCTTTGTCTTTGACCACAGTAAAGACATGGTCAAAGGAGACAGTGAGGACCTGGTTGAGCTTCTCCTTGAACTCGTCCCCAGTCGCCGAAAGCCTTCAAGTTCCGGGGGGCCTTGTATGTGCCTTCGGACCTCTTTCCGTAGGGCTTCTTCTCCTCCGAGGTACCGACCTCTTTCTGGAGGGCCTCCTGCATGGCCACGAACACCCCGGCTTTGTGCTAAAATTCGGTGTAGGTGTTCGGGCACGCCAGGTGCATCTCCTTCCAGAGTTCGGTGCCTTTCTTGAGTCCTGCCATCACTGCGACGATCTTAGTGTCCTCGCTCACCTGTTCGCCTTCCAGCAGTATCTTGTCGAACCTCTCCAGATACTGTTGGTCGGTCTCATTGTCGCCTTGGTGGATGTTGGTGAGGCGGTGCTTCTGGATAAGGTAGGATCCAAACCCAGAGAAGTGAGCCAAGAACTTCCACGTGAGTTGGCCAAAAAACTGGATTGACCCCGGGGCGAGTGATGAGAACCAGCAGTGAGCTCGGTCCCCAAGGGTCAGCGGGAAGTTCCGGCACTGAGTGGCGTCGGTGGCACCTACCGAGATCATGTAGTCTGCATACTTGGCCAGGTGGACCTTCGGGTCGGACTCGCCCTCGTATGCAGATATCACCGAGAAGTGGATCTTCTTTTGGACCGGTGCTCGGAGGATGGTAGGCGCCAACGGAGATGCGGGGAGAGTGGTGGCATCGGACCCGCCGGATTTGTCTGCTACCTGCTGTTGTAGCATTTCGACGGCCTTTTTCAATGTGGCCAACTCATCGTCGTGGATCACCTCCGGTGGAGGTTGCTCGAAGGTCGTGCGCCTCGTGGATGCACGCCCCAGAGGTGTCTCACTCTGGGGTGACCCCTCTGTGGCGGGTCGGAACTGGCGCCCGCCATGGGGGCCCAACTTATCGATCGCGGGCCTCCTCAGTCGGTCGTGGGCAGACCTACGAGGCTGTAGGTCAGACTCTCCCCTCTGGGACGTGGCCGGGGCTGCCGTCCATTTGTTTCCTCCCCTCTCGGTCCCAACCTGCCCTGGAGGACTTCTCTTTTCAGCGATTGGTGAGTGGCGGATGCCTCGGTGTAGGCCGAAGCTAGCCCGGCATGCATAGCTGGTTCTTCCACCACCTTAGCCTTCCCAGCGCGCTCCCTATGTTGGCGAGCTTGGGCGGAGCTCGCCTCCTGCTCGGTGTGGAGGTCGCTATAGTGACCCCGGGTCTAGGTGCCTTGGGTCGGCCTGGTCTGCTCCATGGCTTCAGTGGCTGGAGCTCGCCGAGGTACGAGGGCGAGCTCATCGAGCTGCCTTTGTTGCAACCTTTGCAGGGTTGCAATTGTGCATTGGAGCTCGTCGGGGTTGTTGGCGAGGTCCCTCAGGGCGGGGTTCAGCTCCTCTTGAGTCACTGAAACCCGCTGGGGAGGTCGCAGGGCATTGTTCTTCGCGGGAGCTCGGTGCGAGGTCTCCCCCTCGGCCTGGTCCTGGTTGCCTTCCTTCCACCCCCGGGAGTTTGCCGAGGTTTGTCCCTTAGGCAATTTGGGGTTTCGCTGGGGAAGGTCACCGAGGTTAGGAGGGAGGCTCGCCGAGGTTCTTGGTTTCCGGCCAGGATGAACTTGTTCATGTTTTCGTCTAGCCTCGCGTGTGACGAATTATCCAAAATCTGGTTTATTCGTGTACACGCGCGAGTTTGAAAACCTTTTGAAGAATTCGTAATCCCTAGAATCTGGATTTTTATCCAAAGAATGAAGATGTATGTGTATCTTCAAGTGTTCTTGAACTTTGGTCAAGAACACCTTCAAATCTTCAAACCTTCAAACAAACCCTAATTTTTCACTCTCAAATTTTTTTGATGTTCGACCCTCCTTCTAGCGCCAAATTGTTGATAGAATTTATTAATAGTGTTTGTTATGTGGCATGTTATAACGTATTAATTCTACCAAATAATAATCCAAGAATTTTATGTTCTTGGATAATATAGAGAGGGTGAGTAGAGAGTTTAGAGAGAGAAAATATTTGTTGTATTATGATTGTGTTGTTGTGAATAGTATAAGAGAGACCTTATTTATAGGTGTGCAAGTGTGAGGTGGCACCTTGTGAGCCTATATGGCTTCCGGTGTTGACGAAGGCTCGTAACCTTCGTCTTGGTCCCTCACCATGCTACCATTACTAGGCCCTATCCTATTACATACACATGTCGTATTTATGCATCCGTTGTTTGGGCTTTTGGGCTAGGCGAGGTCCTTGGCGAGCTCCTTTGCCTTGTGCGATTTTTAGGGATGATGCAGCGGTGGACCTCGGCGAGGTGTCCTCGGATAGGGGCGAGCCCCCTCTCCAGAGGGGTAGCTCGCCCGTAGTCTTCTCTCCTCCTGGTGCCTTTGGCCGCTGGTCTCGGCCTATTGGGAGCTCGGGCGAGGTCCCCTCCTACCTCGCCGAGCTCCCTCGTGCTGGCCTTGGTTCGGACCAATGACCTAGCCCCCGCCCACCTCGGCGACCTTCACAGCCTTGAGACAATCCCTTGATTATCTTCTGGTAGTTCGCCTTGTCAACAATTCTATTAAAGGATTCATTTGGTTTAATGGATAAGATAAATAACTTAAGATAGATTAGACAAGATTATAATCTTAAGATTATTATTTAGGAGTTAAATAGTATATTTGGATTGATGGATTAAGATAATTAGTAGTTTAAGATAATTTCATTTTGAATGTTTGGATTGTAAAGATTAATTAGGGATGGCAATGGGGCGGGTTCAAACCCGGACCCGCCACGAACCCACCCCGTACGGGCCGGATAAAAACCCGGTCAAATGGGTCGCGGGGCGGGTTTGGACCCGTTTGACCAAAAACCCGCCGGGTTTGGGACGGGTCTTGGTATTAGGTGGACCCGCCCCGTATATATATATATATATATATTAATTAAATATATATAGTTAAATAAATATATTATTATATTATATATGTATAATTAAATATATAAAAATTAGACTATTAATTAACATATTCATTAAATTATTAGATTAAATATGTGCATAAAGTCATGAGCAAAAATTGTACAAATTAGAGTTTATTAATTTTTTTTATTATTTTAATTTCTATGAACAATATATGTCTGATTTTAAATATTTAGATTTAATAAGTTGAAACTTGAAGTGGATTATTTTGCATATTTATTGTTGTTTGAATTATGCATATGCATATTGATGTTATATTTTAAAATTTATTATATTTTGTGTAAAGTATTTGATATGTATGATAAAAATAAAATAAAATAAAAAAATAGGCGGGTAGACAGGTCGGGGCAGGTAAAACCCGCCGGGTTCGTGGGACGTGGCGGGGCGGGTCCAACTCATAATTAAGGCGGGGCGGGACGGGTCTCGGGTCCTAAAAATTCTTGGGGCGGGTCGTGGGACAGGTCAAACCTGTCCCAGACCCGCCCCGTTGCCATCCCTAAGATTAGTAATAAAAATATATGCAATTGACAATTTTGCCCTCTATATCATAAACAAAAATAAAGTGAATTGTGGTTCTCCTCTTCAATATAAGTGGAGTATTTTAGTAAAGATAAAAACAATAGATTATTATCATACATCTTCCCTAAGATAATATTATCTTCCATTCATAAGATAATTGAATTTTAGTTTTGGGCTTTTTATTAATCTTGGGCTTTTGTCCATTAAACCAAACATCAAATTAGATAAGATAATTTAATTTATCTTAACTTAACTTATCTAACGAACCAAATAATGCTAAGTGTTGTGTATTTTCAATAACATGGAATTAATAGAAAAGCTAACAATTGAGCCACTTTAGCAGACCTTAGTTCTTAGACCACGTTTATCTGAGATCGGGCGCGGCTAAACGACAAAAAAAAATTAAAAAATGAAAATGAAAAAAAAATGGTCGACGACCTGTGCTGTGACACAACACACCTTCTCAAATTTGGGGGACCAACCAATAGTTGACACATGTCAACTTTTGATTGGTTCTCCATATTTTATATATAATGTATTTTATTTAAAATATTATTAATTAAAAAAACATACCAAAATTCATATTTTTTCATTCTCTATAAATAGAGACCACTCTTGATATATTTTTGAGCACATGAAAATTACTCTGTTTTTCACATTAAAAATCACATATTACAAATTAATCAAGTTTTAATTTTAATTTTGTGTAGTAATCTTTTTTCATGTTAATTAAAAATTATTAGTAAAAAATATATTTATTAATTAATTTTAAAATAAAAAATAATTATTGATAATATATAATAAATAAAATAAAAGAATAATTAAATGATATAATATTAGTTAACCTAGGTTGGATGAGTTGCTGATCAAAGTAAGATAAATGGATGTATGATAGGTTGTGTGGATAGATGAGAGAGAAATAATATATAATTGAGGGATCGGGTTGTCTGTGTTGCTGATAATCATACTCTTAGGCTAAGGAACAAAATCGAGAAACTATTTCACAGCCCCACCCAACGCTTATTATATTATATTTTGGGCTGGGTTAGATCATTTTTCCATGTGGGCCCATATAATCGGCCCAATAAACTCAGATTTTTTTTTAAATAGTATTTTAAGGAAAGCTCGGGTGTTTTTTAGTCTAGCAAATTGATAACCCCCTGCCCTGACGTCTCTATTTGAATAAGTTTTTAGGTTTGGCTCAAATGAATTTGCAACCCTCCAAAAAGAAATTGTTGGAATATTTAATATTAAATATATTAATTGGTATTGTTTGACCAATAAATTGAAGAAAATAAAATTAATTTCTCAGAAGTTAATTGATATGGGTGCGTTCTATTCTCGGAGTAGATGAATTTTATACTCACAAAACCAATTAATGATGAGTGAGAAATTGAGTCAACAAATCAAAGTTTAAAACTTTGAATTAGGAAGAGAATTAATTATGTAATTAATTCTCATCCCACATTGAAAAACGAGAAGACTAATATACATAATACTAGTAAGAAGTCAACAAAGCTAGTCAAACAATAGTTGATTGATTGGCAATCAAAATGGCCACACGCGCCCGCGCCAAGCCTGAGCCTGAGCCCGTGGCCGTGGACTTGGACTTAGATCTTGGCAATTGGACTTTGGATGGATTTTGGGTGTACTTGGGCCTTGGACCTGGTGTCCATCTAATTATTTATAACACAAAAGTTTTGTGGTTCAGCCCAGTTAATTCGGTAATGGATCAAGCACATACCGAAAGTTGACTTCGTAAGAGTACAGATTCGATCCTAAGCTGACTCAGCTCTGACTCGTATCAGCATAAAACATGCAAGAGTTCTGTTTATGACAGATCAACCGAATTTATTGCAAATCAATTCCCCATCAGCTGACCTTCCTGAAAAACCATCCGTCAGCATTAATGCTGGCACGTTTTTTCCCCGTTACGAGTGGAGGTTCACCTATAAATAGGTGTCCTCATTTCATTCAGGAATACACACACAACACACTTCTCTCTCAGTCCGATTTTTTGCATATAGTTTCTAAGTGCAGTCCAGTCCTAACGTCCTTCTGTTCGTCGGAACTTCAAGTCCTGCGATGCTGCACACTTGAAGACATTACGTCATTTTACCTTTGGGAGCGCTATTCCAAACCGACGAGTAGAGATGTTAAACGGGCTGGCCCTAACCCTACTGGGCCAGCCCTACAGGGCTACGGGCCTAAACGGTCACGGGCCTTAGCGGTTCATTTTTAACGGGTCACTAATACTCGGGACCTAAACCTAACCCTAGCGATCCACGGGCTAAACGGGCCACTACCGGGCTCGGGGTAAATTTAAAAAAAAATTAAAATTTAATATAAAATACAACTAATGATTTAATAACTAAAATAATCCATAAAGTACACACATCAACAATATAAAGTTCACACACTAACAATATAATTCATAAAATTCACACATTAACAACATAATCCACAAAGTTCACACATTAACAACTAAAATTTAATAAATATCTTCAAACTCTTCAATCTTCAGTATTAGATCCTTTTTGGACAATAATAAAATATCTTCTTCCATTTCATCATCATCATCATCTTGTGCGCGAGATGGGCGAAGAAGGAGGATGCTTGGGAGTTGGGAATGACAAACTGTAAGTATAAAGTATTAATGACTTAATATATACAAGTTTACAAATTACAACAGTGAGAGAACCAGGCCCTACTTTTCAATTTATATTATATATGATAAATTTAATTAAAAAAAACAGGCTACCGGGCTAGACTGGTTAACCAGCGGGTGATTGGTGTAAAAATTATTCGAAATTTGTGTACTTTAATTGCCTATTTTGATAGAATTTCATATGTTATTTACACCAATTTGGATAATTGAGCTTAATTGTCGAGAACAGTGTTGTTTGCTATTTCTTTGCAGAAAAATTGGAATTACGAAGCAAATGGATGCTATTTTGTGAGAAAGAGTTTAATGGGCCCCACAATATACTATTAACTGAAGGACGTGTGTTCTTGGGACCATATTTCTGCAACAGCACACACCCACACTCAACACCATAGCCACTGCACTGCTATACCTCTGGAATTCAAAATACCAAGTGCACAACCAAGTCTGAAACACTCCAGCTACTCTCCACCTCTACGCCGGAAACCTGCCATCACGCGCCGCCCCAACGCGCAGCCACTTCCTGGAATTGGAATTCCTCGCCACCGCGACGCTACTGCTCTGCCATTAGAGCCTTCGTCCTCACACAGCCGTACATCGCAAATTATCAGAAATCGCCGTCCATCTCACCTGCAACTGCCGTTCGAAGCTCCAGAACCAGCCGCCGCTTGAGAACTGCTCGATTCAACTCACGCCGTACAACCGTCTTCTCCGACGCGTCCACACCGACTCAGCCGCATAACAGCACAGCCACCTCTGCCGTTCGTCAGCTCTCACCGCGATCCTGAGGTGCGAAGCCATGCTCGCCGCCGTAGATTCTGTCCGTTCGCCCTGTTCTCGAATCGAAGTACTCGCCGTAGCCGGAACCTCCTCCGCCTCCGTCGCACCTGAAACCGCAAGCGCCGCCTGGAATAGAAGACACTCCATCAGAATCCGTCCCAACCGCCTCTGCCATTTCACTGATGCTGGTAAATTGGAAAATGAATGGGCCCAACTTCTCATTTTTCATTGTCAAAACCCAAACCTTATTTTGGCCCATTTGCAAGGATGTTTATAAGGTAAATTTCGTGAGAGAGAAAACAGTAGTTAGTACGGGTTTAGTTTTATTTTTTTTCAGAACATTAGTTAGGGTTCATTTATTATTTTTCTCTTTCGCGTTCTTTACAGTAATTAGGAAAACTTTTTTTTATTTCGTAATTTAATAATTAGGGTTTATGATTTTCTTATTCATGTTTTATTTAATTTCTGTTACGATTGCCTTTAAAATCATGCATTAGTTCCTTTGTACTCTAGTTATGTGAAATTAGATTGAACCCCTATTAGGATAGAACAATTTCATTTTCAGTTGAGATTTTATTTTATGTTGTGTTATGATTGTGAGATGATAATTTAGAAATTTTGGTTTCATTTATATATTTTCATGCATTCTTAAGACCATTAGGTGTTTGAAATATATTTATGTGATTATATGATTCTTAGATTGTAATTTTCGTTAATTGGGCTAATGTTTGGACCAGTCGTGTCAATTAGCTGAGGACGACAATATAAAACACCGTAGTAATAATCAGTGAGAGCCGAATAAGATAGTTTAAGTACCCTTGCGGGAAAGAATTAAAATATTCAACATTCTAGGATATTAATTTATCTTGAAGGCGATAATGACGACTCTAGATGCACTTATCCTGACTCGTCGATGATAGATAAAATAGTCTAATCACTTGTCTATGAGTATTAGGTTTAATTATGTGGTGGATTTTGATATTTTAATTCGAACGAACTTAGGTTTTTAATTGGTCTAAACTAATAAAGGAATTTCTAAAGGATCATAATTAGAGTACACTTCTTTTGCACCTTCGTCTCGAAAGATAGCTTTTTTTTTTTATTCTTTTTTGCATGAGTTGTTATTAGATTTTAGGAAAACACACCCTTTGCATTTTCAATTCCTAGTTAGGTTTTTATTTTTTCTTTAATTCAAACATTAAACAAATAATTCACTCCTATATTTACCTCCTGTGAGTTCGATACTATTTGTCTCTATACTTGCTTATACTACACGATCACTTCCTCTTGAGGGTTAGGATTTTGTAATTTTTGCAAAATATTAGTACAAGTCAGCGGGCTAGCCCGTTTAGCTCGCGGGCTAACCGGTCCGGGCCAAAAAATCTCGATTTTATACGGGCCGTCATATGCTCAGACCTAACCCTGTAAATTACAGGGTTAAACGGGCCGGCCCGTCAACCCGCGGCCCGTTTAACATCTCTACCGACGAGCACCACCGGAGAATATTCGTTTTGTGGGAAGAGGTCTCCTCGACTCGACGGAATTTTTATTTCTTTTGTAATGTTTTTATTTTTCCGTGTATTATTTCTTCCCCGCTATATTTCATTTTTATCTATTTACAGTTGTATTATCATTCGACATAAAACTATTTTTCCAACATAAATAAATTGGTGATATTTCATGGAATGTAACAACCATGACACTATTTTTAGTGAAAAAAACATAACCAAATGAGAATTAGCAGGAGAAAAATAAAAGAGAGACTAAACGAAAAATAATTTTTATAGAGATCAATTCTCTGTTTTTTTTTTTCCTGGATAAAATGTATCACACATCAGGTGGAATAAAATCTTTTTATATTGAATCAATGTACGTAAAATAATTGTTTATGCCAAATGCGCAGTGACTCTTGGCTCAGATCATCATGGCTAAGATAGAATAAAAAAAAAAAAAAATGAAATTGCAATGACAAAAAGGTGAAGAGGTGACGTAAAATCTAAAAAGGATTGGGGAGGGGTGGGACTACAAGTGGCGTCAAAACCACCAAAACACTCTATATTTCATCCACCCTTTAAGTTGTATGATTACTATGATTAGTGAAAACTTAGAAAGACTACATATTGTTATTTGCTTAAGCTAGCTAGAAAATATTTCTCTAAAGAATAGACATAATTTAACTAATTGGGCTCCAATTTAGGGCACCTACATGTAGGGCCATTTACACTACTAATACTACAAATAAGATCTCCCAACTTTATACATTACAAAGAGAGAAAAGAAACATCTTTCCGCATCACTTTTTGCATTTAATGCGGATTGGACAAAAAGCAGAGAAGACAAAAGTAGCATTTGCTTGTGTCAGTAGAAACACTATAGCAAAAGTAGGTTGATTTGATGCTGATGTGAAAGAAGCACACATTTTTAAACAAAAAGTGAACAAGATTTTCTCATTTTAAAACTAAAATCCGAGAAATTAACCAGAAGAAGAAGAGGAGACGAAGCGGGACGGAAAAAATTTATTTGAGCATATTAGTGTACTGTGAATGATATTAGTATACTTTGTTCCAGCATATTAATGTATTGTGAATGATATTAGTGTACTTTGTTTGAGCATATTAGTGCACTTTAGACTATAATATTGTACTATAGTACATATTAGTGTACTTTAAATGATGAATGTGCATTGTAGCTGTCATATCGTGTGCTGTAGATGTCAAATCGGGTATTGTAGCTGTCAAGACTAGGGGTGGCAAAATGGGCCCGGCCCGATGGGCCGGCCCAGTTGACCCGTCTTTTAGGCCAGGCTGGGCCTAAAAATAAGCGGCCCGAAATGAACCGGGCCGGGCTTGGCCCGAAAAATATATATTGGCCCGATTTTTTTTATTTTTTTTTAATTATGATGTTGCAATGCAAGTACCAAACCAAAAGGCTCAAAACAAAAAACTACCCAAACCCTAAATTCCTAATTATAATTTCTAACTTTTTTTTAGTTTAATTCTATTAATGTTTGATTTTTAACCAAAATGAATTGAGTTTCAATAAACTAATATTTATTGATTAGAATTTTCCAAAATGAGTTTAGTTCCCCAGTTTGTTTTCAGGTTCTAAACGTGTGTGTGTTTTCATTTTTCAAGTTCATTAATAATATATATAATTAGAATCTTATTGATTAGTTTCATTAATTATATATATATATATATATATATATATATATATATATATTCTTTGAGTGTGTGTTTCCTTATGTTTAAATTAATATTAAAAATATTTTGGGATTATAATTTAGTGTCTATCAAAATATCTTTATTATTTTTACATGCTAAAAATAATAAATATAAATAATATATTTCAAATGTAATTATTAAGTAATGGGCCATTTTGGCCAGGTGGCCCGGTGGCCCTCATAGGGCCAGGCTGGGCCGATAAAATGTAGGCCCGATTGGTACCGGGCCCGGCCCGGCCCGTAAAATACCAACAGCCCCGTGGGCCAGTGCCGGGCCGGCCAGGCCCATTTGCCACCCCTAGTCAAGACATGTACTATTCATGATAGAAATTATACTGTAGATGTCAAGTCGGATACTGTTCATGTCAGTAATTGTACTGCAGATGTCAAATCTCATAATTACATAAGCCTGGTGAACAATGATACAATATGATTCTGTACCATTGAACTAATTATTGTACCACTTATGAAGAACTTCAAACTCCCTTCACCAAAGAGAGAGAAAATCAACTCCAACATTAATGAAGAGCAACACAGATTAAGTTCACCTTTGATTGAGTGTAAATATATCATTGTTTGATCTCCTTAGAGTGACACACCTACGCCTTAATGTAGAGTTCCGTTGGTTTTTAATTGCATTATCTGTTCTCCCAGGGAGAACTTTCTCAATTGAGGCCCATTGTTTCCATAAACTGCATGTGCGTCTAAAATTTTGCGATCTTCTTCATATGCAAAAACATAAAGCATAAGAGGACTTCAAAAGAATACTACATTGAAAATGTCTATCTATGATTGAAACTATCTGAAAAGAAATAAAGTGACTTCGTAGTGTTATGATTAAAAGGACAACTCAATCGTGCACTAATATGTAACTAGTGAATACTTACTCACCGATACATAGATACGGGTAATGTTGTCCATAACCATCAAGACCACATAAATGAGTCTCAAAGCACGAAAAGGATAAATATGGATAAAAATTGCATCTCAAATAGGCAAACAATTTTCTTGGAGTCTAATAGAATTTTTAAGCACTTATCCAGTTTCAACTCTACAAACCTAACAGAAATGGTGAATCTTGACCTCAAGAACTTCACTAAAGAATAGGTGCATCTTGACCTCAATAAAAACACCTCAAATCAAATCCTTAAAGGAATAGACCTCCTAAAACTGGTACTAATAAAAATCTTACCAGTAAAGGTCTGCACTAGCGGAATGAGATATATAAGGTTGGGGTTAGCAGATGGAAGTACACATGACCAAGCCAACACACCGCCACAAATCCGATATCCATAGCCGGAAACCTCAAATCGTCATCGCCGGAAAATCCTTGCTTTTGCCGTCCCAGAAATCGAAGTCACACAATAGCCTGAGCGCGACCCTGTTCTAGCCGATTCTCGCCTCCATTCAATCTCACTGAATCTCGTTGGAAATGCACCGAATCGCACATACCTCTGTTCACAGACGTACGACCAGAGACTGTCTCTACAATGAATCGAAGCTCGCTCATCGCCGCCGTGTTTCAAGCGCCCACATCCGTCCGACGCCATCTCTGTCCGCCGTCGCACCACACACCAGCGACCGTCCGCCGAATCCCACACCTCTGCAACACAATCTGCCCAACCGTCTTCAATTCCGCCGTGAAATTAAAGTCTGAAGATACCTCAAACAAGCCAAAAAATCGCACAACCACAGCTCACCGTCTCACCGCTAATTTCTCACCGCGATCCACATCTACCTTCGCAATAGACGCCGTAAAAATGAAGAAGACGCCAGAAAAAAAGATGGCTCGATCGATTTTGGGCTCAATCGATTTCATGGGACTCACCTGCACAGACTCCCCAATTTGAAAATTGATTTGAGAGAGAGTGAGTGGGAGAGAATTTAGAGAGAGAGAGAGAGAAAATTAATTAATGAGATTGGACGTTTGGGCCTGCAGGCTGCAACTAAGAATGTAGCAAGCGATGAGACGTTTGTTAAGAGAATATTATGTCAAAGACGTAATTAAATTAGTGTTGAGGGACATTATATTATGAAAATGGCATTGGGTGTGATTTGAAAAAGCAACGTCCCTATTTAGGTTTTGTAAGGAAAAAAAAGGTCTCTAAGTAATTTTCTCTTCAATTTATGGAGATCTTCAAGAAATCTGAATAGCAAAAACATATGCATGCATCTTAGAGTAGCATTACATATTCACCTCATATATTATTGAACATTACACAGTTTAATTAACTAATATACATAAATCAATTAAGTATTAATCGTATTATTCCTGAATACAAAATTCTCTATCAATAGCAAAATCAATAAAACCTTGTAATGGCAACACTTTGTCACCATATTTTTCAAAGCCCTCCAATTCTTTCTTAGCCACCAGCTTCAAATCCTCAGCCACCTCCAAAGCTTTCTCCACCCCATAAATCGTCACATAATTTTTACCCTTCCTCTTACCATTTCCATCTTCGTTCGTCCCTATCTTCACTTTTCTTATATCCTCCACCACCCGATACAAAACCCCGACGGCTCGACCATATTTCCTCAGCCGTTGGATCTCATCATCGGAAGCGCCGCCAAGTAGACCTCCACAGACGGCGGAGCACTGGCCGAGTTTCCCGAATTTCTTTTCTTGCACAGTACTTAGTGTGTCGTCATCAACATCAAGAAAGTGGTCAGCAGCCATGCCGGTGGACCCTACTGCTCTTGCAATCTCTGTGATGACTTGGAGAAGGTGAGCTTGTGGGACCACATCAGCCGGTGTGTGCAACACAATGTGGTGAAAACCGAGAGATAATAGTGCATCACCAGCTAATATCGTCATATCCTCACCATATACAATGTGGTTGGAAGGTTGACCCCTTCTGAATTTTGCATCATCCATGTATGGCAAGTCATCATGAATCAATGAGGCAGCATGAACCTATTGAAAAGATCGAAAATATTAGTCAATTGGGGTGAATAATTTTTATGTGATTAATTAGAAAGTATAATTAGTTAAGGCTATGTTGTTTATAATCTGTGTTGCACGAGTGCGGGGACGCAAGTGTTGAGTGATACAATACGGGTTTGAGGATACAATTTTTTTTAAAAAAATTAAAACGTGATTCGTTAAGGATGCTTCTAATTATTTTATATTTTATTATATATAATATCTAAAAGTATATTATGAATTTTAAAATGTATAAGTCAAAATGTATGTGACTCATATTCTCTCTCAACCTAAACTTAAGTATATTTAAAGTTTTAACATAATTATGTGAGAAAAGATCAATTCAATAGTTAAATACATAAATTATAATAGTAAATTCAATTTAAATGAGTGTTATATTATAATTTAAATTATATGACATTTATAAACTTAACTAAAATAACATAATAATGCTTAAAAAATGGATTCGCGTTGGGGATTCGAGAATCCACTACGTTTGCAGTCGAATTCGCCACGTAGAGAATCTAATACGCAAATTCAAGAATCACACCACTTTTAGAGAGGGGTGCGAATCTGATACTACATTATAATATTTTTAGAAGAATCTGTGCTTTATAGGTGTATAATAAATGGATTAGCCGGTGCAACTCAAGTTTATTTTTTAAAAGTTACGCAAAATACTACTGAAAAGTTACACATGTTATTACTGAAAAGTGTATCTTTCGTACTGTAACTTTTCAGTAATAAATTGTATAATTTTTTGAAAATGCATTTAAATTACACGGTGTAGCTGGTGCACATGAGACTTACTCAAATAAATGTTCTAAATTAAGTTAGGTGAATTTGAAATAAGTAATGAATCTTTGGAGCAAATTATAACATTGGAAAGTAATAATCCAAGGAACCGCGGCTAATTGAAAATCAATGTGGAATGGGTCCGAAGTTTCCCAACTCCAACCCAACCTCAAGTCTACAAACTGTACTATATATGCAGTTACGTGTAATTAATGTAATTAATTTTAACTTATAATTCTCAATCAAATTTGTTTTTTTTTTTTTTT
>JAPKLY010000065.1:1353579-1477411 GCA_026898435.1 Prunella vulgaris
TTTTTTTTTTTTTTTTTGCGATTTATAGAAAACGGTAAAAAAAAATATAAATTTATTTCATAAATATTAATTGTAGATTGAATTAAAAAAAAAACGAATAGTAGTCATCCTAAAAAAGTTCAAACTTAAATCATAGACAAAGTTTAAATTTCATAATGATAGCAAACACGGTGCATTCACTCAATATTTTAAATTGTTTACACTAATGTAGGTTGATTATACTAAGAAATTTACACTATTATCAATTTTTAGAGTAATCAAATACTTTTAGTATATTTTGTCCATATTTTTTAGTATAAATAATCTGATTGTTTAACGAATGTACGGGTCACCAAATAGATATGAAAGTTACTCATAGCAAAATCATTAGCCAAAGTTTCGTCGACTTAGAAATACAAAACCATAGACCATAGAGAATGTTGTGGCATTTTAATTCAGCATATATATGTAGTACTTTTTATAATTTGTTGCCATTTGATGCAGTAATCCTGCAAGCACAATTCTTGAATGTCAAAACTGACGCTGACTAAAGAGCAAAGAGTTCCCCTCTTCAATAAACTTGACTAAGTTTTGTTATTTATTCCACCCTCTCCCAAAATGATTTTTCATATTTTTTTTTACGTCATGATATTATTTTTATACTCTAAAAAAATTTATACTTACAAAAATTAATAAAATATTTTTTTATTTAACTTTTTTACATTTAATTATAATTTTTTAATAAATGTGTTACTCCACCTATGCAAATTATTCTGAATTGAATTGAGGGAGTAATTAAAAAAATATTATTCTGAAGTACCACCACATCAAGAACCAATTAGATGTGAGAACTTGTGAAATTTACCTAAATTCGAATTTGTGTGCATTACTTTTTTAAGTGTTATTATTGCACAAATAAAGTATCATTATTATAAAAAAGTTAACTTTGACAAAAAAATTTGTCTTAACTAAAGTATATTTTAAATCAGTTTTATCATAAAATTTATTAGTTTGTGTGTATATTTTGATATATTAGTTATTTAATTAATAACTATTTTCACGTTTAAAATAGGCTTCACAGTGGGGTGGAAAATCCGATTCTCACGGGGATCCGCCCCGAACAGGCGAAAAATCCCCAAAAGAAATGGGAATGAAGATGGATTTAACTTTTTTTTTTTTAAATAATGCATTTCATATTTTCTTATTATATTTGTTATAATGAATTACTTTCATACAATAAAATTTGCGTTGTAAAAATGGATTTTTCGGTGAAACGGGAATGTGGATAATTTATTTCTCGTAAAATACGCAAGAATGAAAACACGGTCCATCCCTATCCCTCTCCATTAACATCCCCGGCCCCAAATGAACTTATACTTGTCCAAAATATGATTTGCATCAACTTGGCATAATGTAAATTTTGTTAATTAATATGTATGCCTAAAGTCGGTGGATGTTAATTAGTTTATAATAAAAATAATTTCATATGTTTTTATTTATCATGCATGAACAAAATTAATGAACGACAGACCATTTCAAGAGCGCAAGCAGTGGGTAAGGCGGTGGCGCGGTCACCTCCAAAGAGCTCACAGGCGGCGACACACATCGCCGGTGGCCCTCTATCGGCGGATTTGGCCAATAGCGAATATCTCATGGCTTCATGAATCACCTCCGGGTACTTCACAGGCAATGCTTCGTTAAGTTTGTGGTCAACTTCTTTAATCAGAGACGTCCAATAATTTTGGAAATCGAAATTAGTCGACATAGAGACGGCGGAGCACCGCGCCTTGCGGTGGCTGGCCGGGAAGCTAGTCCTTGGGACGTAACCATGGGAAGAGGGCGTCACTAATGATGAGAAAGGCATGCCCCTAATAGGCTAGGCTTAATTTCGAATGTGTTATGAACAGTTTGAATTGTTAAAGGATATGAGATCTGTTGGCATATTTATATATAAGAGTATATGTATATATTAATTGTTTACGAAATGTATTATGTATTTTTAAAAATTGTTTTTATTTTTACTGAAAAATCACTCATGTTTTATGACTCTTTAAAAATACATTTTAATTTTATGTCATTATACAAAACTAATTAAGGCCAATATATATTGACTCTATCTTTTAAAACAGGTTTTATATGAAATTAGTTCATTATAAATTTATCATGAAACTGTTTTGAAATAACAAATATTTGATCAAGTGCATTAAAATATTCACTAAAAATATCAAAAGTTGTGGTCAATGAAATCCATAATAATTTTAGAATAATATCATTGATCCAAAAATTTTGTACATCAGATAAGGTTTTTGATACTCCCCATTAAGTGTTTGATCGATACTTTAAAACTGATTCATGATAAGCTTATCATGAATCATTTTCATACAAAATTTTAACGTAATAGACATTATAATTAAGTTTAAGACTGTACCAAACGGATGGATATTTATATGTATATTTTTTTGTTAAAAGTGATTAAAATTTTGAGATTTAGACAAATTACTTTATAATCACAAATGGTGGTATTTGCAATTAATACTATTTTTAATCATAAATAGATTAAATTAATTAATTAGATGTTGCTTCTACGTGTATATATATATACTCCCTCCGTCCTGTACGTAGGAATTTGCACCCTACTGAGCGACACATTTTTTTAAGGAAAATGTGTTTTATATATAAAGAAGTGATATATGGGTAAATATATGTATATGTTTGTGAGTGTGCACATAAATCAATGTGTCCTTTTATAGTAATGTGCAAATTTGTGTGGGACATCCAGCTAAGGAAAGTGTGCAAATTTCGAGACAGGAGGTATATTTTATATATAAACAAACAAAAACACTAATTTGAGTTCCTCATTTTAGTTTCTAGAAGTCAAAAATAAAAATAAAAACATGTAACATCGATCTCTGGTAGGTTTAGATTGTACTGTTTGCAAACTCTACACATAGTGGGGTAGGTTTTTTTATTTTTTATTTTTTAAAAAAGTACTCCTCACAATTTGAAAAAAAAAATTATTTCTATAATTTACAACTACCCCCTCCAGCCCCAATTTATCCCCCAATGTCACCTTTTCAGATTTTCATTTTTATTTTCAAAAGAGGAGGTATTCAAAATTTTAAAATACTCTCTCCGTCACATAATGGTTTTCACACTTTTCTTTTTCGTCCGTTCCACAATTGTTTTCACACCCTATAAATGGAAACTATTACTTTAACTTTATTCTCACAATCCAACTAATCTTATTATTTTAATAATATAACTTTACACAACACTCTACTTTTCTTAAAAGTTGTGTCATCTCATGGGTGAAAACACTTCTAGGACGGAGGGAGTATGCAATTTAGTAAGAGCATTGATATTGATGATATTAAAAATATATGTAATGGCTTAGTTTTAAAATGAATCATGATATTTCAATTAATAAATTTAATCTAAAATTTTGGATGATTATAAATAAATCATTAACTTTATATATTATTGCAAATTAGTTTTTGTTCAGACGTGTGTCGTGACTTGTCAAAGTGATATTAGTACAAATTAATCTTTTAGATAGATAACTTCTTTTGTGTCATGTCAGCATTCCACGTTACACAAAGGTAGGAATGATAGATCATATAATCGTGTCATTTGTCGTGTTGACATAATAATAATAATAATACGATTTGATAAGATGAATGATGAATATCGTACGACAAGAATACATGTCAGCACGACACGAACACAGATTCTTTTGGATCAATACGATATGATACTGTACTATAAGAACACGGTAAAAAAAACTAATAATATAAAATATATTATATAATGTAACTAAAAAGATATTGAGATATATTGGATATTTAAAAAATAATATTATAATTTTAGATTTTAATTTTTTTTTATCAAGTTTTAATTGTATATATGTTACAAACGTGTTAATATCAGATACATGTTAGTAATGTATATCAGATCACTAGATTAACTGTTGCTAACGGATTAATCTGTCATCTGTTTATTTTATCATGTTTAATAGGTTGAAACGACATGAACACGATATGAAATTTTCTTATTCTTATCAAATCGACTTGATAAGGACATGAACACAATAAGTCTAAATAGTAATTCGTAATTCTCATATCGTTTTCGTGTTGTATTAATGTGTCGTGTCCTAAATTGTCACCCTTAGAGAAAAGGACAAAACATAAAAATCTAATTTCTAGCAATATTTAAAGTTAATAATTTATTTGCAATTATCTAAAAAAAATGAATTTGAATGCAAATAGTAAAAAATCGGTGATTTAATTTCCAATTTAGTCTATATAATTTGTAATTGCATAATTTATATTTCCTACGTGTAAGTATTTTATGAACATTAATATTAGAATCAGTTGGAGTCTACATTAATCAAACACATTTGTGTCACGGATTAAGGACCCGTGAAAATATAATTCAAAAAGAGAAAAATGAGAATTTTTAGCTAGTTGAATATGTCAAACAATATTTTTTAGATAA
Organism: Prunella vulgaris; assembly: GCA_026898435.1. NCBI lineage: Eukaryota > Viridiplantae > Streptophyta > Magnoliopsida > Lamiales > Lamiaceae > Prunella > Prunella vulgaris. The sequence goes on from JAPKLY010000065.1 coordinate 1,358,053, forward strand.
ATTCTTGTAAGTGCAAAACATAAAAATTTGCTCTCAAATATTTGTTACTATAAGAATAAATCCGTGTTATTATAAAAATAAATAGAGTGGGTATTGTGTGAAAATAATTCACGATAAATTTATCATGAAATTGTTTTAGTGTATCAAATATTTGGTCAAGTGTATCAAAATATTCATCGGGTGTATCAAAAGTTGAATTCAATATATAGATTTTATTGACCTCAACTTTTGATACACCTGATGAGATTTTTTATACATGCTAAATGTTTGATACTTTAAAACTTGTTCATGATAAGTTTATCATGAACCATTTCCATACAATACTTTGCCAAATAAATAACATATTCTTGTCCTATTAAAATATATAAGATATTAAAAATGTATTATTATATATTCATAATAGTGTTATTGTGTGGATAAAGATATATTATTATATATGAACAAAATCAATACAAAGATGAAAATAATCGTTTTAAAAAGATAAAGAACACAGAAAAAAAAGAGCAACACTTGTGTAGAAATTTTTACAGTAGATGTATCCATTTTTTTAAATTTTGTGGGTCTAAACCGGGCCGGGTCAGATTTGAGTATTTTTTTTTTTCAAAATTCGCGCAACTTGTAATTCTAGGTTTTTTCGCTCTCATGTATGTTACAATTTGGGCAAATGCGTGTTACCATTAGGTAAAATTTGTGTTACTAATTCTTAAAATATTAATTTTTTGTAATTTTCAAGCAACTATAAGAAAAATATGTATTTTTGCAAGAATATATATGTGTTACTTAATTTATTTTTTATTCACTTTGTTGATAACATGTTGTTTATGTACTGATACATCTTTTAGTACCTTACATATGCTATATAAAGTACAATATATATTTTTCCAAGGACAAATAAATGTTTGTACATACAGTAACACACATTTACTATAATTGTAACACACATTTGCAGTGACACACATTTGCAGTGACACACATTTACTCTAATTGCCTTAAAGTAACATGTATTTGTCAAAATTGTAAGAGACCTGAGATCGAAAAAAAAATTGAAAATACAAATTGCGCGAATTTTGAAAAAAAAATACCTAAATCCGACCCCACCCGGTTTAAATTCGCGAATTTAAAAAAAAAAAAAAGATATTTGTATGGTAGAAATTTGTATATAAATTTTTGTCCAGTAAAAAAAATATAAATGTTTGTTTTTATTGAAATAAAGATAAATAATTGTTTATGTCTAATAACACATACTCAGTAAATATTTTTGCCTTTTGCACAATTTTTTTTTTGGGAAAAAATCATTTAACCTGATTCGAACCACTAATTTTTTTTTTTTTTTCACTACGTTAATATTGGATGTGAATAGAGCGGAAGTCCTCGATAATATATACCTTAGCTTTTAAAATATCTTCGAGTTGTCTCTCTCAGTTGTAATTTAAATACAAATTTATTCGTCATTCAAACTAATCTCTCTCTCTCCATTAGTTATGATTTTAGGTATCCATAAATTTTTTGAAGCAAAATTAAAATCGTGTGCCAATTTTGGTGGCTTGAGTATATTAATCAACTTTAATTATCGGCATTTAATTAAGAGTAAGTCTCATGTTATATGATGTAACTCAAGTTCATTTTTTAAAAGTTACATAATTTATTACTGAAAAGTTGCACAAATTATTACTAAAAAGTTACATTATATAAGATACATTTTTCAGTAATAACATGTGTAACTTTTCAGTAGTCTTTTGTGTAACTTTTAAAAAATGAACTTGAGTTGCACCGTATAGCTGATGACTACAACACTAATCCTTTAATTAATTACTTTTACATAATTTGAAAGAGGAGAATATTGATCAACTTTAATTTAGGTGTGTCAATTAATTAATGTGTTTATTAAACTCAATTTAGACTGAGGTTACCAGCACTCGCTAGTATTAGGCAGTACAAATGAGCATGGGCCATATTAATTTTCGAAAATTTTATATTCGGTTTGATACGAATACATTTATATATTTAATTTAGAAAAAAAAGTATCCTGTAATTTTATCTCTTATTGATTTTGATCCTACTAACTTCAAATTTTGATTTTCGTCATATAACTTTATCTCTTTTTTATTTTAGTTCTATAACTTTACCATTTTTTAATATGAATGAGGGATGTAACAGGACCAAAATTAAAAGGAGGTAAAATTACATAATGAAAATCAAAATTGGAAGTTAATAGAACTAAAATCAAAAGAAAGTAAAGTTATAGGACAAAAATTAAAATTAAAAAATTAATTGGACCAAAATTAAAAAAGGTAAAATTATAGAATGAAAAAAAAATCTTAATTTATTATTTATAATATTTATAAAATACATAAAAGTTCAAAATTTTTATAAATCAAATTTGTGCAATTCATATCTTTATTTCAGACAAAACTTACACACTATCAAGACTTTAATCTGATTGTATTGTTATAAAATAAATATTGTGAATGTTATTTACTGATGAAGTAATTTATTGGGCAAAGAATCTTAAGGGTCTTTAGGATTTAATATAAGACCAAAACTCTAAAATATTCTACCGTAAAACTATTCATAATAAAAAATTTGTGGGTCTGTATTGTATCGAATTCTATTCATAATAAAGGGTTAATTCTATATAATACACCACATTTTACTCAACTTTCAATTCAATTATGAGTTTCACGATTATTATAAAAAATCTCAACTTTTTAAAGAGATTCAATTCGATACACTTTTTTTCCGGCCAGCAACTGATGACGTGTCTCGCCGGAGTGCGTGAAATGTTGCCACGTTGGCATACACATGTGAAATTACTTTTTTATATTTTATTTTTTTCAACATCACATATTATATATATAAAAAATAACAATTTTATATTAAAAAAATATTTTTTGAATGAGAAATACCATGGAAAAAAACGTTTTCCATCAAGAGGTACTTGAAACGACACTCAAAACCATTAATAAAATCACCCAAAAATAGTAGGTTTTGATATATGATGTGAAAAAAAAATATAAAAAAGTATTTCACACGTGTACGCCAGCGTGGCAGCATTTCACGCGCTCCGGCGAGACACATCATCAGTTGCTGGCCGGAAAAAAAAATGTGTATCGAATTGAAACTCTTTAAAAGGTTGTGATTTTTTTTTATAATAATCGTGAAGCTCAGGATTAAATTGAAAGTTGAGTAAAAGGTGGTGTATTTATATAGAATTGACCCTATTATAAATGAGGAAGTCTCTTGTGCACCAAGCGCACCGTGCAACTTAACTATATTTTTACAAAAATTACACTTGTTATTGTTGAAAAGTTACATTATGATTACTGAAATTTTGTCTTTTAAATATGCACTTTTCAATAATAACATTTTAATTTTTCAATAATAATTGTTATAACTATTAAAAGTATATATTTGAATTGCACGATGCAATTAGTGCACAAGAGACATCTTAAATACTACATATACTTTGGTATTAAAATAAAGAGTAGATTTCATATGAAAATAGTTAATGATAAGTTTATAATGAAATTGTTTTAAAGTATCAAATATTTAGTCAGGTGTATCAAAATATTCTTTAAGAGTATCAAATTTGGGGATCAATAAAATCTATAACAATTACTTCATTCGTTCCAGTATAAGTTGGTCGTTATTTTTTGGCACACGAATTAAAGTATATGTAATGTGATGAAAAATGTGAAAAAGTATGAATGATGTGATGGAAAAAATAATAGGAACCAATAACGTAAAAAGTAATGCAAACAATAATATAAAAAATGAATAATAGTTTCCAAAAAGAGTAAAAAGCAAATGAGCAACATATAGTGGGACGGATGGAGTATAACCTAATATCATTAACTCAAATTTTTTATAATCCTAGTTAAATATTTTATACTTTAAAATTGGTCAATGATAAACTTATCTTTGATCAATTTCATACAAAATTTTACCTAGATTAAATCTAATTAATTCATGCCTAGTTTTACTCCTTTTTTTTTTTTACGTCAACTGAATCGTAATCGAGTTCGACCTTCTTAATGAGCAATTCTGCTAAGTCGTTCAATTAGTAAATTAATTTTTAGAACTTATAAATATTTTCAAAACTTTAATGCTTAAAGAAATTATTATAATATATAAAATATGGAATACAATTTTCCTAAAAATAGGGTGTTACAATACCTATTCCTGTTTCAAATTTATTTTCTCACATCAACATTAATTTTAATCAAACCACAAGGGTAAGAGTGTTACTTTTTGCAATTGTGCCGAACAGGAATACAAACTAATTTTCACTTACTAAGAAAAATACTTGCCATGTAAACTGAATGCACAGTGGACGCATTTATCCCATCCGACACCAAATCGTTCCCATATTTCTAGATTCCCACATCAGGTCAAACTTTTTTTTTTTTTTTTATGAATTTTTTCCATTTCTTTAGTATAAATTTCATGTGAATTTCGAAAAGATAGACATAAAATAAAAATAATTAATAAAAATATATATTTATAAGATCCATGATAATGACTTCATCTCATGTATTGCGTCTATTTCTTTTACTCTCTCCGTTTTTCTATAAGTTGCTCATGTTGTCATTTTCGTCCGTCTTTCTATAAGTTGCTCATTGCTTTTTTACTTTTTTTGGAAACTACTACTCACTTCTTTATTATTATTTTCAATACTTTTTACATTATTTTCATTACTTTTTCACTTTTCTCCATCACATCACTCATACTTTTTCACTTTTTCCATCACATCACTTATACTTTTTCACTTTTACCTTAATTCGTGTGCCCAAAAGCAACGAGCAACTTATAGAAATACGGAGGGAGTATAACTTTAAGAGAAATTTACACAAAAAAATGAAGAGGATCCGGACTCCCTCATTCATAATTTGACACAAAGCCTCAAGAAAATGTTTGAGCAACTTACTACATTTGTTTATTTATTCACATTTGGTGGTGCAGAGATGGATTGTTTATGTTTTTCAGACGTCACTCTCCCCTAGATAAATTATGTGGTATTTATATATTATCATATTTATATATTTAATTCAGAATATTTATACAGATATATAAAAAGAAATTTACACATATAATTGTAACTTTTTTACACAAAATTAATTTATAATTAGTGTCAGAACAATTTTATAATTATTTCATAAGTTATCAACACTGAAGACATTATTTATTGATTGACGCCGAATCTATCAATCAATATAATCAAGTAGTAATGAGGGCATAACTAATTCATCAGCTCTTTCCAGCAACTTCTTCTCTATGTTTTAAAAGCGGAAGATGAAATTGAACCGGACAATCTTAATATTTAAGGTCGGACCGGTCGGATCGGGTCTAACCGTTAGTAAAGCGATTGAACCGGTATAACATCATAATCAAATAATATGTAATTATGTACAAAAATTAAAGATATTATAAATAGTTTTTCTCTAAAAATATTAAATTTTATGTACAAATTACTATAAAAATTAAATAAATATACATCTAATATTGTTATTTAAATTTTAATTTAACTATTTAAATTAAATATCAATATTTTACCAAAATTAGACCATATATCATAAAAATGTCAAATGTAAAATTAAGTTCACCAAATGTCTTTAAAAAAACAAATATATAAGTTCATCAAATGTCTACGATTAACAACATAAAAATATTTAATTTGAATGAATATCAAAATTAACACCACTAAAATTTGATCTCATGATTTCAAGTCAAAATTTCATAGATGATTTAATAGAAATATGTGAAAATAATATTACGAATTTGGGAAAAAATAAAGATAAAAAAAGGTGATTGACGTAATACAAAACAAAAAACCAAAGCTGAAAAATTGAGTTTCCGGGAAAATTATAAATTGCAAAAAAAAAAAATCCTTAATTTTTTTTTTTAAAAAAAAAAGCAAAAGCGCAGAGTTGACCGGTCCAACCCGTGATCGGTCCGACCCGCTTTTGCCATTTTAGAAGAAGAGCAGCCCAACGCTTTTGAACCGTTCGATATGTCGTTCGAGTAGCAGTCGGACCGATCGGAATAGCTGTCGGACCGGTCCGAGTAGCTTTTTAAAACATAGCTTCTTCTGATGCCTACCATCTACAAAAATCAACGCCAGCACAATGGAAAGCCCAACATCTAAAAATAACTGGCATAATCATTGGGCCAACCTTATACATAATCAGATTTACAAACTTTTACTCAAGATTGCTGGGCCACCAGTGGGGTTTTGGAAATAGTTTTCAACCAGTAGCAATAGACGCGCCTCGGTTAGTACCTCACTAACTGAGTCATTCCCCCAAGCGCAAAGACAAAGAAATAGTGTTCGTCATCACGGTTTTAAAGTTGGTTCAAATGTAGTATTGTAAAATAGACGATGTGGGATAAATATTGGATACAAATTGCCGTGATTAAGAGCATGATTTCAGTGTAGACTGTAGAGAAATTAAAACACCATTCTTTGAAATTTTATGGTTTTGCTGCGTACGAAGATGAGGATTTTAATGGTCAGTGCATCAATTTTTTTTCATTAAAAAAGAAAGTCATCTACTTTTTAATAAGGACTAATTGGATGTTAAAAATAGTTTAATTTGTTCTGTGTTATTAACTATAATCTTCAACTTGTTATTACACACAGTGTTTCTGTTTTTTCTTTTAATTAAATACACATAGTACATCATTACTCACACGAAGGTATCCTGAACGGTGAGAAATGTTATATTGCAATAACATTGACAGTGTTGTATTTTTAGCTTTTAAACCTACGTTTTAATAAAAAAATACTGATTATAAAATAGGGTCAAAATCAATTTCCCACATGTGCTATATCATTTATTTCAATTTGCAACATGTATTATTTTTTTTATCAGAATGTAACATGTACTATGAAAAATTTACAAAATGCTACTGTTGAGCAATTTTACTAATTGTATTGTTTATGTGGCTAATTATGCTTAGGAAATCACTCAAACAATAATCAAAGGATACTAATAGGATTTATGATATGATTTATTAGTTGAAAATGTAGAGAGAGAAATTGTGTGATGTATTTCTTATGTTTAGGAATCAGATCCCTACAAATGAGGTTTTTCCTCCTATTTATACCCTTCTAAGGGTGAGGTGGCAGGTTTACAAGCCATGTGGCCTCTGGAGGTGACATGTGTCCTCCACTTGTCATCCTCTCAGTTACTTGTTCCACTAACTCTAACCATAATGTTCCACGCCCCTCCCATAGGTTCTTCGAACATCCTGTGTCCTCTTCCTTGAAGTATGGCGAGCAATGTGGTGAGCAGATGGGCGAGCACCATGGGCTTGTTCTTGGAGCCGGGTGTCTTGCTTCCCCATGAGCCGGGCGAACAGGTTGGCGAGCATCAGAGCGAGCAAGGTGGCGAGCAATTCGGTCCTAGCTTTATGGACTCGTTGCTTCATTACACCAGGGCTCGAGCGATCAGCTGGGCGAGCAAGTCAGCGAGCACCTGGGCGAGCAATTGAGGAATGACCACGTAGGCTGCTTGTTGCCTTATCACCTCTAGGCTCCAGCGAGCATGTGGGCGAGCAGGTGGGCGAGCATCCTGCACACTTCATCCTGTTTAGACTTAAGTTATTCTTTACTTCCGTGAATTTATATCCTTTTATCAACATTTGCCCCTCAGCATATGCTTTGATTTGACTTCTCTTTATTAAAGCATATGCTGGAATTAATTTAGCATGCTGGCGAACAGCTGGGCGAGCAGTTGGGCGAGCAACTTAGCGAGAGACGTGGTGCTCGTCTTGGTGCTCGCCTTCTTGCTCGTTCTCTCCCTCTCGGCAACTGAGGCGACGTTCCGGAAAACAAGGCGTCTCCTTGTTTTGCGTGCCAATCAATCACGAAAAGTCGCGCCCCTTTTCAAGATTTTTCAAATTCCTTGCAATTAAACCCTTGAAGTTTCTTTTCTTTTTCCATTTTACCCGAATGTATAAATAGGGCTTTTCATTCCCTGTTCATCTTCTTCTTCACTTTGTTTCTTCTTTGAATTTTCCGGCGATCTAATCCTTCAAGCTTTTTCCGACGACCTCAGTAATTTTCCTTATTCCGGCGAACGGTTTTTGCGACTCAGAACCCAAGGTAGTTTCTCTATCTCTTTCTCTTTTGTCACTTCCTTGTTATTATCTTCATTTTCTTTTAATCTTTGTGTACCCATTTTCTGTACTTGTTCGTCGGATTCTTCGCTGGAATTCTTGATCGGACTTCTGTTGGTGATATTTGCGATTGATAGTTAGCACATCTCTAGGGCCAACTTTCTTTTTCCCCTCTTTTCTCGAACCATGTCGTCATCTTCAAGTCGGACAATTTCTCACCGGAATTTGGGCAAACGGCCAATGGAAGACATGGAGGAAGGCGGTCCAATAGCCGGTCTTTCCTCGGTCCATCTTGCGGGTTCTGACCCCGAGGGTGTGGAGACGGAACGTCCCTTGGAGGAGGGAGGCGAGCAGGTCGGCGAGCAGTCGGGCGAGCAAGTAGTCGAGCAGCCCTCTGCTCGCCCTGATGGTGATGACCCGGAGGGTGTCGAGGTGCTCTCCAGCAGTGACGATAGTGACGACTCCATCACCGAGTGGTTCGAGTCTGTCGGCTTCCCGCAACCTCATATGTCCGAGAGGTCCATTCCCGAAGGTGTTGCGCAAGAATTTGACTGGAGAGCGTATTACGAGCGATACGTTGCCGATTTTCCGACTCCTCCTCGACAATACCGGGAACTTGAGAAAGGTGACCGTACCCCTTACAAGGCAAACACTGTAGTGAGTGTTATTGATGAGGATGACCTCGACAGTATCCGTAGAGAGTATCACATCCCTTGTGATGTGACGATGTACGCTCCTCGGGAGAAAGAAAGAGCCGACTGCACCCCGGAGGGTCTGACAGCCATGAACATACACACTCTGGCCACCGGTGTAACATTGCTACTCCATCCTCTCATCGGTCGTTTCTTGGAAACGACGGGTTTGGCGATCACCTAATTGACACCCAATGCTTGGACATACTTGATATCCCTCTGTACTGTCTTTACCTTGGAGAAGTACAAGGATCGCCTGACCCCTCAGGAGGTGAATTACACCCTCTGCCTAAGCAAATGTTCCGAGGAAGGCCAGGGTTACTATTACCTGAAGGCAAGGAGTGACATGAAGATTCTTGAAGGGTTACCCAATAAAGTGAGGGACTGGAAGGAACAGTTCTTTTTCATTGGTGGAGACTGGCGTGCACCGGACAACAACGAGGGTCTTGGGGGACGTATTATGTCCCCTACTGAGTTTGGCGAATTGCGGCGTAGGACTTGTTTGCATGTTGAATATTGTTTTTCGATATTGTGCCTAATGTCTTTGCTCTTTGTGTTGCAGGTTTGATCCCTCAGCGTTGGAAAAAAACGAGCTTGTCCGAGGAATTCAAGTTTACTTGTATTCTCGTCTGCCGCCGGAACAAAAAGGATAGAACTTTTGAATATTTGAACAAGTCTAGTTGTCGCATTGCTTTGGGGTTGATCACAACACCTCACCACCTACGAGCTCAAGTTGCTCGTCCTGCAGGTAAGGCTGTCTTGTACTTTGAGATTTTATGAAAAAATTTCTAACTCTTTTTATGCTTGTTGCTGCAGAAGTTACTATCGCCATTCCTTCATCTTTCAAGACTTTTAACCAAAAGTTTGGAATGGCGAGGACCAAAAGAGATCCCCCATCCGTGGTGCTAGCTGCTCAACAAGCAGCCAAGGCGAAGAAGGGTGCTGGCACTGGTCCGAGCACACGATCCACTGCTCCTCCTCGGGCTCCTCGTACCGAGGATCGACAAGCTCACAGTGGTTCCCCTAGTGTTGGCGGCCGTCGATTGCAGCGAGGCGATGGCTCACGCATTGAGCGTGAAGATGACGCTGCCAAGAGGTTACGGATCACAAGGTCTTCGACATCCGAGGGCCCAGGCCGGACCGAGGTTCTGGAGTCTACACTTCCTGCACCTGCCGGCACGTCTACTGCTCCTGCCCCCATACGGTCCGTTGGGCAGTTGTCAGATATCTCGATCCTTGGATGGGATCAAGACCGAGCAGCTGGGTAATATTCTTATGCTTTGAGCATACTTATACTTAGAAAAATTTTTGTTTTTGTTTCTCTAAGTGTCTTCTTGTATGAACCTATATGTAGGTACGACCTTTCACGCTATCAGCACCGTAGTCTAGCTGTGCACCAGTTTGCGCTTGCTCGGCCTCCGAAGTCCCTCAATGATCTTAAGGGTTCAACTCACTTGGTCGTTGAGTCCGTTGTTCGCCACTGGACACAGCCTCAAGACACCATCATCCATCACCAGTCAATGACGGATAACCTCCGTACGGCTATGCATCACACGAGTGGAGCTCTTTTCACTACTCAGCGTGTTCTTGAGCAAGCTGTGACTTTGAAGAAGGCGTACGCGATGCTGAGTGATAGCTCGAGGAAGGACAAAGATGATGCCAAGAAGAAGATCGCTACTGCCGAAGCCAAGGCTAAAGCTTCTTTGGACACCGAGCAATCGGCAATTGCAAGTGCCGAGAGGTCTAAGGCCGAGGTTGATGGTCTCTGAGCCGAGTTGGCAAGTGTTCGGGCACAGCTGGAGGAAGGTAGGGTTGCTCGGGGGAAGATTGCCGAGTTAGAGAGAGAACTTCAAGCTACCTGGACCGAACTCATCGAACTTAAGGCTGCACACGCTGACTGTTACACTGCTGAAACTGTTGCTGATATTCGAGCGGAGTCCTCTGACTTCAGCTTTATTTATGCCTTTGCCAAGAACCTGCGGGCCTATCACCATGCTGTTGGTGAGAACGAGGACCCTTGGACTGCCTTGAAGAAGGAGTTCACTGACTTTCTTACCGAGCGTCCTCTTCGGGATGGCTTGGTGGTTGATATTGGGGACCTTGAGGAGATGGGCGTGGACTTGAGCGTTGTTCCTTCAACTCTTAAGATCGTTGGTGGGAAATACCCACCTATTCAGATCGACGCTCAGGATGACGCGATGGTAGACACTGAAGGTCTATCCCCTTTTGAGGTCCTTCCAGGTCTTTCCCCTTCAGGTGCCAGCGGACAGGCGGGCTAACAGCTCGGCGAGCAGGTGGCCGAGCAGGCTGGACAGGTTGTCGGGCAGGCTGGCGACTAAGCTGGCGAGCATACTGGCGACCAGTAGAAAGTTGGGGATTTTCTTTTTTTTTTTGCTTTCGCTTTTTGTTCGCAACTCTTTGCCTCAACGTCCTTGAAGACGTTTTTACTTGTAATTTTGCGATGCTTGAAACTTTTGCTTCTTCGGCCTTGAAGGCGCCCCACATGTACTTGAAACTCCTTTTGATATAAATGAACTTGCTATTTTCCTTTTATTAGGTTTGCTTATACTTGCTTTGCTATCGATACTTTTGTCTTAGTTATTTAGTGCTCGCTTTTGATATACGGTGTTTCAATTGATTCGTCTTACTTTTCCTTTTACGGAATCGCGAATTTACACCTTTTACTTTTCATCTCTTTCGATGTAGGATTATTAATTGGTAAGGACTTCCTTTTAATGGTATAACCTTAGGGTTAGTCTCAATACCTTGCCTCTATTGTGGACTCGTAAGTCTTCGGAGCTTATAACTAAAGACATTTTTTGATATAGCAATTCGAAAGGAAACATCCTCTTTATTCCACACAATAATAATTTTACAGATTTGTCTCCATCTAACACGGACCTGCTTGCCCCTATACATGTTGGGCGAGCAAGGTTTTCCTAGAAAATTTACACAAGTCTTCACTGGTAGAATTTCTTGAGATGCGCCGCATTCCATGTGTATGCCGAAGGGTTGCCCTGCATATCCTCCAGGTCATAGGTCCCATTTGGCCAACTTTTTGTTACTTTGAACTGTCCTTCCCATTTCAGACCAAATACTCCAGTCGGGACTGCTAGTATCCGTCTCATTACCAAATTGCCGATTTGGAACTTTCTGTCCTTTACCTGCGAGTTGTAATATTTTTCGGCCCATCGCTTATAGACCACATTTCTCAATTCTGCCGAAGTTCTTGTTTCTTCAATCAAGTCTTTTTCTACCGCCATATCATCTTTATTTGTTTCTTCCTCGTATTTGATTATCCTCCATGTTCGATGTTGGACTTCCACCAGGATGACCGCTTCGACTCCGAAAGCCATCGTGAACAGCATTTCCCCGGTACTTGTTCTGTAGGACGTTCTATAAGTCCATAAGACTTCCGTAAGCTCGTCGGCCCAACTGCCCTTTCTTTCTTCTAACCGGATCTTTAGGATGTGTTTCAAGATTTTATTCACTTCTTCAACTTGTCCGTTCGATTGAGGATGATATGGTGTGGAGTAATGCTTCTTGATGTTCCAAGATGTGCAAAAGTCTCTTAACCTACTTCCGTCGAACTGCCTCCCGTTATTCGTGACGATCGACTGTGGCAACCCAAATCTGCACACCAAGTTCTTCCAAATGAAGTTTATCATTTTTTCTTGAGTTATCGTCAATGCTTCTGCCTCGGCCCACTTGGTGTAATAATCCACAGCCACCACTACAAATTTTACTCCACCTTTTCGGGGAGGGAATGGGCCGATCAAGTCGATACCCCATTTAGCGAATGGTCATGGACTATATACTGATTTCAATTCTTGTGCCGGGGTATCAATGCTTGGAGCAAACTGTTGGCACTTCAAACACCTCTTAGCATATCTGACAGCATCCTTTCGTAATGTTGGCCAATAGTAACCTTGTCTGATTGTTTTGTAGGCTAAGGCTTGCCCCCGGCGTGGCTTCCACATATCCCTTCATGGATTTCTTCTAACACCTTTTGACCTTCTTCTGAGGGACACTTGAGTAATGGAAGTGAGATTCCTCTCTTATATAGCTGTCCTTCGACCATCGTGTATCTAGCAGCTTGTTTCACAATTCGTCGTGCTTCCCATGGATCTCCCGGCTATTCTCCGTTAGACAAGTATTTACTGATAGGTGTTCGCCAATCATCGGTAGACTGTTGCTGGCTATTGATTATTTGTTGCCCCCTCTTCAACACTTGATTAACATAATCAAATGTTGAAGGATTAATTAGCTTTGTGACCACCACTTCTGAGATGCTTGGTTCTCCGGTGCTTGGTTCTTCGGTGCTTGTAGCTAACCGGGCTAAAGCATCTGCTTGGGTGTTCTCTAGCCTGGGGATCTGTTCAATGTACACTTGCTCAAACTTTGATATCAGGTGCGCAACGATCCTTTGGTAGATGATCATTTGTCGGTCCTTTGCCTCGTACTCACCTCGGACTTGAGATACCATTAGCTGTGAATCTCCGAAAATCTGAAGTCTGGTTGCCCCCACAGCTAATGATAGTCTCAATCCCGCAATAAGTGCTTCATATTCGGCTTCATTGTTGGTTGCTAGGAAGTCGAATCTTATTGCTGAGGTGAACATTTGTTTGTCGGGACTTACCAGGACGACACCCGCTCCGGTCGCGGAACTTGTTGCAGAGCCGTCCACGTAGAGGTGCCATGGGTAAATACGTCCCCTCGTCGAATCTTGAGGGTAGGTTAGCTCTACTATGAAGTCCGCTAGAGCCTGCCCTTTTATCGCTGTTCGGGGTGCGTATGTTATACCATACTGGCTAACCTCTAGTGACCACTTTAATAACCGTCCAGCAGTGTCGGGTCTATGTAAGACTTGTCTCAAGGGGAATGTTGTTAAAACTTCCACTTGGTGGTCAAAGAAGTATGGTCGAAGCTTCCGCACACTCATCACTAGTGCATATGCCAACTTCTCCATTGGGGAATATCGTAGCTCCGCCTCATGTAGAACTTGGCTGACATAGTATATTGGGAGATGTGTCTTACCCTCTGCACGCACCAAGGCTGATCTTATAGCTACCTCCGATGCTGCGAGGTATAGGTATAGCTTTTCTCCTGGCACCGGCTTTGATAGGATCTGGGGATTACTGAGGTAGTTTTTTATATCTTCGAACGCCTTTTGGCAAGCATCCGTCCACACATAGTTGGTCTTCCCGGTTCTTTTACAGATGCCCTTGCCTTTGATAGACTCGAAGAAGGGTCTATTCTTATCTCCGGATCTGGATATGAATCTGTTTAGTGCCACGAGACACCCAGTAAGTCTTTGAACAGCTGGTACATCCTTCGGTGGTCCCATGTCCAGGATACATTTGACTTGTGAAGGGTTGACTTCTATGCCCCGTTGACTTACGAGATGTCCCAAGAACTTGCCGGATTGTACTCCAAAGCTGCTTTTCTTTGGGTTAAGTTTCATGTTATATGCCCTCATGATGTCGAACGCTTGCTTGAGGTGCTCCAGGTGGTCTTCTTTCCTAAGACTCTTCACCACAATGTCGTCAACATAGACCTCCATCGTGTCACCAAGGTGTTGGTCGAACATCTTGTTGACTAATCTTTGATATGTGGCATCGACATTGATTAACCCGAAGGGCATCCTCTTCCAACAAAATAAATTTTTGTTTGTATAGAAGGTTGTATGTTCTTGATCATCGGGATGCATGGCAATCTGATGGTAACCTGCAAAGGCATCCATAAACGTCATTAGTTCATGTCCTGCCGTATTGTCTACCAGCTGGTCGATGTGAGGCAGAGGGAAGTTATCCTTTGGACATGCGGCATTAAGGTCTGTGAAGATTATACATAGCCTCCACGTTCCATTCGGCTTCTTGACCAGGACAGGGTTCGCCACCCATTGAGGACATAGTGCTTCCTTTATGAGTTTATTGTCTAAGAGTTTCTTCACTTCTCCGGTCAATGCTTCATACTTGTCTGGTCCATATTTTCTTCTCTTTTGACGGACGGGCCTCTTTGTGGGATCGATGTTGAGACGATGGCAAGCATGCTCTACTGGTATGCCCGTCATATCTTCATGCGACCATGCAAACACATCTAGATTGGCCCGAAGGAAATCCTCCATCCGACTTCTGTAAGGCTCCTCCAACTCCGACCCAATAAAGAGTTCTAAATCTTCTTTATTTGGATCAACTTGTATGGATCTGAGCTCCTCAACTGGTGTAGCGCGTCTCTTTTTATCTTTCCACCTGGGGTCATCAATTGGCCCTTCGAGGTGCATACCCACCTCCATCGGGATGGGTTCATAACCCAACCGAGGTTCAATATCTTCCGGGGCACCTGTCTGGCCTTCAGGTGTTAATTCCATGCTTTGGCTTGTTTCGGTCACCGTCGTCGGATCATGATCCTGAACTTCCAGGTCACTTTCCATTTGCCTCCTAGTTTGTTGGTTTTGTTGAGGTATACCATCTACTTCCATGTCCCCTGGCGTATGATCTATCTCCATCATCTCGGTGTCTATGGAGATATCATAAAAAATGCTCGGCTCATTCTGGGAGGGTTGTGATATCAGATCTTCAAATACCAACACCTGGGTAACAGGCTTCTTCAAAGTAAGTTGGCATTCCCGTGCCTTTTTCTGTTCCCCTTTGACCGTACCTGCACCCTTAAGAGTTGGGAATTTGATACAGTAATAGTAAGTAGAACATGCGGCTTTAAATTCGAAAATAAAAGGGCGGCCGAGGAACCCGTTATAGGTGGATGGTTGATCTACGACTAAGAAATCTAACAACCTTGTCATCCTCCTTTCCGGGTCCTCTAGCGCTACAAGTTCTACGGGCAATCTTATTACACTTAGTGGGACGGTCACAGCCTCTCCGAATCCCACTATTTTTTTATTACAATCCTCTATATAAGATTCGTAATCTCCTAACTGGTCTAATGTCTTCTTGAACAGGATGTTTGTGTAGGCTCCAGTATCCACCAACAGTCGGTGTACCTTCGTGTTCATGATATTGGTGCTAATAACTAGAGAGTTGTTGTGCGGTATGAGGACCCCTTCAAGGTCTGCTTGTGAGAAAATCAAGTCTGCAGTCGGCTTAGCTGATGCTTTTGACCCGGACCCCATCTCTTGCACTTGATTGACCGCCCGAATTTCCACTTTCTTCTGTCTTTTTGATGTGGGACGGCCATCCGCCATTCCTCCCGCCGAACCAATCTCTTCAATTACAAGGATCTCTTGGTTAGGTTCCAGATGTGTCTGCCTTGCTGGTGGACCTTTCTTTACTTGTCTGTTTGGGGCCCTCTCTTCCTCATCACTGCCCTCATCATCTGAGGCCTCTTGTCTTGGCTGACGCTGCCTTTTCCCCGGTAAGTTTCCCGTCTTCGTAAAATTTCCATAATTGTTTCAGAAGGTCTCGGCACTCACTGGTGAAGTGTCCGATACTCTGATGATATGCACATAACTTATTTGGGTTTAGCTTGCTTCAATCCTGTCTGATCCTCCGGGGTGCGGCTAACATGTCCTGGTCTTTCACAGCTGTGAAGACGTGGTCAATCGTGGTAGTTAACACTTGGTTTAGTTTTTCTTTGTATTCCGCCGTGTCTCCAAATGATTCCAAATTTTTCGGGGCTTTGTAACCACTACCACTAGGTTTTTTCCCATTCTTCTTATCATTAGCCTCTGAACTCAACTGTTTGGCCATTGCCTCTTGCATTGCAACATAGACCCCGGCTTTGTGACCGAACTCGGCATATGTACTAGGACAAGCTAGGTGCATTTCTTTCCATAAGTCCGTTCCTTTACGCAGTCCCGCCATGACTGCCACAACCTTTGTGTCATCGCTGACCGACTCACCTTCCAAAAGGATCTTGTCGAAGCGTTCCAAGTACTGTTGATCGGTCTCCTCGGCCCCTTGTGAAATATTGGCCAGCCTATGTTTTTGTGTCAGATATGTTCCGAATCCCGAAAAGTGGGACAGGAACTCCCGGGTCAACTGCCCAAACGATTGGATTGATCCAGGTGTCAAGGCTGAGAACCATCTGTGTGCACAGTCTCCAAGAGTTAAGGGAAAGTTCCGACATTGCGTCGCGTCTGATGCCCCCTTTAAGATCATGTAATCGGCATATTTTGAGATGTGAACCTTGGGGTCAGACTCACCTTCGTACAACACTATTGAGGGAAACTGTATCTTCTTCTGGATAGGTGCTGTAAGGATGACTGATGACAATGGTGAAATTGGAAGTGACGTGTACGTCTCAACCTTGTCTTTGATGGCCACTTGGTGTTGCAAGTCTTTCACAGCTTTCTTCAACTTTTCTATCTCTAGGACCGACGACCCCCGGGACGATCCCCCTCCTCGAGGCTGTTCCGGGTGCACCTCATGATGACGTGCTGCCCCCGACAGTCCCTCACTTCGGGCAATCTCTTGGTGTGGTCGTTGGAGGTTACTTGCGGCATTTGGGCCTAACCTCTTGGACGCCCGTCTGCTCAATCTTTCTTGTACAGGCCTGCGTTGATGCCGAGCATCAGACTCACAAGGCTCTTGATGGTACGAATGCTCTGACCTTCTACCTTCTGAGTGATGGCTTTGATTACTGCGTCTGTCATCATGTGACCCGTCAAGACGCTCAGGTTGGTCGTTTGCTCGGTCAGCTGGTCGCCCCTCTGCTCGCCCAGCTGGCCACTGGTTTGAGCGTTGAGGTTGTGGTCCGAGGCGATCAGACATTTTCTGTTTGCCTCTTGAGTTTTCTGGCACGACACGTCCACTACTAGCTCCTTCCTCCTGAGTGTGGTAGCTTGTTCGGGTCTCATGTCTCGTCTTAGTCTGGGCAACTTGAATCACTGGTTGACGTGCTACCACCATTTGTTGTCTTTGCAATTACTTAAGGGTGGCCATCGCCCTCTCGATGTCCTCGGGTGTTCTAACCATTGACTCGATGGTAGTTTCAATTTGTTGACCAGCTGGAGCCGCTGGTAAGGCCGGGACACGAGCTTGTCCTGTCTGACGGCGTTCGGATGGTCCCTTTCCTTTCCACCTTCGGCTCGTTGAGGTGGTGTAAGATTCATCGTGAGAGGCCTCGTACATTTGTCTCGTCATTGTTTCCGGTGACAATTGAGTATAGTAGATAAGTTTTCTAAAGAAATCTTTTCTAGTTCGTGTTTTCGAAGACAACAAATTCTTGAAAAACACTCACAATTGAAGATATTCCTCAAAACCTTACCGAATTACGAAGGGCGTTCTTCGTGTTCTTCAGAATGATGAAGAATGGGTATCGAATTCTTCAATCGATGGAGGTCCGGACCCTCCTTCTAGCGCCAAATTGTTGAGCAATTTTACTAATTGTATTGTTTATGTGGCTAATTATGCTTAGGAAATCACTCAAACAATAATCAAAGGATACTAATAGGATTTATGATATGATTTAGTAGTTGAAAATGTTGAGAGAGAAATTGTGTGATGTATTTCTTATGTTTAGGAATCAGATCCCTACAAATGAGGTTTTACCTCCTATTTATACCCTTCTAAGGGTGAGGTGGCAGGTTTACAAGCCATGTGGCCTCTGGAGGTGACATGTGTCATCCACTTGTCATCCTCTCAGTTACTTGTTCCACTAACTCTAACCATAATGTTCCACGCCCCTCCCATAGGTTCTTCGAACATCCTGTGTCCTCTTCCTTGAAGTATGGCGAGCAATGTGGTGAGCAGATGGGCGAGCACCACGGACTTGTTCTTGGAGCCGGGTGTCTTGCTTCCCCATGAGCCGGGCGAACAGGTTGGCGAGCAATTCGGTCCTAGCTTTATGGACTCGTTGCTTCATTACACCAGGGCTCGAGCGACCAGCTGGGCGAGCAGTTGAGGAATGGCCACGTAGGCTGCTTGTTGCCTTATCACCTCTAGGCTCCAGCGAGCATGTGGGCGAGCATCCCGGCGAGCAGGTGGGCGAGCATCCTGCACACTTCATCCTGTTTAGACTTAAGTTATTCTTTACTTCCGTGAATTTATATCCTTTTATCAACAACTACCTAAAATCAACTTTTGTTCTTTATTTGTTTTGGGCAGTGCCATATTTGTTAATATTATACACTTTATTCCATATTATTCATTTACTTAATTTATATTATAATTATTAATTAAAAAATTGATATTAAAATAAATCTAATTTTTATAGAACGACTCAGAATTGAAGTTCGATTAATAATTTAAATCGATATTTAAAAAAAAACAAGATTTTTTTTACCCGCGTCGATTCTTTTGTGGCAAAAAATAAATATAAATACTGAATTGACGAGTATAACCCTGAAAAATATAGTACTGCCAAGAAAAAAGAATAAATATAAGTATAGGTTGCAATTGGTCAATTTTTCATAGTACAGAGTTTGATAAAAAATTTAGTACAAATTACAAATTAAAATAAATGATATAGTACAAAAAATTAGTATAGATTGCAAATTAAAATAATTGATATATGATATAGTACAAAAAATTAGTATAGATTACAAATTAAAATAAATGATATAGTACACAAATTGATATTAACCCTATGCTTTCCAACTTTTTTTCCTCAAAAAAATTAGACAGAGCTTTGTTTTATAAATTAATTCCAAAACATTAGTAACACTAGTAAAATATATAAATTAATATTTCAAATATATTGAATTGTCCAACATATCCCTCTCCTATACATGAATTTTTCAAATCAATTTGGCACTAAAAAATAAATTCAACTGAAATATGAAAATGATAGCAGATAAATTTTAACTTGATTTGTTGGGCCTTCTCCGAAAGAGAGAACCCTCCAAAAAATGGTGTATGCTGCTTGAATTGCAGCGTGCACACGGTATTCTTTAGTAAAAGGCGAAAGAATAGTTCGCTATGTGCTCACTGCACAGCTGCGTGGATTATTAGGGCAGTCCGTTGTTTCTATTTATTCGTATGGCTCTCAATCCCTAGTCAGTCTCTCCCGATGTGGGATAGTTGGTAGCATTCATCTTTATATTTTCTTTAATGGGAAAGAGGGAAACCGTGTCTGCCTTTTCTTTACTTAATAACACTCCTAAATTGGGAAGCCTTCAAACAATTTATAAAATGAATTTAAGACTATTTTTGTAAGAAGGATTCTTGTTAATTTTAATGAATACTTTTAATGATATTAGTTTCAATAATTATTTTTTTTCGTAGGAGACTTTATGATTTTGTTGAGTTCATAGCTCAAATGCATTTAGTTGGAGGACTTACATATCTTTTATACTTTTTTTACACAGTGACGAAGCCAGAAATTTCAAATAGGGGTTCGTTTAATATTTTTGTAAAGGCGAAATAATATTATATTTATAAAAAGATCATTACCAATTTATCAAAATATCTAATTCCATTAATTTAAATTGAATATGTTAAATTTTGTTATGGTTTTAGAGAAAATTTTGATTCTTTCGACTATATAAAAATGGTGAGATGGTGTTAAAATTGCTAAAATATTAATATCATTAAAAAAATTGTTTTCCTTACAAAGAATACATAAAACTAGATGGGAGAAAAAAAAAGAAGAAGTTAAAACTATACAACCTAAAGGAATTGAAATATGGTCTATCAGAGGAGAAAGAAACTACACTAGCCTTAAAAAATTAATTGGGTACATTTACATAGTAGTTAAAAATAGAAAATATTACGTACATATAGTAAAAAAAATTAAAATTTCACGGGGGGGGGGGGGGGGGGCAGTACCCATGTAGCTCCGTCATTGCTTTTGCATATGAGTATTGAATATTTTTTGAAATACAAATTTGCAAGTAGACACCATTACTAAAGAAAAACTCTCTCCATTTTGTAAAAATATGTAGCTTGTGTTGTGTTGTGTCTGGTTACAATCAAGCCACGTGTCAGGCCGAGTGGATGAGAAAGATATCGAGCCGGGAAAGAAGTGAATAGGGGAGGCCAAGCGAGACTGAAGAGATGACTCGCAAAAGGAGAGCAGAAAGGTGCATGGATGGTCAGGAGACGCTCGAGCGAGGCAAACGAAAAGTGTGAAGAGTTTAAGAGCCGGCGTGGATCCGAAAAGCAAAGAAGACAAGGGCGGTCAGAATGATTTAGATTCTCCACGACCATGGTCAGGAGACGGGGATAACATATATTCTCCAGGTGGCGCAAGATATGATAGACAGATGATCAACACAAGAACAGGGGAAAACCTTTCAGCAGAAAGGATGTGACAGTAGCAGTTAGCCATTTTGGAAATGAAATGTACTATAGTAACAAGTGGCATGATCTAGTTGGCCATTGGGCCGAACTGAGCTCATGAGCAGCTCGTTTCTTTTTAACTGCTCTAGATTGATCTTCTATAAATATAGGACCACATACACATTGTAAGGGGAATCATCCTCATTTTTCGTCTACACATATATACAACATCTAATTTAGAGAGAAGATCAAGAAAGCTCTTTGTCGGTCTTCGTGTTCTTTGCTTCATTCTTATGATCATTCGCTAACCACATATGACTTAACCGATCCAAGTGACTACAACAGTACTGTATAATTATAAAATTATATTATGTTGATTTATGAGAAAATAAATAATAAAATTATTTACAATTGCTCAACCGTTATCATACTCCCTCCGTCCTAAGATGATTTTCACACTTCCTATTAGCAATGTCCCAACTCTTTTTTCACACCTTAAAAAGAAATAAATTACATTCACAAAAGTAAAATAAAATACACTTTTTATAGTTTATTATTTAACTTTACACTCACATACTCATTTTTTCCTTAAATTGTGTGTCTTGTCCCCTATGAAGAATAAACTGGGGAAGAGAGAGTACTTACTAACAATAATAAAAATAATATACCATATACTATCATAATTATTCAATCATTACTCCACTAACTAACTGTTGATAGAATTTACTAATCGTGCTCGTTTATGTGGCTTTATATCAGATTAATTCTACCAAACAATAATCTTATAATTTGTGTTCTTGGATAATATATATATATATATATAGAGAGAGAGAGAGAGAGAGTGAAGAGTTTAGAGAGAGAAAGTAAAGTGTAGGAAATGTATTAATTGTGCAAAACTTGTGAGAATTGTGTAATAGTTATAAGAGAGGTCTTATTTATAGGTGTGCGAGCATGAGTTGGCACCTTACGAGCCTATATGGCTTCCGGTGTTGACGAGGGTTCCTTACCCTCGTCCTGATCCCTCACACTGCTTCCCATGTTGTGCCTCGTCCTACTACATTGTCTTAGACTAGATGGGCCTCATTAAAAATCTCGCCGTAAACCACCCTTGTGGATAAACCGGACGGAGGGAAAAAGAGCGCAACCATCGTGGTCCTACAGGTTATGGGGCGAGCTCCCGGGCGAGCTATAGGGCGAGCTCCGATGCCTTGTCGAACTTCTGGGTGCTGCGTGGTGACGGAGCTCGGCGAGGTCCTCGTGGGGGTAAAGGTGAGCTCCTTTGGGCGAGCTACGTGGGCGAGCTGCCCCCATGTGGGCGAGCTCCGGCCTTCCGCGAGTCCGGGTGAGCCCTGGCGACCTGTCAAGCCTTGGTTTATTCCGGGGCTAAGTGTATTAGTTCGCCATGTCAACATTTGCCCCCCAGCTCGCGCGCATCATGACTCCGTCGAATGTGCGAGCGAGCTGGAGAACTTGAACCTCGACGAACTATCCTCGGGCGAATGCCGAGCTAGCGGGCGAGCTCAGCCAAGGCGGTAGTCGTGGCCGACATGGTGCGGGATACCAGGCATCGCGCACGCCTTTTGACGCCTCGGTTCCCACCCTCAGTAATGACCAACTTTCAAATTGTTTGCAAATAGGTCCTCACATTTCCCAAATATTGCACCTCGCCCCGACGTCTATAAATAGGGGGAGGTGAGTTCATTTCTCACTTTTCCACTTCTGAGTTTTCCGAGCAGTTTCCGGCGAACGGCACCTCCATCTCCGATAAAATTTCTGGCGCTCCTCAAGGTAGAAAACTCACTTTCTTCTTCTCTTTCATTTTTTGTCTTCCGATTTCTTCAAGTTCTTCGGGGATTTTGGACATTTTCGGAGACTTTCGAACCCTTTTGGGCTACCTATTACCGTGACTCCGGCGAGGAGACCTTGGACTAATTTTCAGATTTTTACGGACTGTATCGTGACCATGTCGACTCATGAATCGAGTGGGACCCCCTCAAACCGTAACCCCGGAAAACAACCAATGATTGAGGATGAGCCCCCTCCCCAGATTTCGTACGTGGAGATCGGCTCCAGCTCCGAGGCGACCTCGACAGCTCGCCAGATCTCCGGCGAGCTTCCCAGTGAGGTGCGCCCTGACCCGGAGGAAGGAGCCTCCAGCGCCGTGTACCGCGGGGTATGGGAGGAAGGCGACGAGGTCGCCCAAGAGGAAAGGGTTGCCAGTGGCAACGAAGAGCCCGAGGAAGTTGGTGAGGACATCGCCGAGGTCGGCGAGGAGGGTGGCGACCTGGAGGAAATTACGCTCGAGTGGTTCCGCTGCCTTGGTTTCCCGGAGCCCCAGTTGGTCGAACACCAAGTTCCCACCGAGGTCGTTCATCCCTTTGACTGGGAAGAGTATGTCGCCGAGTACGCGGCGAGCTTCCCTTGCCGGGACCGAGTACTTCCCACCGACCTAGAGAAAGTCGCCCCATCCGATTACAGGGCTGGCGGGGTGGTGAGCCTCATTGATGAGTGCGACCTACCCATCATACGTAGGAAATATCGCATCCCGCTCGACATCTTCATGTATGCCCCAGTGAAGAACAAGCGGGCCGACGCGCCTCTCGAGGGGTTGACTGCTCTGAATGTCGATGTATTGAGGGCTGGGCTCACATTGCCGTTGCACCCGATCATTGGCCAATTTCTCGCCTACAACAACTTGGCCATTACTCAGCTCACTGCAAACGCATGGAGCAATCTTCTCGCCGCGTTATCCGTCTTTGGGTTGGAGGGTTACGAGAACGCGACGACCTCAACGGACCTGGGCGAGCTCTTCGCTGTTACCAAGCAGGCGAAAGATGGCGCGGGATACTACTACCTGAAAGCTCGCCCGGGAGAGAAATTTCTCGGGGACTTGCCGAACAAAGTTCGTGACTGGAAGAAGCAGTTTTTCTTCATAGGCGGAGACTGACGAGCTTCCAGCACGTACCATGGGCGAGGTGACCGTATTTCCACTCCGGAGGGATATGAGGAAGCCAGCAGTAGGTCGCCTATTTCGTTGTGTGTGGGTTGAATTAGATATACTAATCCTAAATTCTTTTTCCTTTTTGCAGTTCCGAAGCGCCACAAATCTAGCAGGGGCATGCCCAAGGTGTCGGTCAAGTTCGACGTGGTGCGTGCCATTTGCTGTTGAGAGGCAAGAATGATAGGCAGATTGCCCATCTGTGCACGCATCATTGTTTGCGGCTCGCCGGACTCCTTACCTTGCCACACCACCTCGACATCCAAGATCCCGAGCTCCCAGGTTTACAACTCTTCGGAGCTCGCCTATAGGGGGGGTAGTTCGCCCATTATGCTGACATTTTCCATCTTTGTGCAGGTGGTAGCTTCGTCGCCATCCCCATCGCTGAGGTCCCCGATGCCTATCAAGTAGTTAAATGCCTCTTCGAGATGGGCCCACCTCGCCCCACCTTCGGTGCTCGCGCTAGAGGCGAGCAAGGAGGCAAAGCTCGCCTCTAAGAAGGGCGAGGTAGGAGGGTCGGGGACCCAGAAGGAAAAGACTAAAGCCCCCGAGAAGACTAAGTCTAAGGCAGCGGAGGTCGCGAGGGCCGATCGAGGTGGCGGGCGAGCTGGCGCTGCTCCCAAGCGAGGTCGTGGGAAAAGAGGTCTCCAGCGAGGCGATGGGTCTCGAGCGGGCGAGGCGATGGGTCTCGAGTGGGCGAGGAGGACCCCCAAGGCGGGAAGAGGACCAAGTACACTGGCCTCCGCGACGAGGATTCTGACCGAGCTGAGAGGATCTCGGCGAGGTCCGGGTAGGGAGGATCTGCCCAGTCCATCGCCCCACTGGCGGCCGCACCAATCTGGAGCTCGCCCCCTTTCTCGTCTCCATTTGGGGTGCGAGCTACCGACGACACACTCTTGGGATGGGATCCTGACCGTGTCCAGTAAGTAGCTCGCCCTGCTGATCTTCGTCGCTTATTGTCTTCTGTTTTACTAACATTTTTCAACTGTTCTGACCTCGCAGTTGTGCTCCCATTGCTCACCCCAATCGTCATGAGGCTCTTCACTCCTTCGAGCGATCTCGCTTACTGACGTCGATGCCGAGCCTCCATCCGAGCCTAATCCGGAACACTGTGAGCGAGATGATGAGGCACTAGACGGCTCCGCTGATGGCGACTATCAACAGTCAGGACCTGAGGGAGAACCTCCTCCTCTCGGCTCACCATGCAAGTAGATTAATGCTCGCCAACCAGAAGGCTTTGGAGCAGGTTGCTGAGCTGGAGGCAGGTCGCTCCGACAGGAATAAAAGGATGTTGGCCTTGGTGGACACTGCTGACAAGGCCAAGAAACAGGTACAGCTCGCAGAGGAGAAAGCTGCAGCATCGCTGGTTGCCGAGCAGGACGCTCTGAAGCAACTCGACGACCTCCAGCGGCAGCTTGCCGGGTTTGAGCGAGATGCGGAGGCCAAACTCAAGGCCAAGGAAGAGGAGTTCGCTGGACAGCTCGCCCGGGAGGCTGACCAGCATAACTTGACGAAGAGGGAGCTGGAACTCCAGCGAGACCTGGACAGGGGGGAGGACACGGAGTGCGCGAGGCTGAGGGCCGAGCTGGAGACGAAGGTCCTTGAGGTCGCCGAGCTCCACAACAATGCATTCTCCTCGGCTGATCTGGTGGCTGCAAAGGCCGAGGCCTCAGATCGGGGCTTCGTGCAATGTTATGCAGAGGTCTTGAGGGCCCTCTGGTGGGCTCGAGCTCATCACGATGATGAGGTGAAGGCTGTGGTTGGCGAGTTCAAGGAGTGTTTGGACAGAGTCCCCTTTCCTGATGATGCCGAGCTGGACATTGGCGACCTCCCCGAACTTGGGATTCCATTGGATTTTGTTCCGACACGGTTCAAGATTATCAATACCATTCCAGTGCCGGAACTGAATCTGGGCGAAACGGAGGTCGCCAACAAAGGGGAGCGGACTCCGCCCACCATAGAGCAACTTCAGGAGACTTGTGGGGATGCCATGCTGAACCTGGGTGAGTTCGATGCCAGCGGGCTTACTGGTAACATCACTTCTGAGGCCGAGCTCGCCATTCCAGCTGCCCAGGTCGCCCCTGCCCCTACCGAGGTCACTGCCGACGTGCCCGCCGCTCCCAACACTTAGGCTTTTTTCCTTGCTTTCTAGAATAGCTTTCATTTTCTAAGTTGTTATAGGTCGCCAGGCTCCATAGCTCACCTAGAAGGAGCTCCATTTTGTAGGCTTTTGATTTTGTTAAGTAGCTAGAGCTCGTCGGGCTTTGTATAGCTCGCCCAGAAGGAGCATACATTTGTAGTTCAAAGATGGCCAGATGGTCGGCCTTTGTGGCCAGCACCACTTCGAACACTTAGGAATTTTCAAGTATTTTTGCCTTGAAAATTTCCTACGTGTCTTTTGAATAGAAACCGAGCATTTTTTGTCCAACTCTTCGCACTTTGTTTTCGCGCTTAACGTTATAATTTTCAAAATAGCTCGTTTTTATTTATTTCATGGGTACTTAACTGTTCGTCTTATTCTATTTTAAGAAGTGAATCGTTCGTTTTACGTCACTTACGACTACGAATTGTACCTCTATTTTGAGAGTGCATATTCTTCATCTTACACCACTTAAGGCCGCGAATTGCTCGTCTTAGACCACTTAGGGCAGCGAGCTGCACTTCGATTGATTCACGTTGGGCCGTTGGGTTTCATGAACCTTGCCTTAGACGTTTTTCGTCTTTTTCGCAAATTTTTCTAACTTGTGGCAGTAGGTGCTTAGCAACCCTTTAAGAAGGGTACCTTCGCGACCTTGGGCACTTTGGTCTTTGCCTTCGAGCTATTTAATTACAACGTTTGGGACCTTGGTCCTTGCGCATCATGGATTTTTGAGTGCTTGGGCGAGCTGGGGTCGGTGAGCTCTTATGGGCAGTGGGCGACCTGAGGTAGCTCGCGTAGGGGGCGAGCTACGCAAGTCCGAACACTTGGTAAATTTTTCTGATTTCACAAATTCTCTAACTTTTATAGCGACATAATTTACACTGGTTGCCATCAACATTTCTGATGCGAACCTTCGACTAGTCTATTACAGAATTCTAGTCTATTGGTAGAACTTTTTCAGGTGGGCCGCACTCCAGGTGTATGACGAGGCGTTGCCTTCTGCGTCTTCGAGGTAGTAAGTGCCGTTCGGCCAGGCTGCGGTGACCCGGAACGGTCCTTCCCAGTTTGAACAGAATACACCTGGTGGGGCTATCAACTTCTTTTTCAACACCAGGTCTCCGACCTTGAATTTTCGGTCTCAGACCTGAGAGTTGTAATACTTTTCTGCTCTACGCTTGTAGGTGGCGTTCTTCATTTCTGACGAAGCTCTGGTCTCTTCGATCAGATCCTTCTCTACTGCCAGGGCTTTGTCATTCTTTTCTTCATCATATCCTACCACCTTCCAAGTCTAGTTCTGAACTTCGACCGGGACTACGGCTTCAGTCCCTAAGGCTAGGGCAAACGGGGTCTCTCCGGTGCTGGCTCTATAGAAAGTTCTGTAGGACCACAGGACCTCCGGGAGTTCGTCTGCCCAGCTCCCTTTCTTTTCCTCGAGGCGGAGCTTCAATATGTGTTTTAAGATTTTGTTCACCACCTCGACCTGGCCGTTCGACTGGGGATGGTATGGAGTTGAGTAGTGATTCTTGATGTTCCATGAACTACAGAAGTCTCTCAGCTTTTGACCGTCGAACTGCCTTCCGTTATCTGTGATGATCGACTGCAAAAGTCCGAACCTGCAGATCAGGTTCTTCCATATGAAGCCGATCATCCTTTCTTGGGTTATTATTGTGAGAGCTTCGGCCTCAGCCCACTTAATGTAGTAGTCTACTGCTACAACAACAAACTTTACACTGCCTCTACCAGGTGGAAATGGGCCGATCAAGTCGATACCCCATTTCGCGAAAGGCCATGGGCTGAAAACCGACTTCAGTTGGTTGGCTGGGGAGTGGATGTTATGTGCGAAAAGTTGACACTTTCGGCACCTTCGCGCGAAGCTGATGGCATCTTTGCGAAGAGTGGGCCAATATTAGCCTTGCCTGATCGTCTTGTACGCCAATGTTTACCCCCCAGCGTGACTCCCACAAATCCCTTCGTGAATTTCTTCTAACACTTCGGACCCCTGCTTCTTAGTTAGGCACTTGAGTAGGGGTAGAGAGAATCCACGTTTGTAGAGTTGGCCGTCTAGCAGTGTATATCTGGCAGCTTGCTTTATTAGCCGACTAGCTTCCCAGGTGTCCACGGAGGTTGTTCCATCTGTCAAATATTTTTGGATTGGAGTGCACCAATCTTCACCATCTTCACTGTCCTCCTGCCCCCCACTCGAGGTTTGGTTTACTTTGTAATCGAACGTCGAGGGGTTTTTCAGTGTGGTGATCACAACCTCCGTGAATTGGGCTTCGCCATTGCTGGTAGCTAGCCGGGCTAAGGCGTCTGCTTGTGTGTTTTCTAGCCGCGGTATCTGGTTGATGTAGACCTGTGTGAACATCGAGATCAGGTGTCCGGCTATCTTTTGGTAGGTCATCATCTGCTGGTCTTTCGCCTCATACTCTCCCCGGACTTGGGATATTATTAGCTGGGAATCTCCGAAAACTTGAAGATTGGTTGCCCCCACAGCTAATGATAGCCTAAGGCCAGCTATCAAAGCTTCATACTCCGCTTCGTTATTGGTTGCTCGGAAGTCGAATCAGATTACGGAGGTGAAGACTTGTCCGTCCGGACTGATCAAGACCACACCGGCGCCTGCTGCTACACTGGTCGACGACCCGTCCACATAGAGGTACCACGGAGCTATACGCACCCTCGTCGGATCTTGTGGGAAAGTTAGCTCGACGGTAAAGTCGGTGAGCGCTTGTCCCTTGATCGTTGTTCGGGGTGCGTAGGTTATACCGTATTGGCTGATCTCTAGTGACCATTTCAGCAGGCGTCCGGCGGTGTCTGGGTGTTGTAGTATTTGCCTTAGTGGGAATGTTGTCAATACCTCCACTGGATGGTCAAAGAAGTAAGGCCTCAATTTTCTAACACTCATCACCAGTGCATAAGCCAGCTTCTCTGTTGGGGTGTATCGCAACTCAGCTTCGTGTAAGACTTGGCTTACATAGTACACTGGTAGGTGCGTTTTCGCCTCTTCTCAGACCAGGACGGAGCTGATGGCTACCTCCGACGCGGCTAGGTATAGATACAACTTCTCTCCAGGTATCGGTTTTGACAGGACCTGCGTATCTGCCAGGTATGTTTTGATGTCTTCGAAGGCTCGTTGGCATTCACTTGTCCATACGAAGTGGTTTTTTAGGTGGAGCTTTTAGCTTTGGCCGCCTCCTTGTACCTTCGCGTGTTTACCTTGATTGCCTCGAAGAATGGATGATTTCGATCACCGGACCTGGAGATGAATCTGTTCAAGGCTGCCATGCACCCGGTTAACCTCTGGATTTTCTGCACGGAATCAGGTACGCCCATCTCAATTATGCATTGGACCTGCATGGGGTTGACCTCGATTCCTCGTTGGCTAACCAGGTATCCCAGGAATTTTCCTGAATGCACGCCGAAGCTGGTTTTCTTGGGGTTTAACTTCATGTTGTAGTGACGTAGTATGTCGAAGGTCAGTTTTAGGTGGTCCAGGTGGTCCTCCTTTCTCAGACTCTTGACAACTATGTCATCTACGTACACCTCCATGGATTCGCCAATGTGTTGGTCGAACATTTTATTTACCAACCTTTGGTAGGTAGCCCCGGCGTTGATGAGTCCAAACGGCATCCTTTCCCAGCAATACATGTTCTTGTTAGTGTAGAACGCCGTATGTTCCTGGTCGTCTGGGTGCAAAGCTATCTGGTGATAGCCGGCAAAAGCGTCCATGAATGTCATCATCTCATGGCCTGCTGTGCTATCGACTAACTGATCGATGTGAGGTAGTGGAAAGTTGTCCTTCGAGCACGCTTTGTTTAGGTCCGTGAAGTCGATGCAGAGCCTCCACGTCCCGTTGTGTTTCTTCACCAGGACGGGGACCCACTGCGGACACAAAGCTTCTTTGATGAGTTTGTTGTCTAACAACATCTCCACCTCTACAGTTAGAGCTGCGTATTTGTCTGGTCCGTATTTCCTTCACTTTTGACGTACGGGTCTCCTCGTTGGGTCTATATTAAGTTTGTGGCAAGCGTGCTCCAGCGGGATTCCCATCATATCCTCATGGGACCAGGAAAACACATCCAGGTTGGACATTAAGAACAACTCCATCCTCGACCGGTACGGTTCAGGTAACTCGGAACCGATGAAAAGTTCCAAGTCCCTTTTCGGGTCCACCGGGAGTGCCGTTCGTTCTTCCATGGGGGTGGCTTTTCTCTTTTGACTTTTCCACCTCGGGTCGCCGGTGAACTCATCCCACCCCTCTTGTGACATCTGTGCAGGTTCGTGACCTATGCGCGGTTCGAGGTCATCGGGTTGGCTTTCAGCTCGGGCGGGTTCATCAGCTGTGAACACCTCCGGTGGTTTGTCAACTTGGGATGGTTCGGTGACCTGGGGAGTTGGGTCAACATCCATCGGCATTGGTTCTTGACCTCCCGCAGGTCCCCCATCTTGACCTTCATTAACCACCTCCATGGGAGCAGGTTGTTGTTCCTGCACAGGTCCCAACGCTTGGGTGTCCTCCAATCCCTCCATTGGTGCCGGTTGTGTGTCTCTTGCAGGTCCTGTGCCTTGGTTGATTTTTGACAAATCACCTGCCTCGATCATCTCAGTTTCGACCGAGATGACGTCTAGGATGTTTGGCTCGTCTACTGGAATCTGTACATCTTCTTCAAGGATGTGGACCTGCGTAACAGACTTTTTGACCCGGCCGTCTTTGATTTGGAGTAAACATTCTCGGGCCTTTTTTCTGGTCACCTTTTATAGTTCCGGCGCCTTTTGGAGTTGGGAATTTTAAACAGTAGTAGTAGGTCGAACACGCCACTTTGAATTCATTAATAAATGGGCAGCCAAGGAACCCGTTGTAAGAAGACTGCTGGTCGACAACTAGGAAATCTATGAGCCTAGTCAGCCTCCGCTCCGGGTCCTCGGCCGATAGAAGTTGGACGCTCAACCTAATGCTACCTAGGGGGACGGTTACAGCCTCTCCGAACCCCACTATCCTAGCATTGCTAGGTTCCATATACGACTCAAAATCACCTAAGGCATCCAAGGTGGATTTGAAGAGAATGTTGGTGAATGCGCTGGTGTCCACAAGTAGTCTGTGAACTCGGACGTTCATGATATTGGCGGTTATCACCAACGAGTCGTTGTGGGGCGTCAGTACCCCCTCCAGGTCCGCCGAGGAGAATGTCAGCTCATCAGTAAGCTGTGCGACGGACCTGGGGCCGGAGCTGCCTTCCTGGACCTGGTTTACGACTCGAATCTCGGCCTTCCTCTTTCTCTTGGACATGGAGATCCCCCCGTCCTAGAGACCTCCGGCAGCTCCGATCTCCCCCTCGAGAACTAGGAGTTCTCGGGTGGGCTCCAAGTTTTGCTGAGGTTGGGGAGGTGCCCTCCTCCTATTTTGAGGTCCGCGCTGGCCCGCCTCCTCCTCCTCTTCATCGTCGGAGGCCGCCCTCCTTTCGAACCTCGGCCTCTTAGATGTGGCCTTCTTCACAAATTCGGCCAGCTTCCCATCCTCGTAGAATTTCCAGAGTTGTTTGAGGAGGTCTCTGCACTCGCTGGTGAAGTGGCCGATTGCCTGGTGATAGGCACAATATTTGTTGGGGTTGAGCTTCGTGCGGTCCTGACGGATCCGCATCGGCTCCTCCAGCAGGGCCTTGTCTTTAACAGCAGTAAAGACGTGGTCGACGGAGATGGTGAGGACCTGGTTGAGCTTCTCCTTGAGCTCGTCTCCCTCACCGAAGGCTTTTAAGTTCCGAGGGGCTTTGTATGCGCCCCCGAACTTCTTCCCGTAGGGCTTCTTCTCCTCCGGGGCACCAACTTCTTTCAGTAGTGCCTCCTACATAGCCACGAACACCCCCGCCTTGTGGCGGAATTCATTGTAAGTGTTCGGACATGCGAGGTGCATCTCCTTCAAGAGGTCGGTGCCCTTCCTGAGCCCGGCCATCACCGCGACGACCTTGGTGTCCTCACTCACTGGCTCGCCCTCCAGCAGTATTTTATCGAACTTCTCCAGGTACTGCTGGTCGGTCTCGTTCTCGCCTTGGTGGATGTTGGCGAGATGGTGTTTCTGGGTAAGGTAGGACCCGAACCCAGAGAAGTGGGTCAAGAACTCCCGCGAGAGTTGGCCAAATGAGCAGATTGACCCCGGGGTGAGTGACGAGAACCAGCGGTGAGCTCGGTCCTCTAGGGTCAGTGGGAAGTTCCGGCACTGGGTGGAGTCGGTGGCACCCACCGAAATCATAAAGTCTGCGTACTTGGCCAGGTGGACCTTCGGGTTGGATTCGCCCTCGTACGCAGACATTACTGGGAATTGAATTTTCTTCTGGACCCGTGCGCGGAGGATGGCAGGTGCCAATGGAGATGCGGGGAGAGTGGTGGCGTCAGGTCCGCCAGATTTGGCCGCTACTTGCGCTTGTAGCATTTTGACGGTCTTTTTTAGTGAGGCCAGCTCGTCATCGTGGGTCACCTCCGGCGGAGGTTGCTCGAAGGTTGTGCGTCTCGTGGACGCACGTCCCTGAGGTGCCTCACTCTGGGGTGACCTCTCTGTGACGGGCTGGAATTGAAGTCCGCCATGGGGGCCCAACCTGTCGGTGGCGGGCCTTCTCAATCGTTCATGGGCGGACCTGCGCGGCTGCAGGTCCGAGTCTCCTCCGTGGGACGTGACCGGGGCGGCCGTTCGTTTGTTTTCTCCGCATCTGGGCCCCAGTCTACCTTGGAGGACCTCCTCCTTGTTGATTGGTGGGTGCCGGATGCCTCGATGTAAGCCGAAGCTCGCCCGGTGTATGGGGCGGGCTCCTCCACCACCTTGGCTTTTCCGGCCAGTTCTCGGTGTTGGCGGGCTTGGACTGAGCTTGTCTCCTGCTCAGTGGGGAGAGTGATGTACTCCCCGCGGGTCTAGGTGCCCTGAGTGAGCCTCGCCTGCTCCCGGGTCTCGGCTGGAGCTCGCCTAGGTACTAGGGCGAGCTCGTCGTTCTGCCTCTGCTGCAACCTCTGCAAAGTTGCGATGGTGCGCTGGAGCTCGTCGGGGTTGTTGGCTAGGTCCCTCAGGGCAGGGCTCAAGTCTTCTTGGGTCACTACAACTCGCGGAGGTCACGGAGCTGCAGTGCTCTTCTGGGGAGGTGGGCGCGAGGTTTCCACCACCTGGCGTGAGGTTTCCGCCTCGGCCTGGTTTTGGTCGCCCCTTCTGGACCTTCCGGCAGTTGCGGAGGTCTGTCCTTTGGCGGCTCGAGTGGTAGCCATTTTTGGTTTTTGGAGGGGGTAACTTGCGGAAGGTCGCCGAGACGGGGGGAGGTCGCCGGGGTGATGGTGGTCCAGCTTAGGTCGCCGGGGTGATGGTCGTCCAGCTTAGGTGGAGCTGTGCGAATTTTCGTCTAGCCTCGCGTGTGACGAATTATCCGAAATCCGGTTTATTCGTGTACACACGCGCGTTTGAAAACTTCTTCTGGGCAGAATTTGTAAATTCGAGAATTCGGGTTTTCGCCCGGAAATCTGGGTTTTTTGTTTGAAGGAATGAATATGTATGTGTATCTTCAAGTGTTCTTGAGCTTTATCAAGAACACCTTCAAATCTTCAAACAAACCCTAACTTTTGTTCTTGAAAATTTTTATTTTTCAGATTCGTGAGCACCCTCCTTCTAGCGCCAAATTGTTGATAGAATTTACTAATCGTGCTCGTTTATGTGGCTTTATATCGGATTAATTCTACTAAACAATAATCTTATGATTTGTGTTCTTGGATAATATAGAGAGAGAGAGAGTGAAGAGTTTAGAGAGAGAAAGTAAAGTGTAGGAAATGTATTAATTGTGCAAAACTTGTGAGAATTGTCTAATAGTTACAAGAGAGGTCTTATTTATAGGTGTGCGAGTATGAGTTGGCACCTTACGAGCCTATATGGCTTCCGGTGTTGACGAGGGTTCCTTACCCTCGTCCTGATCCCTCACACTGCTTCCCATGTTGTGCCTCGTCCTACTACATTGTTTTAGACTAGATGAGCCTCATTAAAAACCTCGCCGTAAACCACTCTTGTGGATAAACCGGACGGAGGGAAAAAGAGCGCAACTATCGTTGTCCTACAGGTTATGGGGCGAGCTCCCGGGCGAGCTCCGATGCCTTGTCGAACTTCTGGGTGCTGAGTGGTGACGGAGCTCGGCGAGCTCCTTTGGGCGAGCTGCCCCCATGTGGGCGAGCTCCGGCCTTCCGCGGGTCCGGGTGAGCCCTGCCGACCTGTCAAGCTTTGGTTTATTCCAGGGCTAAGTGTATTAGTTCGTCATATCAACACTAACAATAATAAAATAATACAATTTTAATTTTGATTTGACATAAAATTTCATCTACCCTATATTCTTATTTCTAACCAAATACACATTTATTATTTATTAAATTGCCCATCTATTAGTTTTTATTTCCATTTATCACCATCCATAATCAAACAGTCTTCGATTATCTAAATTCTGAAAAAAATAAAAGAAAGCCCATATGAAGAAGAAAAGTATTGGGCTCATTCTATACATTGAAGAAGCGTTTTGTTACTTTGTGGGCTACAAGTGAAAACGCACTCAAATTCCCAGTTTCTTCATTTCTTGTGGAAAATACGACTCTGTAGAGGACTTTGGCACCATTTCGTGTCTCCTTCAACTTCAAAATTCTCACCCTCGAAGCCAAACAAAATTACAGAGAGAAGTAGAGAACGTGTGTATGATTTTGAATTCTTTGTTCTGTGAAGCAAGCCATGGATAAAGATACTAGCGGAAGAAGCAAAAACCCCAAACCCAAGGTTTTAGGAACAAACCCTCTCCCAGGTGATGTTTCCTGGCTAGTCGGCGGTATAATAGAAAAGGGAGTTTCGCAAAATACGCCTTTGATTCCGCCTCCGGCCCCACGGCCTTCTGTTCTGCCTTTCCCGGCGGCCCGCCACCGCTCCCACGGCCCGGTATGTCTCTGTAATCAGTTTTCTGGGTCTATTATATATGACATATGCACTGGAATACTCATCTTTCACTGTTAAATGTTGTTCTTCGTTGTTTTGTACACTTTTAAGTATTGGAAATTGAACAATGATGATGATGTAGTGATCATTTTGTTAGTGTTGTTGAACAGCATTGGGCTCCTAAGGTTGTAAAATCAAACGTTGTCAATGATAATGATGATGATGTGGATGTTGGAGAAGATGGAGATTTTGATGAAATGGGATTGGCTGCTGCTGTCGTTAATCCAGTACAGAGAAGAGAAAGGAAGGGCTTAGACTTCAGCCGGTGGAAGGAGATAGTGAAAAACGATGCTAATACCGCATCCAATAAGGGGAACAAGGAAATCACTTCAACTCATTTGAAAGTTGAGACGAAAGGGAAAGAAATTACTTCTAGTAATCTTAGTAGAAAAATTCCTAACGCCGATGGCAATGAAGTCGCATCAGATATTGCTTGTACTAGGGAGTTTCACAGCTTCAGACATGTCAAGAATGAAAATATTGACCAAACTAAGCAGAATAACAACACTAAATCTGAGGAACGTGTTTTTGTGGAGGAGGTGTCTACAAGGCAGAATGAGTTGAGTAAAGAAGTGGATTTGAAAATACAGAATATGCAGAAATCAAACGTGGCCTCTAGTTTTACTGCAAAGAAATTTGCAGGTGGAGAAGAAGACAGTCTTCGAAGTGAAATTGATGCTGAGAATAGTGCTCGATTAGCAAAAATGTCAGTTGATGAAATTGTTGAAGCACAAGCTGAAATAACTGCAAGGCTGAACCCGAAATTGATAGATGCCCTGAAAAGAAGGGCCCACGAAAAAGTCAAGAGGCAAAAGTTTTCTTTGTCAGATGTTGCAGTCAATGCATCAGATAGTATGGAACAAGCTAAAGTTATGTTTAAAAGCTCTGAGACCAAAATTTATGATGAGCCTGTGAAACCACTTAGTGGTGATGAACTGAAAGATAAAGATGATTTTAAAATTTCACGTAGTGTTAATACAAACAAAGGTAGCATGTGGGATGCTTGGAGAGAAAGGGTCGAGCTTGTTAGAGATATGAGATTTTCCTTGGATGGAGACATTGTTGGCAGCGATCTTGCACATGTATCAGATACAGGTAAGG
Organism: Prunella vulgaris; assembly: GCA_026898435.1. NCBI lineage: Eukaryota > Viridiplantae > Streptophyta > Magnoliopsida > Lamiales > Lamiaceae > Prunella > Prunella vulgaris. The sequence goes on from JAPKLY010000065.1 coordinate 1,394,273, forward strand.
TTACAGATAAGCTAATACAACCATTGTTGTGCATGATGAAAATTTCTATAGACATTTAAAATGCTGATGCTTGATTTTTTCGATTTCATGGATCATCCATGTTCTACTTTTTGTGCTGAAAAGAAACTTTAATCGTGTATTTTGCTATAAATCCAATTTATCCAGTCATAGATTAAAGCGAATGGAATATATTATTTATAGTCGCTTAATTCAGGATATACTTTCTTGTTCTTCAAATGTATCATCTTCATGTTGTTCACAGTTCCTCTCATAAAGTTCCATCTTCTATAATGTGATTTGTGTGCTTGAAAGATATTTCTGCTTTTGATAAGATTAGTCAGTGCTTGTTTAGTTACGAAATTGAAGTTGGATATTGCAATTGCAAGGATCAATTATATGAAAAGTAACTGTAGTCTTCTTTAATGTGTTTATGCTCTTCAGAATTGTGAGGGTACTATTCTCTTTCATAGGTTGTTTTTAACCTTCAAATGATCTTCTTCTTCTTCTGGTGTTGATTTTCAAAGTCATCTGGTTGCAGGTAGCACATCAATGGAAAGTGGATATAATCCAAATAATGTCTCTACACGTGATTATCTTCGTACTGATGGGGACCCTAGTGCTGCTGGTTATACAATAAAAGAAGCAGTAGCCCTGACTAGAAGTGTGGTCAGTAGAATTGTTTATGCCATCAATTTTTACGTTCAGCCAGTTTGACAACATCAATTTGTTCCATGGTAATCTTGGGTGCTTTTTGAACACTTGCATCAGGTTCCTGGTCAACGCACTTTTGCTTTACATGTAATTGCAGCTATACTTAATAGGGCAATTTGCAGCATCTGCCACAGTCAAGTTGATTCTGCAGCTAACTCTGCTGGTGCTGAGGGACCTGTTGACTATGAGGCTATTTGGGCTTTTGCTCTGGGCCCAGAACCTGAGCTTGCTTTATCATTGAGGTAATTTAAAATGCTTCCTTGGTTATAACTTGTCAAGTTATATTCAGTTGTTTAGTCTATCTAATCACATTATCATTTTATATTATCCATTTTTTGTGTGTTTATTTAATGTCTGTTACACAGTCACTTGCTTTAAGTATGGGGTTGCTGAATTGTTTGAAGTACCTTTGCTGAATTATAAAAATCAAGTTTGTTGTCTTGACTTTTCTTTATCTATTTGCATCACTTTCTTGCTATAATAATTATAAATTCTAGGCAACGGGCGCGTTGGCTGGTGATATTGTATTCAGAATCACTAAGTGATCTTGATGGTTTTTTGATTGGACCTAAAGTCTAATGTGCACCAGCACTTTTAATTCTTTGAAAGTCTCTTTTTCAAGCATTAACATTCTTGATTGAGTAACATATTTTTTATTATATGATGAACTGGAGTTTTTATCAGTATGAAGGTGATGAAAAGCAGTTGTCTCCTCGTGACTGTATATTTCATTTGCATTTCCTCCCGTAAAGCATTTATTTCATTTGGGATTACACTTTCTAAGGTTCTCTCATATTCTTTGCAGGATGTCCCTTGATGATAATCACAACATTGTGGTCCTTGCTTGTGCCAAGGCCATTCAGTGTGTGCTAAGCTGTGATATGAATGAAAACATGTTTGACATTTTGGAGGTAGATTTTAATGTCTCAGAAAATGTTTTCTTATTGTTGGTCATGTCTATGAGTTCTCATCTTCATAACTCGAGACTTCTTTCTTTTTTCAGAAGACACCAACTTATGTGAGGGATGTTTGTACTGCCCCTGTATTCAGAAGTAAACCAGATATTAATGTGGGTTTTCTTCGCGGTGGCTTTTGGAAGTATAATACCAAACCTTCCAATATTCTTCATTTTGGTGGGGATTTGGAGGGTGACAAAGCTGAAGGTGAACATACTATTCAAGATGATATAGTTGTTGCTGGTCAGGATTTTGCTTCAGGTCTTGTGAGAATGGGAATTCTTCCAAGAATCTGCCATCTCCTTGAGGTAACATACATTTTGATGTACAAAAAAAAACCCTATAAAAATAATTGCCATGCAAAATTAACAACTTACTATTCTTGTGGTACCAGACAGATCCTTCCGCACCATTAGAAGAATGCTTAATCTCTATATTGATTGCAATAGCAAGGCATTCCCCAACATGTGCTGCTGCAGTTGCAGATTATGAAGGTCTTGCTCAGACAGTTGCTAGCAGATTTGCTACAAAAGAACAACTGGAAATCAACTCTTGCAAAATAAAATCTGTTACACTCTTAAAAGTGAGTTTTTGCTTTATGCTTTGATATTTTTTACCACTTCTGGGCTGATTTTGCCAGCTTGAGTTGGATTGTTCTGACACAGAATTGTTTTCATTTTTTGTTGCAATTTTGAAAGGTGTTGTGTCGGCTTAACAGGAGGAGTTGCTTAGCATTGATAAACAATGGAAATCTCCGTCAGGTGACTTGGCACTTGTATCGATATCCATTTTCTCTTGATCAATGGGTAAAATCTGGGAGAAAGGCGTGCAAACTTTCATCTGCTTTGCTGGTGGAACAATTACGTATATGGAAGGTCTCTATCCAATATGGATTTAGCATCTCTGACTTTTCTGACCTATTTACTGCACTATGTTCGTGGTTGAGTGTACCTACACTTGAGAAGCTAATAAAAAATGATGTGTTGAATGAATATTGTGCCATTACAAAGGAAGCATACCTTCTTCTTGATGTTTTAGCTGGTAGACTTCCAAATTTTTACTCACAAATGCATGAAAAAATGGAGGATGCTGCTCAAGATGAAGAGGCTTGGTCATGGACTCACTTTGGTTCTATAATAGATCTGGCCCTTGAGTGGATTGATGTGAAAAATGTTCCACTTGTATCAAGACTCATTAACTGTCAAAATAACGATGGTGAGAATCGCGGATTGCAAGACTCGGAAGTAAATTCTGTGTTATGGGTCATATCTTCTGTGTTAAATATGCTTTCCAGTTTGCTCACAGCTGTGATCCCAGAGGACATTATGAGCTTGCCCAATGGTCGTTTGCCATGGTTGCCTGACTTTGTTCCTAAGATTGGACTTCAAATTATTAAAAACGGGTATTTCAGGTTTTCAGGACCAAGTGATGCAATCTGCAATGGTCATACTTCTGAAAATGGTTCTGTAGTTCAGTACTTATGCCATTTAAGGCATAAAGAAAATCAAGAATCAGCTATATCTGCTCAGTGTTGCCTCCAAGGATTGGTCCAAGTAGCCAATTCTGTTGATAAGCTGATCCAACATGCAAATCTTGATATCCATACTGCACCAGCTAAGTTTCAGAGTCTTTCAACTGATGATAAAGTACTTGCTAATGGGATACTCAAGTCCTGTAAAATTGAAATACAATTTTTGCTATCTACTTTAATGGAATTGATTATCAATGACTGGCAAAGAATGCAATATATTGAGATGTTTGGCCGAGGTGGCCCTGCTCCAGGAGTTGGCGTGGGCTGGGGTGCCTCTGGCGGGGGGTATTGGTCTGTAAATTCCTTGTTGGCTGAACAAGATGCAAAATTGCTCACTTGCTTGCTTGAAATTTATTCATTTGAAGCTGAAGAGATGAGCTTCGCAATGCAGAAGCTAAATTGTGCCCTTACATCTAGTTTAATTGTGGGTCCAGGGAATCGTTCTGTTCTTGAGAAGTTATTAAAAGCCATATTCCAGGTTCCTGTACTGAAGTATCTTGATTTGGGCATCCGCCAGTTTCTTAGTCTGAAAGAAGGATATGATCTATTCAAGTGGAATTATGAAGAAGAGGAATACTTACTGTTTGCTAATGTTTTGGCCACTCATTTCAGAAACAGGTGGCTTGCTGGAAAGAAACGGAAAGCAACTGGTGAAATAAGCAACAAATCTGTGAAGAAAGATGTTCAGTCTTTGGAAACTATTCATGAAGATACGGATACAGCAAATACGGCTAGTGAAGAGTCATCATCTTTGAGATCAGAGTGGGCTTACCAGAGATTGCCTCTTCCTCCCCATTGGTTTCTAAGTGCATTGACCACCATTCATTGTGGCAAGATTTCTTGTCCTCCCGGTTCTTCTAACAAAGGAACCTATATTGAGGTGCCCTCAGACTTTGTTGAAATTGCCAAGAGTGGACTCTTTTTTCTCCTGGGTATTGAAGCAATCTCTACTTCCTTTAGCTCTGATTTCTGCTCAGCTGTTAAGTATGTTCCGGTTGTTTGGAAACTGCATGCAATGTCTGTAGTATTACTTACTGGAATGGATGTTCTTGAAGATGCTAAGAGCAGGGATATCTATGAAACACTGCAGAATATTTATGCTGAAATCCTTGATGAAAAAAAGTTTGGTAAGGCAAATATGGAGTTACTGAAATTTGAATCTGACATCCATGAGAACTACTCTACATTTATCGAAATGCTTGTGGAGCAATTTACCGCTGAATCTTATGGCGATGTATTATTTGGACGCCAAGTTGCAATTTATTTACACAGATCGGTTGAAGCTTCCATAAGGCTTGCCACGTGGAATGCCTTATCTAATGCTCGTGCTCTTGAACTTTTGCCACCTCTGCATAAGTGCTTTGCCAAGGCTGAGGGCTATCTTGAACCTATTGAGGTACTTTGATCAAATTCTTTATTCTAATTAGCTTTAAAAAACTGATTAACAGTAAATATGATGCATACATAATACCTAAGGTTATGTGATCATGCTATGTTGAAGTTGAAGTTAGTTACCCCAAGCTTTTCCAGTTGACTCATTTAAAATATGATCATCTCTGATGTTGTGCAGAATCAGGATGTATAAAGAATTTGTCAGCTCACTATTTCCCACTTAAAAGTTTTTATCTTTCCTCTCTGTTCCAAAGTATTTCACATACTACCAATAAGTACTCCATTGGTTCCAATTTAATGGTTGTTTTTGGATGTTTCATATATACTAACAAAGTCATTTGATACCCATAATTATTTGTATAAAATGGCTAATCTATCATTTGAGTGTCACATAGATTCATGTATCTCAATAAATTAGACATGTCACAAAAATTAAGAAAATGGTAAAATTGGGGGTAAAATTATCTTGGAAAACCAAAAGCGACAAATATTTTGGAGCAAATTGTTTCACTAAAACGACAAGTAAATTGGAACGGAGGGAGTAACTGTTGAGACATCCGGACACGATATGAGAAGATTTTGTGGTGAGATAACTGTTAGATTTTTAATGGGGCCTGTGAGTTTTCTGCTGTTGAAGGCTGCATATTTTAGTATCATAATAAATCAGAGATTATTGCTGCGCAGTTGATTTTCTGAAAGACTCATTTGATGGGAATTATATAGTCAGATTGCATGAACTGTTTTTTGATCTTGAATTGGTGCAGGATGACGAGAGGATCCTTGAAGCGTACACGAAATCATGGACATCTGGTGCCCTGGACAAAGCAGCAACCTGGAGTTCAATAACGTTCTCACTTGTCCTGCACCATCTTTCATCATTCATTTTTGGGAATGTCGCTGATGGTACTCTCTCACTCCGCAAGAGACTCGCAAAGTCTCTGTTGCGTGATTTTTCTCGCAAGCAACAGCACGAGGTATGTTAGTTTTGTGGACTCTAAAGGGGCTGGGTTCATAATTTTTCAGTGAGAATGGTAATAAAAATGAATATAGGGTAATTATGGTAGTTGATCAGAGTACAAAATGCTCAATTCACTATCATATTTTGTACGAGATAATGAGACGAGATAATGAGACTCAATATTAGTTGATCGTTACCCCATTTTGATTAACTACCTCCTCTTATAATCATTTATTCCTCAATCATTCCACTACCCTCAATTAATAACTAGAACAATATACTAACTGTGTAACCCATCATTCTCATTGTAATTTATATGATTCTCATTACCATCTCCATTGAAGAATTTGGTCAAGCGCCCCTATATTGACACATGAGCTGGTGTGTTTGTAATATGCAAATAAATTTTGACAGGAATAAATAAATACTTAATGGACCAGTCTTTACATTGTCTAATTTAGTGCTTGATTAATCATTCAAGTCTTCTTGTTTAAATAAATGAGGAACAATCGGCATAAGAAATGCACGTCGAACATTTATGCCCACGCTTGTAATGGGTGGTTACTAGATACAAGTATTTGCTCTGAGGAAATATGCTTATTATGTGTTTGTGGGCAGGGAATGATGGTGAAGCTAATTATGTATGGCGTAGCGGAGACAGCTGCAGTGCCTGAGATAGAAAAGAGGTTGCAGGTATTGAAAGAGATTTGTGATGGACATGCAAATGACTTGCAAAAGCTTCAGTCCTGCTGTATCAGTTCAACGCTATGAACTGGGCTTTTCGACTCCTGTATATAATTAGGTAAGTTGGTATACTTGCTTTGTCGCTACTTTCACTAATCTCATAAACGGCACTGATTCGCCATCGCCTGATTTTGTCTCGAATGGAGTGGCTATCGAACTGTGCAAATTACGTTTTCGTTTATATTCCTCGCCTGTCTATGCTTGCACAAGTATTGTTCACATTCTAAGCCATATTTTGCAGAAAGTTGATTTGAAGCTGAGAATATTTTTGCAGGAATAATCCTGTGTTTGGAGATTGACTATTTAGTCCCGTAAACAAAACACATTAGTAAATTAACTATCCCGGATATCAGTTCCTCACAATGAAATAGAACGATAGATAATTTTCCCGGATCCGACATTCACGAGTTTTTTTTTTTTTTTTTTTTTTTTAATTTATTTTTTTGTCTTCTTGTCGTCTAAGGTTACACAATTTTTTTCTGGTTCATTAAAACGCGCGTTTCATATTATTTAAAAATTGATATTAATTTTTTATTTGAATTCTTAGATTTTTTTCCCTCAAATTCATTTTAAAATATTCTCAAAACTCAAATAACTATGTAATTATGGTGTTAAAATAAAATTTTATATAATAATTTGTATTTTTTAAAGTGATTTGATATATATTTATTTTATTGACAACTTTTGATTACTACAAAATAAAGCACTGAAATGGCATATTTAAAATAAATCACGTTGCCTATATGCTGCATAAATTTATCAAAATAAAGTAAATTGCTTTATTTTATTATTAAAAATAATAAAAAAAAAGTTACATAAATAATAATTCACACTTATACATATTTTTTTTTAACTTTTTAGTCAATTAACATAAAAAAATAAGCTTAATTACAATTTATAACACTAGTTTTTCTGAAATTGCATTTTAAGTTAAACTTTTGAATTTTGTTAAAAAAAATCTTAAGTTTACTTTTTTTTTTGCAATTAAGACTTATGAGCAGATCTATTTTTGCCCGAAACTTAAGTGACATTTATCCATTAAAATTTAAATTACATGGCAAAAATCTAAAATCTTAATTATAATTTAAATCACAATCTTTTCTGAAATTGTATTTTAAACTATATTTTTGAATCTTATTATAAAAATTTCAGTCTTTTTTTTGGTTAAAGGTTATAAACAAATTTGTCTAACACACTGTTAATGTTTGAATTAGGGGGATAAAATTAAAAAAAATTAAATTAGGGGGGGATAAAATTTAAAATTGAATTTTTAAATTTCAAATAATTTTTGAATGTCGTTACTCAATTTTATTTAACACCATTTTATAATCATTCACTACAAAAATAGTCCAAAATTTCAAAACTTTACTAATAAACTCTATTAATGTTTGACTATTTTTTTTAAAATATCAAATTCACAAGATTTTCATATAATTAAGTCAGCAAACCAATAAAGTAAGAATTATCCTTATAAAAATTATGTTAAATATAATTAGAATGTAAGGCTTTGAAAAATTATTTGGAATTTAAAATTTTAATATAAAATTTTGGTACATAATTAAAATTTTATTGTTGGTCGTTGTCACACCCGTAGACGTCACATAAAAATCATTTAGAGACAAATATATCGCTAATCTTTAGTCGCAAAAAAAAAAATTTAACTTAAGTTTTTTTTAATAAAATCCAAAAATTTAGCTTAAAATGCATTTTCAGAAAATGTCGTGATTTAAATTGCAATTAAGATATTAGATTTTTACCATGTAATTTAAATTATAATGGTTAAATGCCATGTATGAGCCACGTAAATTTCGGGCAGAAGTAGATCTGCCCATAAGTCTTAATTGCAAAAAAGAGTAAATTTAAGTCTTTTTTTAACAAGATTCAAAAGTTTAGCTTAAACTACAATTTCGAAAAAAAATCGTAATTTAAATTGCAATTAAATAAAAAAAGTATAAAAATTGTGTTTCGTATGAGAATAATTCACTTCAAAATTATAAATTTTGATTAAAATTTTAGGATTAATATTATTTTCTTGGGAGCATCGTTTTTGCTGGACTTATGTTAGTTTCCATTAACATCATAATAAGTAATAGGGAAAATACATTTTTTTATCCTTTAAGTTTTGTTGATTTTGATTTTCGTCCTATTATCTTTTGAATTTTGATTTTAGTCCTATAAGTTACAAAAAATTACTCCATCCGTCCCACAAGACATTGCATACTTTCTATTTTGGTATGTCCCACATAAAGTTTGCATATCCAAAAGTGGAAACTATTTATTAAATTTCACTCTCACATCACACATATAATATTCATAAAAATGTATCTTTTATACCTTTTTCTTAAACTCCGTGCCCAAAAGACACCGCAATGTCTTCTGGGACGGAGGGAGTAATTTTTTTGTCCTGTGACCTGCTGTTACAGGTTAACTAACAAGTTATATGATGAAGTGTCAGTTTTATTGAATTTTATTTTGATAAAGTCATACTTCGAAATTTTTGATTGGTGGACACTAATATTTGACAATTTAAATTAAAAATTAATTAAAATTAAACATAAATTAAAGAATAAAACTCTTTTTATTAATAATTTTTAATATTTTATGGGAATTCAAATTGACTCTCCGATTAAAAAAATCTAATTTTAAATCTCACCCACAAAAAAAAAAAAAAAAAAATTTAAAATTCTATTATAAATTTTAAATAATTATTTTATTAATTAAAGAAATATAAATAAATTAATTAAATCTAATTTTAGAAATAAGTAAAATTTCAAAAAATAAATAATTATAAAATGCTAATTTAGATATAAGTAAAAATTCAAAAATAATTAATCTATATAACCCAAATTGATTTAAATCTGAGTATATATAAAAATATCTAAAAATACTTATGACACAGTCAAATTAAATATATTAAAAACAACGACATATTTGAAAAAAAAAATCTATAGTGCAATATCTATAGTACTTAATTTTTTTATACAAAATTAGTCTAATATCAAATTAAATTCTTTATTTTAACTCATTTTCACTCACGTGAAATAATATACAGTATTTTTTTTTTTAGAATTTTGATTTACAATTTTTTTTTACTATTACTCATTAATTTAAATTAGTCTTTTATAATTATGTATTTTTGGAACTTTTACTTATATTTAAAATTAGATTTAATAATTTTTATATTTTTATTTAGATTTATTAAATTAATATAAAAATTAGGATATTTTAAATCTATAACAGAATTTTAATTTTCTTATTTTCTTGTGGGTGAAATTTGAAATTAGATTTTTTTAATAGGAGAGTCAATTTTAATTTTCATAAAATATTAAAAATTATTAATGGAAAGAGTTTTTTTCTTTAATTTATGTTCAATTTAAATTGTCAAATATTAGTGTCCACCAATCAGAAACATCCAAGTATAACTTTATCAAAATAAAATACAATAAAACTGACACATCATCATAAATTTGTTAAGTGACCTGTAGCAGCAGGTCACAGTCACAGGACAAAAAAGTAAAAACTTTATAACTTACTGGACTAAAATAAAAAATTAAAAGATAAGAGGACGAAAATCAAAATTAACCAAACTTAAAGGATAAAAAAGTATATTTTCCCAAATTATAAATATAAAATAACGCAATCAAAAGAAGAGTGCAAGAATCAATCATTTCCAATTATAATTTTTTTTTTTCATATATACATTCTTTTGATCAAGTAACATATATTAAACTAATGCATTTGCAATTTTTTTATTATAAAATTATCTTAAGCTCAAAAATTAATTTCAAATGAAATTTTTTAGATCTATAATATTTTATATTCATCCAAAAATTTGTATTCTCTAGTGACTACACTAATCTATCTAAGTAATTCTCTAATAATCACTTGTGCTATTTCACTTGACTAATATTATTTTTTGATTATCATGTAACAACAGAGGAAATGTCCTTATTAGTAATGACTCCACATATGAGTATTTAATTTCAACTACATTCAAAATTCTGTCAAAATAAATGGTAAATATATATTTTAGATTGTTCTTCAACATGGATTACATATTATGTACTAATCAGTGTACACAGTTTTTTTTTATAAATTATTTACAATTTTAAATAACAAAATTTTGAATTTTATATTCATATGGATGTTCAAATTTAGATTTATTAATTGCTTGTTTCTAATGCACATAAATATATTCATTATTTTAAAAAATCAAGAATCATTAAATTATGTATGCTCAATCAATCAGAGTCCATATATTGAACACATAAAAATATAATGCGAGAATCGTGACCATCACCACTAGATTTTCTAGCTCTGTATTGATATATAAAGTTTTTAGAAAAAATATTAAAACACCAAAGTTTAAAGATTTCTCCTTTAAGGTAAAGTAGGTGGTGTATATTAATATATATATATAGATATATATATATATATATAATATATATATATATAATACTTTTATTATTTTATTTTCGAATCTTATCATATATATATCTCAAAAATATATTTACCGATTTTATTAAAAAGGACAAAATTGATCAAAATTAAAAAAAAAATGGACAAAAACGTTCAAAAATAATTTTCAATTGCTTGTCACTTTTATATACATTATAGATTAATTTAGGAGGTATAAGGTTAGCAATCTAAAAAATAAAAATATAATAACAAGATCTAAATTTAAAAATTTAAGAAATTTAAGATTTTGTTAAAGGTATGTTTGGATAAGAATAATCATATCTAAAGGGATGTTCTACCCATTTTCGCACAATTAGAGGTAAAATAGTAAAATTATACGAGCTTAGTTAGATCCTGAACCTAATGAATTGAGTAGTACTTTTGTGAAACTTATTTATATATAAAATTAATACTATAAGATGTATTTATGAATACTATAATGTAAAATATGTATGATATCAATAAATATAATTAATGGTATCAATAAATATATTTTGTGGTTTAATATAAACATATTCATAAAAAATTTTGTGAACTAATTAATATTAATGAGCCCGAACACAAGCTCAACACAATTAAAATTGAGATGATTTAAATTTTTTAATATTGCTGATGTTATTTAAAATTTAATTAATATTTGTGAACTATTTAATATTGCTGATTTAAAAAAATTTGTGAACTAATTAATACTAATGAGCCTGAACATAAGCTCAACGCGATTAAATTTGAGATGATTCAAAAATTTTAATATTAGTATTAATATTGCTGATGTTATTAGTATTAAGGCTGAATTTTTATATTTAGTCTCAATTTAAGATTTTAATTTTAAAGTATCTCAAATTGATTTTTTATTTATTTAAGATTTACTAACTTTTTTGTATAAAATTCAAGTCCCAAAGTTTTTTCTATTTTTTTATTGGGATTAAAGATTTGTACATACCGTAACTTTGCTCAAGTTTGATTTCGATCACTGTCACTATGAATTTTAGTTTTTGTTCTTCTTTATTTTTTTAGTGTGTTAATTGGATAAATTAATTATATTTTATTAATGGATTTAAGAGGGCGGGTTTTGAGCTGGCCCAAAGTAAATAAACCGATTAAATATATCAAAACAGATCAAGACACACTAAAAACCATAAAATCTAACCTACCATCACCATTTATTGAAGAATAAGAGCAAAAGAGAATACAAAATCACAACAAAATTACAAAAGAGAACACAAATATTGTCCACAACATCGTTCTCTTCTGTCGAAAATGCGTGCAAGGTGTATTTTATGGAGTCGATGCTCGCATACGCACCTCTTGAATCGAAGAAAATCCCGATCGAAAATTTTATGAATGTAAATCTAGGAAGGCCAGTTTTGAATTCAACTCTTCAAATTAGTTTTCTTGAATTGAATCCCTAATTGAGGTACAAAGCTTGTTAATCAATTCAATATAATTTTTAGCGTGGTCATAATGAATAATTTTTTTCTTTTTGACGGTTAGATCCATGAATGCCTCCAAGAATAAAATGTGTCTCTTTATTGAAGGAGAGGGGAGAATTTGCCACTCAACACCCTAAAATCGACATAAATGAAAATTTGATATCGAAATATTTTCATTATGCTATTTTTTATATATCGAAATATTTTCAATATATTAAAATATTTTGATATATCAAAAATATTTTTGTATATCATAATATTTTTAAAATAATTTGATATATCATGATATTTTAAATTTTTTAATATTTATATAATATTATTGTAAGTACGGTATATCGATATTTTTATTTTATTCTATACACAAGAGATTTACTCAAGTAATATATATATATATATATATATATATATATATATATAATATTTATGAATATAGTTTTTATTAAATAATACTCTCTCAGTCCCGTAGAAATTTGCACTCTATGGGACGACACATTTTTTAAGAAAAATATATTTTATATATAAAGTTGTGGCATGTGGATAAATATATGTATATATTTGTGAATATGCACGTAAATCAATATTTTATTTTTTAGTAGTGTGTAAATTTGTGTGAGACGTCTAAATAAAGAAAGTATGCAAATTCCTGTGAGCCAAAAAAGTATATATTATATTGGGAGTGGATCCTCTGTTGGGCACCCAAACCAGCAGGGAGTGCTAACCCATGATACGATGTAGTTTTAGTAGTTTTAGTAAAACAATTATATTTTTTTATTTTATGTTCTACATGTAATTTCTTTTAATACTTATTTCCATTATAATTATTTTATTTATCTTATATTTAAGAAAATTTAATTTCTTTTTTTATGTACTCCCTCCGTTTCAAATATTTATTTTCACTTTTAATTTTCGTCCACCTTCCAATTTTATTTATATTTTTAAAAAATATTATTTTATTATCTTACTCATAAATAATTATTTTATTTTTTAGTGAAGCCCACAATTATTTTACAATTATACTTGTCATTTTAATTTTCGTCCGCCTTCCAAATTTGAAATTATGCATTAAACCACCCCATTTTAATTGCTAATTTTTTTTACGAATTTTTTTTCTCTATAAATTATTTTTATTAGTTTTATTTATTGTTAGTTCCTAAGTAAATTTTTAATATTTTTATAAATAATAATTAATATGTGAAGATATTTTTGATAGAACCGTTAATGAGGTGATTGAAAAATTCCACTAGTTATAGTTGTATATATTACATGTTTGACCTAGTAAAGGAATAAAATATTTACAAGATCAATTCAAATTAAATCTTGATTTACTTAACTTGCTTAAATGACGATGAAGTAATTATTAAGTAATTATTTATTCTAGAGTTTTTAAGAAATTAATTTGTTTAAATGACGATGAAGTAATTATTAATTAAAAAAGTTAAATAAAAAATTTATTAAAAAAATTTGCTAACATTTCTTGACTTAGCAAGATAGTGTATATACATAACAATAATAATTAATAAATCTGAATTCATCGTGAACTCGGGTTTATATGAATTTTTGTATGATAATAATATATAAAATGAGTTGAAATAATTGTGGGGTCCACTAAAAAATAAAATAATTATTTGTGAGTGAGATAATAAAAGAATATTTAAAAAACAAGAATAAATTTGAGGGACATACTAAGATTAAAAGTGAGAATAAATATTTGGGAAGGAGGAAGTACATAAAAAAAAAATTTCTTAAATAGAAGATAAATAAAATAATTATAATAGAAATAAGCATTAAAAGAAGACAAAAACTTGTATGAACCCGAGTTCACGGTGAACTCGAGTTCTCAAATATCACTGTCATGTGTATACACTATCACTGTTATGTATATTTACTATCACTGTTATGCATATGCACTATCACTGTTAAAAAATCAAGTATATTTTTATAACAGTGATAGTATATATGAATAACAGTGATAGTGATTACACATGACAGTGATACGAGTTCATGTGAACTCGAGTTCACAAGAGACCTAAAAGAAATTACATATAGATTATAAAATAAAAGAATATAATTACTTTACTAAATCTACTAAAACTACATCGTATGATGGGCCAGCACTCCCTGCTGGTTTAAGTGCCCAGCAGAGGATCCGCTCCCATGTGAAACGCGCACACCTTGAGCGGTGAATGGTGAGTGTTTGGAGGGGTGGTCCAATTGCAACCCCATACATAATACGTGTCATTTTCTAAAAGAATATAAATACACTTCTCCAAATCCAAATCCTACTTTCAATCATCCATGGCGGACTGGTCTACCCTTCCTCCTGACCTCCTTCATCTCATCTCCCAGCAATTATCCACCTCCATCGACCTTCTTCGCTTCCGCTCTGTCTGCACCACCTGGCGCGCCGCCGCTCCCCTCTCGCCCTCTGCCGCCATTCGCTTCCCTATCCTCCCTAATACCGGCATCTCCGACACCAGCACCAGCTGGGGATTTTACCTCTCAAAACACACCATATACTCTCTTCAATCACCGCTCACCGATCATTCCTCATGGATTGTCAAAATCGAACGGGATAATCCTGCTCGGATGCATCTCCTCAGCCCACTTTCTCGATCCCAATTCAAACCCCTTCCTGATACTTTCCCCAAAATCTTTAGTTTCTTAAATGTTAGGGTTAAGGAATTGGGTGAAGAATACGCTCTTCAGTATGTCAATTTTAGGCCGACCGCGAATTCGATTGGGGAGTCTGGAAATCTTTACATGGAAAAGGTTGCGGTTTTGAATGATTCGAATGATAGATTTGTGCTTTTGACAGTTCACGTATCCGGGAAATTGGTGGTCTATAAATCGGGTGATGCAAAATGGAAGCTCATCGATGATTTGCCTTCGCCTTCTCCTTATGATGATGTGATCCTTTGGAAAGGGAAATTTTATGCGGTAGATTACACGGGTAAAATTGCTCTTGTTAATACTGCGAATTTAACTGTTAGTCCTATTGCACATTCAATCTTCGGTGGTGATAAGAAGTTTCTTGTGGATTCGGATGCGGAGTTGTTGTTAGTGGATATGTATTTGAGTGTTGGACCTGCAGATAATTTAGGTTTCAATGAGGGATTCCAGTTTTATGAGGAATTCGATTGTTTTATGAGTGAGAGAACTGTCAAGTTTAAGGTGTTTAGGTTGAATGAAGATGCAGGGCAATGGATAGAGATAACTGATTTGGGGGATAAAATGTTATTTTTGGGCGATAATTGTACATTTTCAGCATCAGCTTCAGAAATCTTTGGTGGTAATAGGAGTGAAGGGAACTGTATTTTCTTCACTGATCAGTATTCTTATAGGGAGGACGAGGGGGTGCCCAAAAATCGCGGAATCGGAGTGTTTGATCTGGAGAGTGAGAGTATTGGGCCAATCAGTAGTCATTGTTCGGAGATGTTTTGGCCACCTCCCGAGTGGGTTTATCCAACTGCATCTATAGAAGTAAGTTTTGTTCACCAGCTTTTTAAGCCTTTATGCATTTCCATTAGACCTCAGTTTTTCATGTCAATGCTGTTGATGCTTTGTGCACATTGGCTGATTCTCTTGTTACAAGTAGAGTTTGTTGTTCCATGACTGGGGTTATTTTTCTGGTGATATATATATATATATATATACATGTATGAAATTAATGTAAGCCTTATAATAACATAAGCTGAAACAAGTCTAATCCTCTGTTGCCCTATATACTAATGTATAGGTTCATGGAAAGTTTATTAATCGCCTTTTTGGTTGTATGCCTCTGTTTAGTCTTCACAAGGATTGCTTTGAATACCTTAAGATGGTAATTTCTGATGTTTTGTAGTCAAGATGAGGTAGACTAACTTCAGTGCCTTTAGCTATCGGATGGATACACAATGATATAACATTTTCTTTTACACTACTTAGATGAATGACATGTATGCACAACAAAGCAAATTCACTTACAAGCAACTCCAATCCTTAACAGGCTCTATTTCTGATGTGACCTCTTACTAAGAACCTAGTAAGCTCCTCAGGATAAGCATTAGAGCCCTTAGCTTAAGATTAAGAGGATGTAGTGCAATTAATCACATTTATCATCTCACATTTCCTACCTGGCTACTGGGCTCCTCACTTGAGTGAGTGACCCAGGTTTGATTCCCTTGGGAACGAATTTAGGGAGATATAAGGTGACTTGGAGATAATTCTTGGAGTATTAGGGGTCTTGGTGAACTATCTTCAACTACTAACCACTAATATTTCCCGATAAAAAAAAATCATCTCACATTTCCTCTTCAAGCATGCTGCTTATTGTCATTCATCTAGGTAGTGTAAGAGGAAAACTGGTGATGTTTAGCTACCATTCAAACATGGAATTTATTTTCCTTTGATCTTATCTGTCACCAATTACTAGCTAGTGAAAAAAATGAATGGAAATCCTTTGAGCTAAGCATGCTAGATTGTTGTTTTCATATCTATGCAGGCTGGGCTGAACTTATTGAATATTTTAGAGGAGAGAGATTAATAGCCAACAAAATGGATGAACAGTACGTATGAATATAGCTCTCATGCTGTGGTGCTGACTGCTGATCAATCTATTGGACGCTTATTCATGAATTATATCTTATGTTCAGTTTTTTCTCCTTTGATTTCTTATCGGATGTGAAAAGCAGTGACTTATTGGAACGGGGTAATGCTGAATGGTGGTTTTTCTTCTCCTGTTACATTGAAGTTCAATTGAACTGTTTAATCTCAGTTATTTTATTTAATTATCTAATGTTAGTGTCTATTTTTTAAGCAATTCTGGAGACCATAGTTCTATTCATAATTTTACATTTTCTGCAAATGCTATCTTTCTTCCAGTTTTGATTAGCAATGTGTATTCCATGGTATTGATTTTCTATTTCAATTGATTTAGAGAGCATATTATACATTTTTTCCCTACAAGTTGCAATTTGGTCCTTTAAAAAAAAAAATTCCTTTGAAATTGTGTATTTTGTTTTATGTATTGGTTCTTTTTTGGTCCTTTCTCAAATTATTTACTGTGACTATACTATTTGAAAGGAAAAATCGAATGTAATAAGTGGACGAGTTTGTAAACCCAAAGAAAGACGCAGAATACTGCATTATACTATTGGTCTCTGTTTACTTTGAGGAGATAGGTTTACTTGGGATATGATAAACCATGATGCAAGGAAGTTTTTATGATATAAGGAAGTTTTTAGTTTTAGAGTGTGTTTGACTTAAATTTATTTTAAATTTTTTATAAATTTTAATTTATTAGGGTCTGTTTGGTAGGTATGGTAGGAAAATAACCCAAGAAAAGCTCTTGGAAACTATTACTTATCTCACCGAGAAACTAAGGGTTTATGATGTTTGATACGCCTAATAGGAAAATATTTCTGATGTTTGGTAGGTCAAAATGGATACACTATTTCTTTTATGTTGTTTGGTAGATCAAACTGGAAACAAATACAACATTAATAGAAAGATACAACTACCATAGTCAACAACCCGGCCAACAATAAGCTAAATTAGAATTTTTTAATCGGAAGAAGAATCGAAATTCCGGCCAACATTAACTCCATTCTTCTTCTTCAATCGAAATTTTTCAATATAAATTGACGGACAACAAACCAAATCAAACATAAACTCAAAATATAACATATCAAACTTAATCAAATTGATGAATCAAATGAATTTGCTACATAATCAAACTCTAAATTGCAAAATTGAGAAACTGGGGGAGGAATCAGGGAAAGGGGTTGGAGGTTTTTCAATGGCCGACTTCTTCAATGGTAAAATAGGGAGGAGTGAGAAACTGTTGCAACGATTTGGCTTCGAATTGCAGTGATTTGGCGATTAATACCATATGGCGTCGAATTGCAACGATTTGCAGATGGTTGGCACACCATGATTGACAGCAAGAAGAGAAGTGGCAGATGATGAGGAGAATGACATTTCTCACCGGTGGCAGAAAGAGGTCGTGGTCACGGAAACCTGCGTACTTGGTATCCAACGGCCGTTGGAGGGCTTCAACCATCAATTACTGCCGGAGGTGGACGGCTTCATTCCTCGGCTTGTTCTTCAAACCTGGGGGGCAGCGGCCGGAGGTGGACGAGGGCTCGGGGTTGGCAGAGAGATTTCCCCGTCTTCATTTTTCTTCACCTGCAGATGAGATAAGGTATCAATTGGGGGGGAGGTAAGATATATTTTCTGGATTTGTAGATGAGGTTCAAGTGATATTGTAGAGAATTGTACGTAAAGTTCGATCACTCAAGAAAAGAGTCGGGCAATTAATAAAATGTTTATGTGCTACCAAACATCGTAAAAGACTAGAAATGATTTCTTATCTAGCCTTTTCACCCCACCAAACGGGCCCTTATAAGTTGATTTAGGAGCTTATAAAATGTTATTTTAAGTAGTTTATAAATTGTTGAAGTATTTGGTTATTACAATTTAATTTAATTTTTTAATAATTTATCAATAAAAAATTAATTTTAATAAAAAATAATTTTTTTTTTATGTTGAGATAGGAGTTGCGAAGTGGTGGGGGGTTTGAGGTGAGGCAGGTGGGTGGGGTTGGAGGTGTTGAGTAAAGTAAGTTAGGATATATATATATTTTTACAACTTATAAGATGTAATGAGTTTATTTTAAGATCTTATAAATTGTTCTACATATTTTATTTTACCAAACACTTTAAGATATCTTATAAATTTTTAAATAGAATATAAGACATTTTAAAGAGATTATAAGCTCAGTTAAATACCCCCAATAACTCAAGTTTACATTGCAGTAAATAATGAATTGAGATAAAAAAAAAAGTAATGTTAATTAAATTTTTTTTCCTTTATCTTCTTATTTCTTAAGCCACAGTTGTTGAAAAAATAAAACACAAGGTTCTAGACTTTTTCACCTATCTCCTCTCTCTTCTTCTTCTACCAAAATGCTGAATAAAGAAGAAATAAATGGTATTTGTGTTGATTCTTTCATTTCACACCGCTCTCTTTTCTATTTCTCTTGTATACAATAATCATATTGTAGCGGGTATAGTTTAGTGATAAAAGTGTGATTCATTCTATTAACCATTAATAGTTAAAGGGTCTTTCGCTTTTATTTATATTATTTCCAAAAAATTTATTTGATAAAAAGATTTAATCCTTTATCCCTCAATGAGAAATTCGAGAAAAAAATACGAATTCTCGTAATTTGTATCCATAAGTCACTTACTAAATTGAAAAATTGGACTATGAAATTGCAAAACATAATTTTTGAATTGGACCAAAACTTCCAATCAAATAGGTATGAATAAAGTATCCATGACAGAAGATAGTAAGTCAAATTTGAATCATAACTAAATCTTTCATTTTTCTGAAGAAAGAAATTGTAGCAAAATAGCTATTCAACGATGGCTTTGGTTTACCATATTGTTTAGATAGGTGGAAACAAAGTCCTTTTCCTCGACCCAACTCCTATAGAAGTCGATCCATCTTTCATCTTGACCACTTGGAAAGTAGGAGGATGCTTTAATGAAGTACAAATTCTTGAGGATCTAGAATCTAGGCTTGGGCACAAACTTGTCAAATACGACCTTGATTCCCGAGGAGAAATTAAAGATCCTCGAGGACTGAAGAAAATTGCGTCAACTGAGGAACTTGAACACATTATCGTTAACCCTACTCGCCCAGGCCCTGAGGTCCTTATCGAGATTCAAATCCCAACAGATTTGAGGAGGTAGGTAATAGAGTACCTCAAGAGCCACATCGACGTATTCGCATGGTTGCATCAGAACATGATCAGTATCAGCCTTGAACATGCCTGTTATCGCCTCAAAATCGATCCTAACAAGCCCAACTCTCAGAAGAGGCACAAATTTGGGCATTGAGAAATACGCCGCTTTGGCTCAGAAAGTGAAAAGTTCCTGAATAACAAATTAATTAAACATCCTACGGACGAGCCCCAATGGGCCTCAAATGCAGTGCTAGTTAGGAAAATCAGTGGGACTTGGAGACTATGCATCCACTTCACAAACCTTAACGATGTATGCCCGAAAGACCAGTTCCCTATGTTATATATCGATCACTTGGTGGATAACACAGCGGGACATGAAATGATGTCCTTCATGAATGCATTTGCAGGCTACCATTAGATCCTGATGGCAGAGGAAGATGTGAAGCACACAACTTTCCTCACTGAGAAGGATATGCTCAGTTGAAAGAGAATGCTTTTCGGTCTGAAGAACGCTGGAACAACATGGTAAACAATATGTTCACCAAATCGATAAAATTATGGAAATCTACACAGACGGCATAGTCGTCAAAAGCATGAAGAGAGAAGACAATCTCAGGGCGTAGCAGAAACATTTTTGATCATGAGAAGTTATAATATGAAACTAAATTTCAATAAATGTCATTTTGGAGTTGAGTCAGGAAAGTTCCTCGGGCACATAATCAATCAGCACAGAATCGAGGCCAATCCTGATAAAATCAAAGCCATCCTCGACCTCGCAAAGCCAACGAATATAAAACAAGTCCAGCAACTGACATGGTGCCTAACATCACTCAACAGGTTAATTTCAACACTAGGGGATAAGAACAAACTGTTCTTCAGAACTATTAGGAAGAATAAATTCTCATGGAACAAAGAGAGTCTGGTGGCTTTCCACGCCTGAAGTAGTATCTCATCAATTCTCAAATCTTTTCCAAAACGGTCCCAGGTGAGAAGCTTTACTTGTACATCGCGGCTTCAGAGTCAACTTTGAGTGCAGTATTAGTCTAAGCAGAGGGTCAGCAACACCTGTCTATCTACTATGTGAGTCAGGTTCTCCACGATGCCGAACTGAGGTACACTCCGCTGGAAAAGTTAGTCTATGCCTTGGACATAAGTGTAAGAAAGTTGAGGTCTCATTTTTTCGACCATTAGGTTGAGGTCTTCACAACCCTACCACTCAGGCACGTGCTCCACAGGCCTGATACCAGCGGGAGATTACTGAAGTGGTCATTGGAAATCGTTCAGTACGGAGTGACTTACACTCCTCATACGGTGATCAAAGGACAAGCTCTAGCAGATTTCGTGGTAGAACTTACTTTTCCCACGAATTCTTCAAAGGTTGATCAATCTCCGTGGAAATTTTATGCTGATGGATCATCGACTAGTACAAGTGAAGGAGTCGAGATTATACTAATTGGTCCTGTCGGTCAGAGTTTCATCAGTGCGATAAGATTCAGTTTCTTTATGACCAATAATGACGCGGAGTATGAAGCTTTGGTGGGAGGACTTGAGCTCGCATTGTTAATCGAAGTCAGATGCATGCATATTTTTATGGACTCACTTTTAGTAGTGAATCAATTGAAGGAGAAGTGCAAAGCACGAGGCAAGCAAATGGTGAAGTATCAGGATTTCGTGGTCAATTTATGCGAAAGTGAGCAAGTCTTTATCGAGCAAGTGCCTCATGAACATAATTCAAAGACGGATGCTCTTCCAAAGCTCGCATCCTCTGAAGGAGCGGCCGACTTCGTCAGCATTCAGCTAACAAAGTTGCCTTCGCCGTCCATTAGCAGACAGGTTGTCGCATCTATAGAAGCCCTCGGTGACACCTGGATGACTCCTCTTGTGGAATATCTAAAAATTGAAGTCCTCCATGAGGATCAAATTAAGGCTCATCAAATCGAGTTACAAACATCAAGATTCGTTCTTCTTAACAACCAACTGTACAAATGATGCTTTAGTATGCCTTTACAAAAGTGCAATACTCCTGAGCAAGGAAAAATGTTTTTGACTGAAATCCATGATGGTGTGTGCGGAAACCATGTAAGAGGGCGATCCCTCGCCTACAAAACTATGCGACAATGCTACTTCTGGCTGACACTCAGGAAGGATGTTGTGGCCTACGCCAAAGCATGCCATCAGTGTCAAGTTAATGGGCCAAACATCATGCAATCTCCTGAATTCTTACATCAATGTTTAGCCCATGGTGTTCGTCCAATGGGCATCGATCTGATCGGCGTTTTGCCCACAGCCCAAGGTAAAAATAAGTTCATTATTATTGCCGTCGATTACTTCACTAAGTGGGCGAAACCCCTTTCCTGGATCGATCAAAAGCAGGCTATCAAATTTAAATGGAAATTTTTAATTTGTAGATTCGGGCTCCCACAAGCTATCATATCAGACAACGGAAAGCAATTCTATGGCTCTGAAATAATAGAATTCTGTAACAAATGGAAAATAAGAAAATTATTTTCAACTCCATACCACCCTCAGTCGAATGCCCAAGTGGAAGTAGTGAACAAAATTATCTAGCATATCCTGAAGGCCAAACTAGAGGATCGCAAGGGCAAATGGACGATTGAACTTCCTAATGTTCTTTGGACATATCGAACGACCATGAGGAACTCCACGGGTAAAACTCCTTTTACCCTGGCTTTAGGGGCTGAAGTCGTTATACCCTCTGAGATCGTCATATCAAGTCAAAGGACTTCACAAGAGTTCATTGATGAAAATGATGTGGCTCGAAAGAATGGTATAGACATGATGAGGAACGTAGATAGATTTCAGCTTATAGATCGCCACTTACAAGCAGCAAACTGAAAGTACTTCAACTCTAAGGTTAGGCTCAGGAAGTTCAGTGTTGGAGACCTTGTACTTTAAAAGACAATGTGGCCAGCCCATTCAGGATAGCAAAATGCCTTTCTAATGGAGCTTACGAGCTTGAACATCTTGACAGCACTTTGGACCAATACCATTGTAAAGCAGCTCTTCTGAAGAAGTATTTTCAATAATAGTTATGTATAATTTGAGCCCTCGAGGGCATGTAATACTTATCTTATGTTTAATGATAATAAGCAAATTTTGGTTATTTTTAGCCTTATAATTTTTTAGAATGTTCACGTAATGATGATCTCGTGCAAGCCATCAATGCTAACGAGTTCAGCCCAAACTCACGCAAGCCCATAAGGGTTAGCGAGCACAATCATTCTCGTGCAAGCCCATTAGTGCCAGCGAGCTCAGGCCAAACTCGCGTAAGTCCCTCGATATTAGCGAGTTCAGGCCAAACTCGTGCAAGCTCATCAGGATTAGCAAGCACAATTACTCTTGTGCTAGTCTATCAGGGCCGACGAGCACTTCACAAGAAACGATTGCACAATACTCTCCTGATGAGCTATATATCTCTCTTACAGGGTGAGTCTTTACGAAGTAATCAATGAGCTAATTATATTGTTTATTTAAAAACTTTGGTCTCATTGTTTACGCGCAAATAATTATCTTCCTAAACAACAGAATCAAATACATTCAACAAAATCTAACTAATAAACATGGACAAAGTTGCTTAAATATTGAAATACATCAAGAAATAGGAGAAACTTTATTTATGATGGAAAAGTTACAAATCTCTCATTCTCTCATGATGGAAAAGTTACTATTTCCTATCTTTATTATAATTGTAGTCTACAATTGCGTCTGACTCATATTTACGATCAACTCCAACACCTATTTTTTCAAAGGCCGAACCCACCGCCGCCACCATTTGTAAATGATGGAGAGAACCGCAGGCCATCGGAAGGATGATTGTCTAAAATTGGAGGCATCCCCAAGTCATCCCTCGCCTAGAATACTACTAGAGGACAACTGATGGGATTCTTCCTACTGGGCCATTTTTTAGTATTCAGCCCACTACATCACCTATGCGGTAAGATAGCATTGAGAGTGGTGGGGTTTGGGACGAGATGTATAGGTGAGAGGGAAGAAAATGGGAGAAGTTGATGACATTGCCCAATTGCCCACTTTGTCCTCCAAAAGGGGCCCTAATGATGACACTCCGTTGGAAGAGTGGATGTGCTCATGGCGGGCCAGGCTAAAAACAGGTTCCATCATCCCAAGAAGCGTAATTCATTAGGCTCATATAGTCTCAGAGAACTTCAACGAGGGGAAAACCCATCCCGCTGAAGTCCTAGAAGGAGTATCTTCATCGCTCTCGTCGGACTCGCTTGCAGAAGACATTTTTGAAACAAAGGTTTTGACAATAAGAGTTCAATACATATATCGGGAGTTTGACAATAATGCTTGAAAGATTAAAACTCAATTTATAGATTCAACACGAGGACTGTCTTACAATTTATTGTTGAGAATCCGATTCTCTACCATAAAGGCAACCATTTTTTCCGATTTCCATGAAAAATTCTTGGAAACCGACGGTGAACAGTTGGCGAATGACTTCTCGAGCTCCCCTAATCACGTGGCGACATGTGTAAAGTTACTGAAACCGTCCTACTTAATTTGCACCGAAGGGTCTCATCCGTTGAAAAAATGTTTTTAGCCCTTGAAGCCCAAGGATTCAAAGCTACGCATCTGTGAAGTCTCAACGTATTTTTCAAGTTAACAAGATTTTGAAGATCTCTATCAGATCAGAGAGACTCAGTTCAGTTTTAGAACTCTATATGAAGAGGTAAATATGCGAAGTAATAAAGTGAAAACAAGAGAGTTTATATTCACAATAAGAAAGATTGATTACAGAGGTTCAAGTTACAAGTTACAAACTCAATGTCAAAGTAAATGCATTATGTTTGACAATGTGATATTATGATATTCAAATAAAAGAACAAATATTATGATAACATCTAAACTGTACGAGTTCGGGAAGATTTCTTAGATGGATAATCAAAATTCAGTTGGAGACTACACAATCATCAAGTATCGTCTCCACCTGGGGTTCGGATCTCAAATCGTGTACTCAATATTTTAATTATATTAGTTTGAATAATTAGATTTTATATTAGAGTAGTTCTGCTGTGGAACCGGGTGCATGTTATGCACCCCTAATTGGGCTTAATTTCGGAATTCAATTTTGACCAAGCCCAAATAATTAAAATTTCGCAGATCTTATAATAAAACGGGTCAGACCCATTTTTAACCTAATTAAAAGTTCGCACGAATGAAAAAACTTGAAGAACATCACTGTGTTTTTTCAACAAAAAGAAGATACAGAATCAAGCAAAACATTATGGACGATCCAACTGGAAACTTCAATTCAACAGGTATTTTTATAGAAATCCTTCGACAATTTATACTAAAAATCGTATTATAATAAATTTCTATAAATATTTTACGCACAGAAGATCTCTATACAATTCAAGTTAGAGATGATGATGAAGAAGAAATAGAAGAACATCAAACAGATGAACAACATGAGCAAAAAGAAATTTGCATCATTAATGTCGAAGAAACAGAAACAATTAATGTGGAAAAAGGTACAATAATAAATATTTTTTCAGTTATTATTTCAATAATATATGAGGTATTCAAATTAAACTCTTCGGGTATAAATATAGAAATATTCGGGTATTAATTTAGAATACATTGGGTATTAATATAGAAATCTTCGGGTATTAATATTGATCTCTTTGGGTATTAATATAGAAACCTTCAGGTATTAATTTAGAATTCTTTGGGTATTAATTTTGACTCTTTGGGTATTATCAAATATTACTGAGGTATTAGTAAAGAATAGATCAGAAACTCCTACAATATGTAATAAATTTGATTAATAAATTATTTCTTATGTTATTTTACTCACATCAGATGATCTCTACACAATTAAACTTAGAGATGAAGAAGAAGAAATAGAAGAAGAACATGAAACAGAAGAACAATATGATCAAGTAGAAAATACAGGTATTCACATTAAACTCTTCAGGTATTAATATAGTATTCTTCGGGTATTAATATAGAACTCTTCAGGTATTAATTTAGAACTCTTCAAGTATTATGAATTATTAATGAGGAATTATTACTGAATAAACTCTTACAGATTTTATACATTGGATTAATTAAATGTTTCTTATGTTATTATTGTACATTATATTATTTTGTTTAATAGACTGATATGAATTTTGACATAAATTAGAATCTAGTACTGATTGCCGTAATATAAGAGGTTCTTTGATTGGAGTGGAGAAAGATAGAGTTGATCAAATGTATAAAATGTACTGCATGCATGCACGTTCTTTGGGATTCAGTGTGAGAAAATCAACAAACAGACATTCTGCACTTGACAAAAGTATAATATTAGCAAAGAAGTTTGTGTGTTCTTGTTCACGGTTAAGAAAAAATGATACTGGTTCAAACACTGGAATATCAGTGAAAAAAAGAAGTATTAGAATTACAAGAACAGAGTGCAAGGCTGGGATTCTAGTCAGAAGAAAGAATCATGGAAAATATGAATTTGTTCAACATGATATGTAACATAATCATGTCTTGACTAGAACAGAGTGGGGTCATTTACATCGCTCATAAAGACAAATTACATTAGAAAAAAGCAAGGTTATAGTGGATATGGTATCATCAGGAATGAGAGCAATTGATTCATATAGATATATGGCGAATGAGGTTGGAGGAGAAGAAAATTTGGGACACACAGTGAAAGACCATTACAATCTGGTGAATAAACTGAAAATGCAAGAAGTTAGAGGAGGAGATGCTAGTAACTTAATTGATATTATGGAGAAACAAGAATCTGAAGAAAATAGTTTTTTCTACAAGATCAAATTAAATGAAGATGGAAGACTCTCGAGTATATTTTGGAGAGACTCATTGATGATGGAAGATTATGAAATATATGGGGATGTAATGTTTTTCGACACAACATACAGAACAAATAAGTACAACTTGATATGTGCTCCTTTTGTTGGAATAAACAATCACTGGAAGAATGTCATGTTTGGCTGTGCATTTTTATCCGATGAGAAGACATAAACTTTTGAGTGGCTTTTTCAAATGTTCAAGAAATCAATGAGGTATAAAAGCCCGAAAACAATATTCACAGACCAAGATTTGGCAATAGCAAATGCACTCGAAAAGGTATGAAAATTATACATTTTTTATTCTGAGATATATATATATCTGCTCTTAGGGTATTATAATGTTCTTGTTTAGGTATACATATAATTTACTTCAGGTATTCAGATATATTTTAAAAAATACCTTTGGGTATTCATATCCTCTCTTGAGGTATTATATAATTGGTCTTCGGGTATATATATAATGTACTTCAGGTATTGAAAATATAATGTTATTGTAATACTAAAGTATTACTAAATTATAGATATTATTATATTGGTCTTTGTTTATATTCTTTATCTTGTATTCCTATTACAGGAATTTCCAGACACAAGACACAAATTATGTCTTTGGCATCTACAACATAATGCAATCAGCAGATTTGGAGAACTAAAGAAAGATGGTCCATTTAAAAGTGCTTTTAACCATTGTTTAACAGGTTGTAATGATGAGAAAGAGTTTGAAATCTCCTGGGAAAACATGATAAAAACTTACGGACTGGAAAACAATGCCTGGTTTAAGAGACTCTATAGTCTTAAAGATAAATGGTGTACGACATTGAGCAAGAACATATTTTCTGCTGGAATAAGATCGTCCCAAAGAAGTGAAAGCACGAATCATGCAATTGCATTCAAAGCTCACAAACAGACGAATTTAACAGAATTCTACAAGATCTTCAATGACACATTAACTCAATGGCGGAGAACTGAAAAAAAGGATGATTTCAAGTGTTCAAGAATGACCCCTGAATCACCTTTTGGAATGAAAGGGATTATAAAGCATGCTGCAGAGGTATACACTCATACAATATTTAAGCATTTTGAAGAAGAGTTCTCAAAGTCCATTTTTGCTTCTTCAACTGTTGTTGAATTCTATGACACCACATTGGTTTATAACGTAATGAATGATGATGGAACAAGAAATAGCAGAGTAGTGTACGACACTTCTATGAATCTTTTTAGCTGTGATTGCAAAAAGTTTGAAGAGTATGGAATTTTATGCTATCATTGCATGAGAGTAATGAATGTAAACTCTATACAAAGGATACCCGAGAATTACATATTGAAAACATGGTCCAAACTTGCAAAGGAACAAGTGTGGGACAAGATTGGGACTGAAGCACAAGTGATAACAGGTATTACTTATTTATAAATTAAAATATTGTTAATTTTTTTATAATAGTACTAGGGTATTAGAAAGAATTTCTTTGGGTATTCTTTCCTTATACTTTGTGTATTAATAAAACTTCTTCAGGTATTTATATTTAAACTGATATGAACAGATTCTAACTACAATGTTTTTATGAAATAGGGGAAAGTTTTCCAGCCATATACCATGGAGACATGATAGCATAAGGAAATACTACAATGTAGTATTGATGAGTGAAGAAAATGAAGAGATGAGAGAACTCCTAGAAGAAGGATATGAGAAAATATGTTCAGTTCTAACTGCAAAGAATTCAAAGCAAAATGAAGACATTGAGGCTCATTCTAAAACATCAAAGAGAGTTCTTGACCCAGAAAGATCAGTGACAAAGGGAAGAAGCAAAAGGATAAAGAGTGGAATCCATACAAAAAAGAAGAGCAAGTCAGGAAATTCACAGTCATCACAAATGAAAGAATTTGGATCAATTACACCTAATCCTCATATAATTTGAAATAGGAATGTATTTATTGTTTTATATATATAGATTTCGAATTGTTATTTTTTTATGTGTTGCTAAAATTATTTCACTTGTTAATTAATTTATTATTGTAATTTATATGAGAAATACCCTAAAAACAAAGATGAATACCCTAAGAACAAATATGAACACCATATTAACAAATATGAATACCCTAATAACAAATATAAATATCCTAATATATATGAAGATTAAAAATGAATACCCGAAGATTAAAAATGAATACCCGAAGATTAAAAATTAATACCCGAAGAATAAATTATCATTACCCGAATAGAAACAAACCCTAGAAAAAAGAATATTTTATTAAAAAAAAGTACGCTAAATCGTAACCCTAGAAAAAATAAAAAATAATAAAAATATATTATACTATATATAGCAAAATCGAAACCCTAGAAAAAAAAAGGTATTTCATCTTCATCAAAATCGACAGCATCTTCCATCGACGAAGCTTCGACAAATCTCAAACATCAAAAACTTTCCAAAGGTACAAGGGTTTACATATCTATGTCACTAAAAATCTTTATTTCTCTATCTCTATGCCTCTCTGTATCTATCTATCTATCTATCTATCTATCTATATATATATATATATATATATATATATATATATATATATATATATCCAAATACATAATTCTATGTGGTGGGGGAACCGCCACACTTTCTTTCCAGTTATAGTATGTTGTGGGGGACCGTCATACGTGTTTACATAATATATTCCTATATAAAATACATTATTCTTGACATATTAACATTGCTAGGGTATGAAATACGTTAATCTGGAATTATATTTTTTAATTGATATTAAATTATTCTTGAAATATTTTTAAATCATTTTATTAAAACTTGGGTATTAATATTTATTTTCTGGGTATATTTGTATTACCCATGGGGTATTAATACTGCATTGTTGGGGTATTTAACAAATTTAGCATTTAACAGATGTCTTCTTTCATACGAGTACTACTCAGCAGGGAATACTATCTGCCTAGAATGGTAAGAATTTTTTTATTTAATATATAAAAATACATAAAATATTTAATGATAATTACCTATATTGTGAACAGATAATACCTGGCCAATTTATTGATGCTTTTGAACACATGTTTCAACAAGAATCGACTGAAATAATACTGACAGCTGCCAATAACCCTGGAAAAACCTGGAAAGTCAATGTAGATAGAATGAGAGAATTTTTTTACTTCAATGGGGGATGGGAGAGGTTTGTACAAGAAACTGGTATAGAAGTACATGATGTGCTTACCTTCACAGTAGTTAATCCATACACATTACATGTTATATTGTTCTCTAAATCAGGTTGCTGCAAAGGTTGCACACCCTATGGTTGTTATATTCATAAACTTACATTCTTCATTACATTTTGATACTTTTTTATAAACTTACAAATTTATATATATGTGTTTAACAGAACACACTTTTGATGAGGATGATGAAGAAGAAAATGTTTCACTTGGAGCAAGGAATCTAAATTTCACAAAGCAGGTCAAAGATTATCACTTCAGGGCCAACAAGATGGTAATTTTATAAATATGTATATTTAAAAATATATATATGTACAAATAGACATATACACAAAATATATTTATTATAATTTTATTTCACTAATATTTATAAATTCTATCAAATACAGGACATTCCAGTAAGTTTCATATTGGCTGCTGGACTTCTTAATAAGACTGAAGTAATACTGAAGGATGATCAAGACAGACTGTGGGCTGTACAGGTGAGAACAAGGGGTGCAGGAGTCCATTCACTGTGCAGTGGATGGAAGGATTTTCTGATTGAGAACAATGCAACCATTGGAAGCATGGTTGAATATGAGTTTGTTTTTGGAATCTTGATAAGGGCCAGTGTAAAAAATAATTAATCAATGTTTTAGAATGTTTAATTTATTTGTTATTGTTGAAAACAATTACTATGTGTAATTTGTATTTGCCTCATAAGAGGATGATTTGGGATAATTAGGTTTGATGTATTTCAATATTAAGTATTCTGTTTATTATGCACAATTAATTATTTGCTTTGTTTTTGCTTTTGTGTGTTGATGAATTCTTGGTTATTAGTAATTGTTCTTTGGGTATTTGTCATTTCTTCTTAGGGTATTTATCTTTTTTCTTTGGGTATGTGTCAGTTCTTCTTAGAATATAATCAATAATATTTTATTATAATCAATAATACACAAAATACTATATTTTATGATGCTTCATAATAGGTTAATAAGTATTATTAAATAATAGTTATAATATTTGGAGTATTATTGATTATAATATGGGTATTAAAACTACACTCTTCGGGGGTATTAATATATAACACTTCAGGTATTAATATAGTACACTTCGGGTATTAATATAGTACACTTCTGGTATATTAAAAGAATAAAATACTTAAATACATAAACACAAATAAAAAAAAACTTCAAAATATTTTAAATATCCATTTTTTTAAATAATTGTTAAATATACAAAATTATTATGTTATATAATTAAAGATCAGCTCAGTTATAAAAATAATATTTGGTGTAGTATTCAATATAATATGGGTATAAATAAAGAATAATAAGGTATTAATAAAGATCTCTTCGGCTATTAATAAAGTTTTTAAAAATAAAATATTTTAAATGATTGAATTAGTACAATTAAATATTGAATTATTTATACACAACTACAAAATTCAAAATTATATAACAAATACCCGAAGACCAAATAAAAATACCCGAAGACCAAATAAAAATACCCAAAGACCAAATAAAAATACCCGAAGACCAAATATAAATACTCAAAGACCAAATATAAATACCAATGAATTATACACCAAAAAAAGCAAAGAAACATCCAATGAATAATAAATTAATACTTCAATATCAAAAATAAAAATACCCAAATATCAGCAGCTACATTTAAAAAACTAAGAATAAACTAAATATTAACAATAGTCAACCACCAAAAACAACATTCAACCTAAAAAACCAGTGCAACCTCAAACCCTGAACAATATAATTGTAAACTTCATAATACACAAATTCACAAACAACCTTAAAAACCCAAGTACTTCATATTTTCCTCTTCCCCCTCCCAAATTGGAATCAATGTTTTTTAAACTATCAGCAGCTCGCCTTTTTTTTGCCTCTATTGCTCTTTGATCTTTGATCTTCTTTTCATTTGCAATTTCAGCTAACAAATTTGGTTTAGATTTATAAAAACCATAAACCTTCTCTATAACTGTAGCCCTAGACTCATTGAGATTCGACAGAATTATGACAAACAAGAATTCAGCGCGCATTATTAACCGAATTTCAGCCTAAAAAAAAGCGTTATGACTCAATAATATAACATAATACTAAAGAATAAAAAATGCATTAAAATTGAAAAAAATACCTTCGTCATATCTGGATAGGAGTAGGGAATGTCATTGAAATGCTTTATATGATGCATCATATATACACCACAATCTTTATCCCCCTTACCCGTTTTCCATCTCAATGGTACGCTCTCAAGAGTGAGATTTTCAACATCATCAGCTTTCAGGTGTTTTTTTGACAACAATTTTTTTTTTCATCAAATGACATTGCAAGCATAAAAATAATAAAAATTATAATAATATACAATAAAATAAATCAAATAAAAAATAAATATTAATATTAAAGTTACCAATAATTGAGTACTTCTGGTGTAGGAATTGATCTTTTCCTCGTGCTTCATATTATCCAACAATTGTACTTTCCCATCAACAAAGTTGAATGCAACAACAATATAATGATTGTGAATGCAAACAGGAACAAATATTTGGAAAAAAAAATTATTAAAAAGAGAAATATTTAAAAAATACATAAAAATATATAAAAAAAAAAACCATTTCAGCTTTCATAAATGAACCCTCAGAGATAGACAACCAAGAGTTCCAAGATTCAAAAAAATCCTACTCAACAAGATCAACAGACACTCGATCAATAATAATTCGAGCAACAACATACTGTTCCAAAAAATAATAAACAAGTTAAATTCAAACATAATAATAATTTTAAAATAAAACACCAATGACAATTTACTAATACACAAAGCATACAATATATATACCCAAAGAAAAAAGAAAAATACCTTAAGAAGAACTGAAACATACCCAAAGAAAAAAGAAAAATACCCTAAGAAGAACTAACACATACAAAAAAAAAAAAAAAAATACCCTAAGAAGAACAGACACATACCCAAAGAAAAAGAAAAATACCCGAAGAAGAAATGACAAATACCCAAAGCACAATTACTAATAACCAAGAATTCATCAACACACAAAAGCAAAAATAAAGAGAAATCTTACACTGTGATTAAGATTAAAACAAAATCTACTCCTCCTAGAATCAGTAATAATCTCTTCATTCACTTCCAAACACCATGCAGTGATTATATTAACATCAATTTCTTCATTCGGCATCAAACTTAGTATACCATCTTTATATACACAGACACAATTCTTGTGCATATAATAATTATCCCTTCAACAAATAAAATAAATCATTATATATATATATATATATATATATATATATATATATATATATATTTAAGCATATATTCATTAATAATAATGTTAAAAAATTTAAAATAATACTTACAAGTTAAGAGCACCATTTCCTTCATAAAAACAGAAATCCACAACCTCCAAATGAGTTTGAAACATTTTTCTACAAAATTTCTTATTACCTCTCAAAAATTTAGATAAATAACCAACTTCGGTTTTTATCGACCAAAACAAACTCTGAATATCTTTACCAGAATTCACTCTCTTCATGCTAACAGATAACACAACATCTTCAAGTTCTCGATCAATCCCATCCAACTTACTGTTGTGACCAAAATAATACGATTTTGGGCCTCCAAACAGGGGTCCACCGGAACTCGGGATTACCCCTAAATGGGCCGAATTCCTCTAATGTAATAGTTTAGGCCTTTTTATGATAAAAATGTAATAGGCCCAATTAGAATTGGCAGTTAGGTCTTTTTGACATTTTAGTTGGCTCTCTATAAATAGAGGGCATCCTTCTCATTTGTAGGGGAACACCATTCAAGAAATAATACACATAGGCTAGGGGGCTCTCTTGTGAGCACTCAAAGCCACCATATTCAAGGGAGGAGCTCTCAAGCTCTTCCCGCAGTGCTGGTGTTTTACTTATTTATTGTTTTTATCTGTTTATCGGATACCCGTATAGCCACATTAAATTCATTCATAAAGCCCGATAAATCGGTAACAACACTTACTTCTGACAATGACTGCATCCTTCGGACTCTCATCAGCAACTGCACTTCCAACTACAACAGGTTTCTCAAATTTTTCATTACAACATCAACACTTTTTTCAACAACTTTAACTTTCTCACCTTGCCTATTATCAACAGCTTTCTCAAACTTATCAGTCTGAACACCTTTACCACAGCCTATTACAACATCAGCTTCCTCACCAACATCCGTCTGAACACCCTTATCACAGCCTATTAAAACTACAACTTCCTCAACCACATCCGTCTGAACACCCTTATCACTTTGACAAACATCCTTCACTTTGACAGGTATTTCACTCTCCTTCCCCTTCCTAGAATTGTTTCCTACATCTCTTTTATCCTTATTCAACTTAACACTATCTCCAACAATATCTGCATAACAAGCATCATCAAACCAATCTTCATCACTAGTAAGATTGGTTTCAAATACAACAGGATCAGGAGTAAGCAAGTCAAAATTGGGAGCTGAAGCAGCAAATTCCTTCATCAATGTAACATACTTAACAAGCTTATCAACATATTGATGAAGCTTGGGATTCATAAAGAATTTCTGAGTGTCCGAGACATCAGATTCAGGAGTAGATTCAATCTGAGTACTGCTTGGATTTGCATTTCCAATATGATCCATAAGCTTATGAACCTTAGTCATAAAAGTTACAGAAAATGGTCTCGCTTCTCCTTGAATTGCCAACAACAACTCTTTAATTTCTTGCAAATATAATATAAGAAATAAAAAATCAAACTTAGAAAAAATAATAATGAAAACACCTGTTGATGGGCGAACTTAATCCAAGAGGTTAACACAGGGAAGCTCGGTGAGGTAGGTAAGAACCTCACCGAGCTCCTGATAGGCCAAGGCCCACAGTCAATTATACCTGGAGAAAGAGGGTTGCGGGCGAGCTTGCCCACTCGAGAGGAAGCTCTCCTCAGTCCGCAGAGGCCAAGCAGGAGTCCACTACTACACTGTTCCCGAAAAACAACACAAGGCAATGGAGCTCGCCTGGAAGCTCGCCCAGCTCAGGGATCATAGTCGCAAGTGTTTGAATAGGGTATAGACATGTAGTAGGGAAGCATTATAAAGGGAGCAGTGTGAGGAATCGAGACAAGGGTCAAGAACCCTTGTCAGCACCTCAAGCTAATAAGCCACAAGGTGCCACCTCACACTTGCACACCTATAAATAGGTCTCATTTGTACTATTCTCTCTAAAAACTTATCATAATACACATTTACTTTCTCTCTCTAAACTCTCAATTTCTCTCTCTATATTATCCTTCCAAGAACATAAATCTTAGATTATTGTTTGGTAGAATTACATGTTATAATAGCCACATAAATACATCATTAACAAATTCTATCAACAATACCCAAAGAACATGACAGTAATACCCAATGAGAATAAAAAAATACCCACAGAACATGACAATAATACCCAATGAGAAAATACTAATACCCAAAGAACATGACAGTAATACTCAATGAGAATAACAAAATACCCAAAGAACATGACAATAATACCCAAAGAGAACAAAAAAAATACCCAAAGAACATAACAATAATACACAAATGATAAATGAAAAATAAAAAAGATAAATTACAAATTGGATAAATATCACAAAATAATACAACATTACAATAGATATACCTCAAGAAAAATTCATTACTACTCAACTAAATAATAACATAACATAAAATTATAATTCATGTACCTGGAAAGAATCATTATCAACTTTCTCACCCACTTTCTCATGCTCATCATCATCCTCTTTCTCTGACTCTGATGTTGAAGTCATTAAATAATCCAAAATTCCATTAGTAGTCAATGGATAACCCTGAATTAACTCCCCTGACCCAAATCGTCCAGCCTCAACCTCATGGCAACACCTTTTCTTAACTTTCTCATCCGTCCAATGCTTAATCAACGGTATAGAGGTCGGTTCACAAACACCTCTCCACTTCAAACAGTGAAAGTATATTATCCGCAAAAGAATAAGACAACCACTGACATTTTTTACACCACTCTTCTTGTACATCAAAACAGATTCAGCCAACCTCGTCAATACAAGTGTACACCAATCAAATTTTGAAATAGAGTCTACATCCTCTAATGCTTTAAAGAAAATAGGATTTACACTTCTATTGGCAGAAGGACAAAGAAAAGAACACAAACTATACAAAACAAAGAAACACTTAAAATCATCTCCACCATCAGCACATCTTTGAATCATAATCAAAGGAAGTTTCCATAAGGGACTATTTGCAGCAATATCATATTTGTTACCAAACGTAACAAAAGCAGATGAATCATCAAACCTATTATAAACAGGAACCTCTACTCCTTCATTTCGTGGAATTATAAAAATATCATAAACATCATCAGCAGTAATTGGAAACTGCCGAAAATTATCAATTGTTAACATAAAGCTGCTTCCATTGAAATTTTCAACCAACCAGTCAATCATTCCAATATTTATAAGTCTATTAAGCTGTAAATGCAACAAACCTTGAAACCCAATACTTTCCACAGCAGACCTTTATCTATCATTCAACAACTTCACTAAATTAGACAACCCGCTGGGACGACACTGAGAAATGATTTTATTGCAATAAAAATACTATAATTAATATACTAAAAAAATTATCAACAAGAAAAACAAATGAATAAACCAAAAAAAAAAAACTACTTAAACAATACCCAAAAGCAAGATACAAATACCTAAAGTCCATATAAAAAATACCCAAAGACTAAATCAAAAATACCCAAACAATAAATAACAAATACCTCAAGAGAAAATTACAATACACCAAGAACAGATAAAAAATACCCAAGGAATAATACATAAATACTTCAATACAAAAACAATACTACAAATTCAACAACAACATTAATTAATAAACTAAAATATTCATATTGATAATAAACCAAAAACATCAGTAAAACGTAAAAACAGAAAATTACACCAAAACCATATAGAAAAATGAAAAATATATGATACACAAAGACCAAATAAAAATACCCGAAATGAAATTAATTAATACCTATAGAATAAAACAAAATACCCAACTATACAATAACAAATACATAATGATAATTAACAAATACACAGAGTGAAATTAATTAACACTCAAATAAAAACAAAAAATACCTAAGAGATACTCGTTCCTTTGGAATATTGACTTTGGTTGAAAGATCAGTTGTATATTTCTCTTTTCCCTTACTAAAAACAACAAGCCGATTGTCTTCTTTCGTTTCTGCATGTTTCAAAGGAGCAGAAACGAAAGGAACTATCTCTTCAGACTTTTTTTCACATTTCAGAGGCTTCCTCCTCTGATAAACATCTTTTGAAGATTTCGGACTACCGGATTTAGGAACTGAAACTTTCTTCTTCTTCGTCATTGAAGAAAATTATAACCTAAAAAAAAAATCCACAGATATCATAATTCTATGAAAAATTATACTAAAACAATGAACAAAAAACATATATTTAACTATTATAATGATGATCACAACAATTCTTATCAGAAAACAGAGGCGAAAACACACAACGAGATCGCGAATTGAAACAGAGATGAAAAATGAACAAAATGGAGATGAAAAATGCGAAAATATATTGAGGATAACTTCAAAACAAAATGATGAACTGAAAGGAGAGTGGAGAACTGAAAGACGCGGTTTTAGAAGTAACCCGAATTATTTGACCCGAATCCGTGTTTTTTAATTTTACCCGTACCCGCAAAAATTGAAATTGGACCAAAGAATAAATGGGTTGGGTCAAAATTAAGCCCAAAATCCCAAGTGCATAGAATTTGTGTTTATATTAATATATGCCCATTTCATTTAATATTTTCTCTCAAATATAACCTGCACATTCTTAGTTATTCTCTTCGTCCTAAATTATTATTTTAGTTACACTCCGTTCCAAACTTAAAATTTAAAGTTACTGTTTAACTTTCTAGATTAACTTCGGTTTAATTATTATTTAACAAGTGTGAATTAATATGTTGAGTAATTTGAAATATAAAAGTATAGGAAGGATTATAATCGCAAAAAATTGTTATTTTATTGTCATTTATAAAAACAACGAATGAATAAGAAGAGAGCTATTTTCAGTAAGTAGCAATTAAATTTTAAACAAAATGAGATATTTTACCTCAACATATATCACCTATGTGTTCAATTGCACAGTTAAATTTGAGTTACTGTTGGAA
Source organism: Prunella vulgaris (assembly GCA_026898435.1). NCBI lineage: Eukaryota > Viridiplantae > Streptophyta > Magnoliopsida > Lamiales > Lamiaceae > Prunella > Prunella vulgaris. Next base: position 1,432,467 of record JAPKLY010000065.1, read on the forward strand.
CTTTGCTTATTTTCTTGATGAGGACTTCAAATTTTCAAGGATGACACATTTTGATAGAGGGCGAAATTACTATAAACGCCACAAACAGCCTGCAGGTTCGGTAAGGTAGAAATTAAATATGCCTAATTTATGTCACATGCTAGAAAAACATGGTTAAAAATTTAACAAGAAAATACCTATTACTAAAGCCAAAATATACATAATCTCTCCTCTTGGATCTTCACTTACCCCCGAAGACATCTAGTTAATACGTTATCAGTTGCGCTCTGGAGCATCCCCTGAAACTCGTTGGGAACCAAGGTTCCCAGCATATGACCAGAGTTTATCTAAGTCAGCGGGGACAATTTTGTCAAACTTATGATTCGATACTCTTGGTGGGCCACCCTTCAGCGGAGTAATAGACCGTCTTGGGCTATTGGGCAATGGTGGGGATGAACAAAATGTTGGAGTAGCAAATGGAGATGTGTAAGGTGTGTGTTGAATCGAGAAGGGACTTGGAGACATCTTCTTTTGAATTGGTAGCCCGTTGAAACCTCCTCCCCGCCCGAAAATTGACATGGACTCTGCTGCAGCACACCGCTTGGTGGCATCATCAACGAATACAACATCATCTATCCTTGCAATTATGTTGAATGCTAAGCTTTCCATTACTCTTGAATAGCTTTCAAGAATTGAGTGCCCCACATCCTACAATAGTGATGATGAGAGAATCAAAATACACTTCTGGGGATTAAAAAAAAAACAATTACCTAAATATTGCAGAAAGCATCTCACTTTCTTAAAATCAATAGGCTACTACAAGTCTGAGGCGGCAAAATCTAGATATTTAAGGGGGGCATTTGAAAGGGATATGTCTTGAGGGAGAGTTGGGTGGTTATATTATTGGTGTTGTGTTTTAATTTTGGAGGGGACATCATGTTATTGTTGGTCGAGAAATGCCGGATGATTATAGGAGGAGATAGTTAACCAAAACAGGATAATAATTCAACTTATTTGAGTTTCCTTAACCCGCACAAGTATGATGAAGGTGAATTGATTATTTTTTTCTCACTAACCATTATAATTACTCCATGTTTGTTCCCATTTGAGGAATTTTGATCTAAGTGCCTCCTACGTATTACTTGGATGATAAACTCAGTCAAAAAAATGAGAAGAAAGCATGGTCGATAAATCACCTTGTTATACTGAATTTTGCTCATATCTAGGGCAGTTTGTGGAAGACCGGGAAAGCGAAGTCTAAGACTGTGCAACAGAGTTTCAGCACGTTGAGCAAGAAACATATTCTTTTCTCCATCAGCTATATAATCCTTCACCTTACCACCCCATGACTTCTTTTTAGGTTTCTGGACATTAGGGTGCTTCTTTCTTTCTTTCATCTTCCACACGTGCACTGCTGCCTCGATTCTATTAGCCACATCAAGTGTGTGATGCTCTGATGACAAATCCAGGCAATCAAGGAGATATTCTGGAGAGAACTGATCAGCAGTTATGTAGCGGTAGATGATATCACCCAGACAATCTCTTCCATTCTGCAAATATAATTGTGGTTAAGCTATATTTTAATTGCAAGCCATTAACTCTTTCACTGAGTATACACAAGGAGAAATCACCTTAGGTAAGGTTTCTATGTAAGCAGTAGGAATATCCATCTCAGCAAGCACGTTGCTATTTATGGCCAATGCTGCTTTCAGTATCTGATTAGTGCAATCCCTGCACTGCTGCAACCTCTTCCTTGAATCTTCGGACAACCCTTTTCCAGGAACTTTAGGGCAAGGAAGCCACCACTTCTCTTCCTGTCTAACTGAAGGCCTCCCAGACAAAGCATCTGATGGGAACTTATCACTATCATCCATAACTATTCCACGATCAACATACCAAAACTCCGTATCACGAAAGCCTTCAAGAATGCTAATCAGCATTGCATCGAGCTTCTTGAGTGCTGGCAAGTTCATGTATAAGTCTGAACGTGGTCTTGTTGCCATCACCTCAAATGTGCCACCACTGGGGAATTGTTGTACTGAGGGAACCAGTTCAACAATCGAATCACTCACAGACAAGAGCCATTCCATCTCTCTGCACCACATTGCCTTCTTTTGCGGAGCCATGGGCTCCAGCCTCCAGAGTTCCCCAAATACAGTAGCTACATTTACAAAAATTATAAACATCAAGGATAACTACTTCAAGAAATTAAATTAATGCAAAATAAGTTTTATGGATATGTGCACAACGGAAAGTACCAGAGAGATTAGTAATAGCATTTGAAATGGCTAGTGCAGTACAAACTCCTTTGCCTCCTCCAGACATGTCTTCACCGAGCAGAAGTTTAGCAAACCTTTCCTTCATCATCTCAATATCTAAAATGTGACAAAGTACAATAAATTTTCAGGTATTACTATGATTTTCAGAAATGATAAGCAACTCTAGAGAAAGAAAATTCTACAATCATCCACATCCACTAGTTGCTACTTTATACATCCAATCAAAATCATGATAAATGCTCTAAGTTGAGCGTAAGAAATCAACAGGCGTAAAATAGATCCGTGGACTAAAAGTACTGCAACCAAACAATATGATTTATAGAATGACTAACTTGATAATCAAAATCAATCGCTAATTCTTTTAGTTCAAAGACGCTGCATTGCAATCCCTAAGACATACAAAACAACTGCTCAAACTCTAAGGAGGTGTTTGTTTTAAAAAAATAAAGTTATGTATCCTCCCTAAATATGCATATTTAGGAGGGATAGATTACTTTATACACGAAACACCTCCTAATTGATAATTATATAGCATCAAATGACCTTCGGCAGGGTTGACATTATCAAATTTATACAATGTAAGCCACTAATAAGCACACACCTGACAAATCAGAGCCACTCTTGAGCGGCTTCTCGTCCCAAACCACCACATCCTTGCCTCCGATCACAGGAAAACTGAATGTCGGCGTCAAAGGCGCTGAACTTCCGGCGGCGAAGGGAGAAAAGCCCGCGGAACTTGACGCGCCGCCGACCTCATCCTCCTCCACGTCATCATTCGAGCTCTCCGACTCGCTGACGTCAGCGCTGAGACTGTAACTCCCACACCTCTCCTCCGTGCCCTCCTCCGAAGACACACTCCCCATTATTCAGAAGGTAAATTAGAGACAGAAAACAGAGGGATCTTAGATGCGATTCCGGCAATTAGACATGGAGAAGCAAGCGTGGCTCTACCTACCGTTACCGAAAACTTAATTGCAGATAATCGATCTGGTGAAGAATGTGGAGAAGATGAAGAGTGGAGAAAAGTAAAAGCCGACAAGTATAAAAGCAAAGCAGCAGGGTACTCTCTCGCTCTACTCAACTCTTCCACCTTCCTCTCTCTCTCACTACAAGTAATAGTATAGGCGTGTGTGTAAATTTTGATGTGACGGCGTTAGGAGGGGTAGGGGGACCCGTCTTAACGACAAGGGTGGGGCTCTGCTGTTGGCTGTGAAACGGCGTTAGCAGTGGTGGCTCCGTCTTTGCGGATTTAGAGCGAATAAATAGGTCAAAATCTTCGTTTATTGCCCTCATTACCACGTCAGCGCGGGCTATTCGTCTAGCCTTACCGCCTACTAAACTTATGGAATTTGCGGCTCAACAAAATTAAATGACTTTATTTATTTATAAAGTAGTACAGCACTAGGAATGAGAAAATAATAATGTGATTTAAATACTAAAATACCAATACAACAAGCCAATTTCTCTTCTAAGTTTTAATGCAAATATTGGGTAAATCAGTTTAATAATATAATTTTTTAAACAATTGCATATATTCATGGCCAACATTATTTATTAATATTATAAAATTTATATTGTAAAAAATATGATATCTGTAAATTTGTGATATACAATGTATTAATTTTATATTATGAACAAATTTAACAGAAAATTTATTCAAATTTTAATACACCTTTTTTCTTTTTGAGTTAGTTAAATTAATTTTATAGTGTAACTTTGATGGTATAATTATTTTTATTTTTTAATATTATTATTAAACATTTTGAAAAATAATTAATATGGTTAAATATACCCATAAAATATAAAAAAAATTATATAAAACTAATTACAGTATATTTTATCTTTTTATAGACTTTATTTATTTAATATTGAATCATGATACCTCGTGTGGTCGGCACCAACAGAAAAATGAACGTTGAACTCATATGTTGCAATGATTTATGAGGTGTAATAAATTTATTTAAAATGACGTTACAAAAAAAAAAGATTATAAGCTCATTAAAAGAATTCGTCAGAATTGTCATTTAAAATATGTCTTTTGTTTATTTTTAATTACTATAAATTGTGACGATATCATATTATGGTAATTATTTTTTTATATATATTGGATGTATATAGATTATACAGGGATTTATTCCTCTCGAGGTAATCATCAAGTTTAAGATTTGTGTGGAAAAGATTATCAATTTTTAAGTATATCAAGAAATTAATATATGTATATACATATTCTCTTGAACAATATTAACAAAAAAGTAGAATTAAAAAACCGCGTTAAAAATGTATAGCTTACTAAAAAAAAATAGTCACCTTTTCAAAATGATAATCTTAAAATAATTATGATGTTTTGCTAGTAGATATTCCGGATTCAAAAGTGAGATATTTAATGTGGATTAATTTTAAAATTCAAATTGTAACAAAAAAAAATAATTAAGGTTAAAATGAGTAACATATGTGTGAATTAACTAGTTGAACAGTATAATAAAATTTGACCATCAATAAAATGAGCAATATTATTTAATAAAATAAATAGTATTATTCAATTGACATGAATGGTGTTAGTGATTTTTAAATTAGAGCATTTAATAAAATAAGTAATATCATTAAAAAATACAATAATGATGTAAGAATTCATTGAAAATAGAAGATCAAAACATAAATATCTTCAGTTTTTGCCATGATTCAATTATAGTAAAGCTTAATTTGATCCCATATATAGCATTATAGAAGCTGTTTATGAAACATAATGAATTAAATGAGTGATTATAATTAATTTTATCCCATATATAGATAGCGTTACGGATAAATTTTTTCATGAGACATAATGAATTCAATGAACTAGTTTAATAATCACATAGCCTATGGGGTCAATTTTGGCTGATATTTAAATTTGCTTAAGTAGTATTAATTGGTTTCAATTTTCAATTTGAATCACTAGCATTTACTCCATCAAAGTAATAGTGGTCGTGGAGTTTCGTATTTGACGGCCATAAATGTTTTTTGAAATTTTAAATTAAAAATATTGAGAAATTTATATATTTATTTTTTAAATTTTATGTTTGAATGGTAAATAGAAAATATTTCAATTATGTGGTGCGCTTGGAAGGAATCTGGATGGCATTGCGTGTGGAAGAGAAGAAGCGGCGTCATTCTTTTTTATTTTTTTCTGTGTTTCAAATATAATTGATAAAATATGTCTATCGTATTTGGTAGTATAATTTAAATATATTTTTAATTGTTATTATTTTCATGAAAATATTACAATTGTCAAATCTTTTTTTTTTTCTGTGTTTCAAATATAATTGATGCAATATGTCTATCGTATATTGTAGTATAATTTAAATATATTTTTAATTGTTATTATTTTCATCAAGAAAATTACAATTGTTAAATCATAGAATTTGGCTGTGATTGTTCAATATTTCAATAAAGATACGGAATTTTCAGCGAAAATAATTACGTTCTAAATAGTAGGGATTTCCTACTAACTATTTCTGTACAAGCTTTTCTAATCAAATAAATATTTTCAAAAAATAAATAAATAAATATTTTCATTTTTCAAATTACTTGCAACACAAATTGTCAATGGAAAGACAATTTTTTTTTATCGGAAAAAGAGACTTTTATAGCTCAAAGGTATAAGAAATACCCACAGAATTACACAAGTTTACATTACACCCAGAAAATAACTCAAAAAAAGCACCAAGGCCACAACAACTCATATCTCTTATTTATAAAATGTACAAGGTAGAACTGCCCACTTAGAAAAAGAACCTGAAGACTCCTTATACCCTCTAGCAGCAAACCAACTCCAAATGCGAGCTTTTAGATCATCTAATAATTCTCCTGTCTGAACTGTGTCTTGACGAAAAATTATAGCATTTCTTTTTTTCCACAGAAGCCATATCCCACACATCCACACGCATACCGTCAACAACTTCCCGTCCTTCCCTTTGATTAGTCTACTAAAGAGAAGTAGATTCATCTCCGGGCGGATGGAAATACACCTTTGAGGCCCAACCACTTCAAACAACTCATCCAAAAATTATAAGAAATTGAACATTCAAAAAGGACAATTTGGGTAGACAATTTGAGGAATTAAAATGTCCACATAATTAGAAAAATGTGTAGACCAATTTTAGATAACCCCCATTGCCTAATACTGTAACATAATTATCTTCCATCGTAAAAAAATTTAGTCATATTGAAAACATTCGCAATTAAGCAATTTATATCATAGGAAATAATAGGGTTATATACGAAGTTAAATACTTTTTTCTATGATTCAAATTTAAATATTTTTTTATTTCAGTAGAATAAAATAAATATACAAAAATACAATATTCGATTCAATATTTATAAATATTTGATTAAATATATACTATATAATAATAGTCATAATAACAAATGTACTCTTTTTTAAGTATAAAGTTCAATACAATTAGGATTATCTTAATTCTTATCCAACAGTCTTTTTTAACAGTTTATTAGGTGGCATATTTTGAGGTAATTGTGGTGAACTCAATATGAATCGGTGATTATTTGCTTAATATGGTGAAATTTTTGTTTCAATAATATGAATAGAGTAATTAACATATTTTCCTTTTTTTTTTAATCGAAAAAAGCTCAATAATAAGTACCTCTTCAGGAGGACCATAAATTGTTAAATTTTCGTAGTCAAGGGTTCAAGAAAAGATGAAAAGCTGAGGTAAAAAAAAAAAAAAAAGGCCGAAATGTCAAAAGGACAAAGTTAGAAATGGTGCTCGAGCAGATTTATGGTTGTGCAACCTTGCACGATGGAGCACCAGCTAGTTAAAGTCCTCAACAATTTTCAAACTCGTGCACGATCATGCTTGTGATCCTGCACATTTTGACGATCGAGCAATCTAAAGAAATTTATGAAAGAATTCAAGACAATGAGTTGCACGACAATTTTGGTCATGTAGGACTGCACGATCGTGCACCAACCAAAAAGAAAATTCTCAATAATTTTTTAAGTTTGCACACTAAAAGTTCTCAATCAAAATTTATATGATCAAGGGACACATAAAAATAATCAAAGAATTATGTAAAAACTCCTAGAATCGATTTTTCACCAGAATTCAGACTTTAGAGAAAGTGTGGAAGAAGTCAAGAAAACATGGGTTTTCAATCATTTCTTTGGCATTTTTATTAGTTTTACACCATAGACTTCATATACATAGTGCAGTATTTCATAGTTTAGCATCAATTGTTGTTGGATTTCACAATTACAAGCAACATTTCAATTTTCAAGTGGATTTATGAGTATGGACTTTATGTATTCTATCTTATTTCCATTGGATTTCAAGTTATTAGTCATGAAATAACCATTTTATACTTTGCTTGTTTGGTTAGGAATGAAGGTGGATAAGAGATAGATGGAAATGGAAAAATGAGGATGAGGATAATTATGTGAACTGTAAAATGGTGTTTGATTAATGATGGAGAAATAATATTAGATGAAATTTTATGTCAAATCAATATGATATTGTATTATTTTATTATTGTTGGTAAAATAAAAGTAGGGGAGAGAATAAATAAATAAAATAAAAGTATGAAAGAGAACAAGGGGGTGTGTTGGATTAAGATTTTAAAAGATTTTTTTAGCTGACAAAAGTCCTGCAGATTTTAAAGATTTTGTAGGATTTTGTGACTTTTAAGATATAGCAGGTAAGATTTTTAAAATCATAATTTTAATGGATTCTGTAGGACTTTGTAGACTTTGTAGAATTTCATGAATTTGTGACATACGATAAGAATTCAAGATTTTTCATACCTTTGAATTAAAAAAAAAGTCAAAGAAAAAAAAATATAATATCATGTCCTCCTAAATAATATTCCACCACACATCTATAACTATACTAGTCCTCCAAACATTAGTGTCTTGTCATTCTTGCTCTTGAGTTTAAATGATAGGCTCAAAGTCACAGTCTTCATTAACAAAGAAAAAAATAATAATAACATGTCCTCCTAAATAACATTCAACCACACATCTAAAACTATACTAGTCCTCCAAGCATTAGCGTCTTGTCATTCTTGCTCTTGAGTTGGAATGATAGGTTCAAAGTCACAGTCTTCATTAACTGATAGAGTTGCACATGCTAATACAAATTCTGCTTGTGTCTTAAATAAAAATGGAGGTGCTGACTTAAAAATTATGAAACTTGATTTAAAAATACCAAATATTCTCTCGCTTACATTCCTTCTAGACGCATGACGAAGATTGAACAATTCTTTCTCATTTTCAGAGTCATTACCTTGACCTGCAAAATTTTGTAGATGATATCTTACACCTCGAAATGTAGCTAAGAACTGGCGTCGGTTAGGAAATCGACAATCCACCAAAATATATTTATCTAGTTACATATGTAATATATAATATTAGTATTATAACAACACTAATAATAATAATAATAATAATAATAATAATAATAATAATAATAATAATAATAATAATAATAATAATAATAATAATAATAATAATAATAATATAAAAATAACTATTTACCTTGTGTCACTTTAAGTCTATTCCTCCTTGTTATGGTATCATTTAGTAGTTTGGAATCATGAGCCGAAACCTCCCACCCACTTAGAACGTACAAGAACTCCAAATCAAAATTTAAAGTGTAGGATTTTCATGCATGAATTTTACTTTTTTTTTTCCTTTTTTTCTATTCTATTATATTTTTCTTTCACCAATGATAGCATGAACTTTTTTGTTTTATTACATGACCTTTTCGCACAGTATATAGGCAAAATTAATTTGGCTCAAACAATTGTAATAAAAAAATTCTACCTTAATTAATGCGTAATTTTATTAGAATTATATTATCATAGATTTATTTCTACTTATCATATATATATATATATATATATATGTGTGTGTGTGTGTGTTTGTGTGTGTGTGTATGTTAAAAAGTATCAAAATTGAATAATCAAAGCAACCAAAGTAAAAGATAACAAAACTCAAATTCCGCGAAAAAATATTGTCAAATAAAAAAATATTACATAATGACATATGCAATACATAATATTAGTATTAAAATAATACTAATATAAAAAATAAATATTTATCTTGTGTATAAGTTAGGATGAACAATATCGTTTTGCTGATAATAAATTTTTTAAATGAACAAATATTATATATATATACATATATATTTAATGAATTAATTATAATAATTATTTTTATTTATTCTAATATATATGTATGTATATATAATATTATATTAGCTCTCGTCACTAATCTTTATCGTTGATGTTAGTAGTATGACTAATAAAAGTACCATCGAATTAAATATAAATGTAGAGATAAAATTATAAGATTAAAATATTTTAGGTCTAAAAAATAAATAATCATATATAAATTAATTTGGGGATAAATAAAGTCATTAATTCAAAAAGACCTATGAAATCCCAGGGGTTTTGATGGGATTGTTGATATTTATAAAATACACTAAAAAGTCTATCAAAATCCATCAAACCCAATAATCCTTTAAAATTCTTATATTTTTAATACCAATAGATTGTTTTTAAGTCTTTTAAAATCCATATTGAATACCAGTTGATTGTTTTTAAATCTTTTTAAATCTTGATTGAAACCAACATATTTTTTATAAGAAAAAAATTATTTGAAAATCCTTCAAAATTCCGAACGAAATGGATAAAATAAAAGTATGAAAGAGAATAAATGGGTAAAATAAAAGTAGGAGAAAGAACAGGTATGTGGATGAAAATGTGATGTGATTGTATGAAATTTTGTGAAAATAGGGATATAGTTATATAATAGGTATGGAATGGAATTTGGATGGTGGATTGGATCGGATGTGGATGAGGCATCCTCCATCCGGATGGGTCAATCCCTAACCAAACAAGCCCTTAATATTTTGGGTGTTTGAATTATGATGAACTTTTTTTATAAAAAAAAAGACTTTTATTGCTAAAAAGGGTATAAGGGATATTCTCAATCAAATACATAATAGTTTGACCCCAGCCTCTATAATGAAAAAAAAGAAATAGAAATCTCCAAGCTGACATTAATTCAAATAATTAATTTTAAAAACACTTGGTTTAGTTGCTCAATTTGAGTAGGAACTTGAAGACTCCTTATATCCTTTAGCAACGAACAAACTCCAAGTGCGAGCTTTAAAATTATCCAATAATTCCACACTATTCATTGTATCCTGACAAAAGATGATATCATTTCTTTTTTTCCCATAAAAGCCAAACTGCATACAATCATACACAAACCGCTAGATTCTTCCCATCCACTAATCTACTAAAGACGAGTAGATTAATTGTCGGGTCAAACGGTAATTAACTTTTTGCCCAACCACTCAATACAACTCATTCAAAAATGATAAGATTAAAAGGTACATTAAAAAAGAACGTGTGTTACCGTCTCCGTGATATTTTTACAAAAAAATATAATATGGGTTGGAATGAATGGGGAGTGCATTTCGGTTTTGCAATTTGGATATCATTGGGATGTGGTGCCATAAAACTCTCCAAGTATGAATTTTGATCTTTGGAGGAACGATGTTATTCCAAATGAGCTTGAATTCTTCCTTCTCTTCGCCTTCAAGGATAACAAATTGGTAAAGAACTTCCTAAGCTTTCTTAGTCGAGTAGTCTTCCTTGAGTGTCGCTCCCCACCTCCATTCGTGTTTGATTTCCTGTCTTAATTGATACTAGTTAATCATAACAAGTAACTCATTAAGAATAACATTCTCATTATAGAAGAGGTCCCTTCTCCACTTCCACACCAAAACCCACTCCCTATTCCTCCACTTCTCTACTCACTCACTCTAGCTTTTTATTGACACTCAAGTTATAAACTCTAGAAAAAATAGATTTTAAAGGAACTCCTCTAGCCCAACACGTCTCCCAAAAGAGAATGTCACTCCCCTTACCTAACTCCCTTCCTAGATTCATGATGGAGATTGATGTCAATTATGTTTTAATAGCCTTGAATTTGTTATGAAATTGGTATTATGGTTTCTATTGATGTGTTTATTTTGATTAGATTGATTGATTTTATCTAATATCTCTTAATTGGTTTTTCATGCATTAATGAAAGTTGGGTGTGTGATATTGATTTTATAGAGATGAATAAAGTTTGAATTGAACATGCTTGAAAAAATTCGAACATTCGACTCCAGTATTCTAATAGTTTTGAAAAATTCGATATCAAGTTCAAATCAAACACAATATACTTTTATTATTCAAAAAATAATTGATTCAAATTCGATATTCGAGATATTTTTACAAATAATTACAATAAATAGTATTCAATTTGATTCGATTTATTTATAGCGAAAAAGAATGACTATTTCAAATAGTATTTATATATATATATATATATATATATATGACAAAAATTTATATAAACTCAAGTTCACAATGGACTCAGTTTATCAATTATCATTGTCATGTGTATATACTATCACTGTTAAAAAATTAAGTATATCTTTTATAATATAATATATATGAAAAACAACGACAATGATTATATATAACAGTGATACGAGTTCATATAAACTCGAATTCACAAGAAACCTACTATATATACATGTATATATATATGAAAGTGATTTATGTTGCAATAAATTAGGGATATAATAGTCATTTCTTATTACATTCCAAAATTAGTAAATTTTATAATTTCTCATAAAAAATCATCATTTTATAAGGAATGACCATTCCAAAAAATAAAAAATTGTGATTCCTTTCAAAACACATGGGTTCATGTATTCTATATATATGGAATGAACTTTTTTTTTATATTAAAATATTATCACTTATTTTTATTTTTATCATATTATCTTTTAATATCAATAACAAAAAGCAACAAAAATAATAATTCAATAATAATAATAATAATAATAATAATAATAGTTAATGATAAAAATATGAATAAACTAATTATATCTAATAAGATTAAAGATATTAATATTATATTTCAATAAGATAAATTTAATGAAATAATTCTAGGGTGAGTTACATAGTGCAACAAAAATAAAGGGTATATTACATAGTGCAACACTAAAAAATTCCCATTACTAAACACAATAAAAAGTGGGACATTTCACGTGCAACCATCAAATCATCCAATTTTGAAAATATAAAAAACTCATTTCCCTCATTTCTCTCACCACTCTCCCGCTCTCTAATTCGGTATCTCTCTCTCTCTCAAAACCCAGATATGCAGCCTCTCTCTCCCTAAAAAACCCAAATGATTTTGGATTCACAGGGCTGTGCGTCGCAATTCCAGAGACGAGGTAGTTGTGCGACGATCCTGGCGGCTAGGATTGAAGATGGGTGTAGGCATCGAACAGAGGTTTTCCGAGGTGGTTTGGGCCAATGTTGGCTTTGGATGTTAGCAGTGGTTTCCGGCTACGAAAGGCTGAGAATGCATTTGGTGGTTAGCGGCAGACTGTGCAGGTTGCGACGATGTGTGACGGGAGGCGGAACTCTGGTTTCGGCGATGGTTGGATTCACTGCGTTTCCGACTTCAATGGTATTCGTAAGCGACGCTAGCGCGACTGTGGCTGAGGCAGATTTCCGACCGGGACAGCTGGGTCGAATCGGAAAAGGAGGTTTGAATTCTAATATTCCGGCATTAATTCAAAAAATGTTTTTGCCTCCATAATTTCAATCTCCTGCAAAAATATAGCAAAATGTTTGGAAAATTTGTTGAATGCAGGAAATTGATTGTTCTTTTTTGTTATTTTTGAATTTTTTTTTGTGGTTTGATTATCATTTTTGTAATTCTGTATTTCGACTCAATTTTTGTTGATGTATTCAAAAATTTGAATATTGTATTCAAGATTTTTTTAGTATGCAATAACTACTCAAAATTAGAATTTGAATATGCAACAACAAATTAATAGTATTCACAAATTGAAATTTGAATATATAAATAAATTAGAAGTATTCACATTTTGAAATTTGAATATGAATAGAACTAGAATCTGAATATTTACAAAAATTTGAATATATGGCTAATTGTTCTGAATTGAAGAATTACTATAAAAAAATACGACGTATGAAATTTGTAAAAAAAATATATAAACTTTTAAAAAATATAATTTGATTGTTGGTATATTTAAAAATATGAAGTATGAAATCTGAATATTTGTTGTGCTATTTGACCGATTCGTCAAGCCACAAATAAAAATGGGTGATTTACATATAGGTTCAAAAAAGTCACTATATTTACAAATAGGTTCACAATATTTGCACAAAAACATATTTTTTTCTGCCCAAAAGCACTTTTTTTTTTCTGCACAACACCTATTTGTAAATATAGTGATTTTTTTGAACATATATGTAAATCACCCATAAAAAAACTGAAAAGAGAGAGAGAGAAGAGAGAGAGAGAGTGTATGAAGAGTAATGACACACAATTTTATAAAAAATAATCTATTAATGGAAAAAATATTGTATTTTGTAATAAAATGTTGTGTTTGAAACATGAGATTATGTGTGTTGTGTTTCGAAATTTGGGCATTAAAAGTGTTGGGTCTTGTAATTATCCCAATAGTTATAATATTTTACGAATATTAATATTTATGTTTAATAACATAAATGATAATATTTAATAATGTAAATATTTTATTATTAAAAATAACATATATTGTTTAAAATATATTATTATTTAAAATTAATAAAAAAAAAGAAATTCACCAACAATAATATAAATATATATATAATTATTTAAAAAATAATAATACACAATAATAATAAGAATAATGTATTATATTATTAAGATAAAATATTATTATAATAAAAAAATAATTTTATTTATAAATATTTTAAACAATTATCTTTGTATTAATAAGAACTATAAAAATATATACATATATATCATTAAAAAATATAATAATAATATTATTAATAATAATATAATTAAACTATTCATTAAAAGTGTGTATATGTATGTATTTGTATTCTCCAACAATCAATTGTAGTATTAATATTAAATAATAATTCCATCCATAACTAATAATTTTAAACAAATTCAGTCATCCATAACTGATAATAATTTTAAACAAATTCAGTCAGACATTTAATATTTTCATTTTTTAAAATTAAGTAAATATTCACTTTACATTTCACAATTTTAATTAATATTATAAATTATAAGAATAATTGTTCATATGTTGCACATTTATTCCATTCATTAATTCATTCTATCAATGTATAATTTCGTTCATCCATACTAATTGTAAAAGTGGGGGATAATATAGGAAGCGTCATTACACACATATCCATCAATATATCTGATTAATTCTTTATTACTCACTCTATCTCACATCTATTTTCACACATACTTTATTTAGATATCCTCAACTTTATTTTTATATATTTAAAAAAAATATTTTAATCTCACAAAAATCAATAAAATTATATTTTTTTATTTTATTTAATTTTACACTCAAATACTCATTTTTCCTTAGTTTGTATGTCCGAGCCAATTATGATAGATAGTTGTCCCGGAATGAAGGGAATATTAAATAATAATATTGTCACATATATTATGACGAAACAAATTTAATATCCTATTAAAAGTTTGAGGCATCATTATTATTATTATAAATACAAAACTCAAATTAAAATGAGTATATTTAAAATGGAAAATTGAGGGGTATTGAAATAATAGATGAACCCAGTCTGTCAAAAAGGAAACAAGCATTCATTTGAAAAGGTTGAAAAAATCTTATGGAGAAAGAAAAAAATGATTTTGGATTGTACTTGATGTTTCTAATTCGGGTATGGATGACAAAATGTGAGACCCCATTTCAAAATGAAGAATCGGATCATGTGAAAGTGGTGGATTTTGCTCATATTCAAATGGTTTTGTTTGACTTATGTCCATAGCTTAAATAAGTACTTATTTCTTTGGATCATATCATATGCTCGTCGTATTTTGTAAGGAAGGAGCACCCTTGTTCTAATAAATTTTTTTACTAATAAAAAAAAAGTGGATTATATAACAAGCTTAAATAAAACCTTGCTATTTCTTTGGCTCACAGCATAATGCAGTATATATATTTGGGTTATGGACTACATTCTAAAGAAAATGAAAGAGGGTGTTGATTCTGATAGCCTTAATGTTATAGATCAATATATAATTAAATATGTATGGTATGAGCAGGTCTCCTGTGCACCAGTTACACGGTGCAACTCAAGTTCATTTTTAAAAAGTTAAACAGTTTATAACTGAAAAGTTAAACAGTTTATTACTGAAAAGTGTATCTTTCATAGTTTAACTTTTCAGTAATAAAATGTTTAACTTTTCAGTTATAAACTGTTTAACTTTTTAAAAATGAATTTGAGTTGCACTGTGTAACTGGTGCATACAAGACTAATCCGTATGGTATATATTATTAATTATTATCACTACAAAAAATAATACATTTAGTGGCGAATTTTTTTGTCACTATTTTATTAATTTTGTTACTAAAAATAGATAGTGACAATTTTAGAAGTTGTGACTATAAATGCTGTGGCTAAAAGATTAGTCACAAAAATGTCTTAATTGTCACTATAAGTCATATTTTTAGTAACATTCATAATTTGTCACCGAAGTTAATATTTTAGTCACACATTATTATTGTCACTGTTATTCAATGTTTAGTCACATAACTTTGTTCTCGCTATTACTCAATGTTTTAGTCACATTTATTCATTGTTACTAAAATATTAACTATAGTTACAAAAAAAAAAAATGACACTATAATTAAAAAAAATTAGTCATGATTGATTATTATCACTAAAATATGATATTTATTTGGTAACTAAGACTTAATTATCACTAAAGACTAAAAATTTCATCACAATTTAAATTTTGTATTAATATTTTAAAATAAAATTTATTATTATTATTACAAATTTATAATATTGTGATAAATGTATTTTAATTATAGTTACAATATAATTATCACTAGAAACTAAATTTTATCAAATTTTTATTAGTATTAATTTAATTAAAATAATCTCCATAGTTCCAAAGCAAATGACAATATTTTCCCAATATTTTCAATACGAATAGAACAATTGAAATAAAATATAAAGCTTATGATTAAAAAACACATATGTATATTTTGAATACATTAATAATGGAAACAAATGTATAAATCATTACAGGCTAAAAAATTACATAACATAATTAAATAAACATAGTTACATAACAGTCTAAAAAAAATTACATAACATAATTAAATAAACATCAAGTTTGTCTTAGTACAAAGCTACTCAAAAAGTCCTCTTTCAAATCTTTCAAACCTGTAACACGAAAAGGAAAAAAAAATCTAATGAGTATTTATTTAAAAAAAAAAACAAAGATAAATGGCACCAATAATAATAATATATAATTACTTACATTAGAATGTGAACTGGATATCGTTCTTCGTTTTAAGATAATGAGTATGTAACTTGCTATAGTAACTTCGATATTGGCGGTTCAATTGAGCATAGACTACTCTTGCCACTCGTTGATCGTCTTCGAAATTGAATTTTTGCTACAATATAGATTATGTTTTATTACAAGTCATGAGAAAATACAAAAATTAATTAACAATGCGATTAAAAAAAATAGTTTTTAGAAACAATAGCCTACGTACCTTCAATCCAAGCCACAACTTTCTCTTGGATCAGTTTTTGAAGAATTTCACATTTTCACCCATAAATCAATTCGTTGATGATGAATAATTATTTGTAGCTTTCCACCTCCAACTCCACCCTTCTTCATACTCAAATGATCTTCCCTCTTCCTCTTCTTTGACAAATCCCTGTATATATCAATGGTGTAAATTATTAATGTGTCAATGCATGTATGCTAAAACTATAATAAAGATAAAAATTAATTGATAGGTAACATGCAGTATTGATGTCACATTTGCCGGATTGATTTCCAAATTTTGAAAAAAATGCTTGATTTCTCTATTTGAGGTGCTCATATTTAAAACTAGAATGCAGTCGAAGATATTAATTAATGAATAAATTAATATTGGGAAGAAGGAGAAAGAAGAAAGAAGAAATAAGAGAATATCGGAGGAAAATAAAAAAGTTACAAAGAAAATTAAAAAATTCAAGTAGTATTGTGCGAGTACGTGCACATACATATGAGGGAGAGTAAGCATGCACGAAGGAATGTGGAGTAGTGGACATTTCTTTCCTACTTTTTTTATTAAAACATTCTAAGTTAATAATAATTTTTATTTATCATTTATTATTAATTGTTCAATTTAATTAACTAATAATTCAGCTAAAGTTGCATTTAATTTATTCGGTAATAATTGATTAGTAATTCAATAAAAAAAAAAAAAATCTCTCAATATATCATATGATTCATCAAAAAATATTTTTAAAAAAGTAAAAACTTTGATTTATTTTATTCATAATACCAAAATATCTTTAGTACTAAAATTTTGTTGTAAAAATTTTTATAAGTCGTTTATGATTTTTTTTTCTTTTTAACATGCATATTTCTCTCTTATTATAAAAATAGAATCAAATATATTAGAGTAGAATTCAAATATATTAAATTACATATTTTTATAAATTTCAAAGTTTATAATATATTAAATATAATTTTAATAAAATTTATTGTTAAATTATTTTTTATAAGGAGTGATTGGTTAAGATTATTAATTTCAAATTTTTAAATCGGTAATTTATAGAAAATTTGAAGGGAAAAGATAAAATAGTTTGATTAAGTCATTATAATTAATAAAAGTATTTTATAAATTAATTTGAAATATTATTTTAATTTTACAAAATATGGACTTGGTCAAGCTAGAAAACTCTAAGAGTTTGGGATAAGATCGATCCATTTATAAAACATAATTCAAATAAATTAAATTACACATTTTATAAGTTTCAAAGCTTACAATATATTAAATACATATTTAAGAAAATTCATTGTTAAATAATTAAGAAGCGACTGAGCAAGCTTATAATTTTCATTTTTTTTTTATCTATAACTTATAAGTGCAAATTTGAAGGAAAGAGGATAAAATAATTTGACTAAGTCATTACAATTAATAAATATTTTATAAATTAATTATTAATACTAATTTAATTTTATAAAAGTGTACTTATCAAGATATAAAATTTCAGAGAGGTTGGATAAGATTAATTTATAAAATAGAATTCAAATATATTAAATTACATATTTTATAAATTTCAAACTTTAAATTATATTAAATATTTTTAATAAAAAAAATTGTTAAATAATTAAGAAGTGGTTGGTCAATTTTATTAATTTCAATTTAAAAAAAATAGGTAACTTATAAAACATGTTGAATTCAAATATATCAAATTACATATTTTATAAATTTCAAAGTTATAATATATTAAATATATTTTTAATAAAATTTATTATTAAATAATTTAATATATTTGATAAAAAGTGGTTGGTCAAGCCTATAAATTTCAATATTATTTATAAGGTTACTTATAATATGTTGTGAACATTTAAAGGAAAAAGATAAAATAGTTTTATTAAGTCACTATAACTAATAAAAATATTTTATAAATTAATTTGAAATACTAACTTCATTTCTTTTACAAAAGAGTACTTGGTCAAGCTATAAAATTTCAAAGAAGTTGGGATAAGATCAATTTATAAAATAGAATTCAAATATACTAAATATTATATAAATTTCAAAACTTATTATAAATTTCAAAGCTTATTATATATTAAATATATTTTCAAAAATTTTATTATTGAATAATTTAATATATTAAATGTGCTTGGTCAAGTTGATGATTTTTTATTTTTTTTTGAAAAAATCGGTAACATTACTTCTTCTTGGTTATAAATCATGTTGTAAAATATTGTATGGAAAAGATAAAATAGTTTCATATTTTATAAATTAATTTAAATTTAACAAAAGTGTACTTGGTGAAGCTATAAAATTTCAAAGAGGTTGTTGTTGGAAGAATTTCTTAATGAGTAAGTGACTGATTAATGTTAGTGGTCAGGTGAGCTAACTCACCTGGTTAATCAGTCACATAGACATCCTCATTAAGAAATTTTTCCAAAAACAACCTCTTTGAAATTTTATTAAATAATGACTTGGCTTGGCAACTTGGGGCGAGCTACTTGGCAAACTATCGAGCCTTAAGCATTTATTTATGTTAATTCTCCCTAATAAGCTCACTTTAGTTCGCCTATCAACAGTTGTGGTAATATCAATTTACAAAAAAAAAATTAAATATATTAAATTACATATTTTACAAATGTAAAAGCTTATAATACTTAAATACTTATTTTCTTAGGTTTCATATTTTAACTTGGTCATTGCCTACTGCAATCACATTGCATGCTTGTTTAATTTGAAAAAGTAAAAATTATCAATCAATAACAAAAGATATATATCCAAAAAATATGTACCTAATTCTTCACACCAAAGTACATTTCCAACCTAAAAGACATACAAACCAACCTAAACTACTTCTTCAAATCAGTTATACAATTATAAAAAATTTCATAAAACATTCTTCTCCACAGGCATTTGTTGTTACTAATATAAAAGAATCTTCAAGCATGGTTTGCATGTCCATAAAATAATTTTCATTCCCAAGAATACCACTTTTAGTAGATTCATCTACGTTTACTTTATGACTTTTTTTTTAAGTTCATCAAAGTCAAACTCATGGTCGTGAAATACCCATGTAATATCATAGATTTAAATGACGGTCGCTGAAACCGCCTAGACGGCCGCCTGGGCGCTTGGTGGCTCTCGGCCGCCGACACCAAGATCAAATCGCCGAGAAAAATCCGCAAACATATTTGGCACTGCCGAGGCCACCTTGGCACCACCTAAACAGGCATTACTCTTCTTTTTTAATTTTTATTTCAACTTAAAACTTATAACTAAATAAAAACTAATTTACTAAATTACTAAAAGATGGAAGTTTAATTGAACTACTTCATAATTTATTCGTGAGTAGGTCTCTTGTGAACTCGAGTTCACATGAACTCGTATCACTGTTATGTGTAATTACTATAATTGTTATTCATATATACTATCACTGTCATAAAAATATACTTAATTTTTTAACAGTAATAGTGTATATACATAACTGTGATAGTAAATATACATAACAGTGATAGTGTATACACATGACAATGATAATATAATCTCTAGTATTCCATTCTCAAATATATCGGCTTCAACATCTTCTCAACTTCGAAAATATATATTATTGCATTTGCTACATGACATCTAATCTTTAGGAAAGATTCAATTGAGGAATATGCAAAATCTATAAACTGGTTAACTCCATTCTCATATACAGGTGATGTTCTATCCTCAAGAAATATCCATCTTTTATCCTTTCTAAATCCTACAAAATGACACACACCCACACACACACACACATATATATATATATATATATATATATATATAAATGATAGATATTTTAGACAGAGAACCAATATTAGAAACTAAAATTTAAGGTTAAAGTTCTTTTAAAATTAAATAGATAGTTTAGGAGTCTTTTGATATATTATATCTTTTTTATGCTCTTTTACTAACAATATCAAGTTATAATATAAAAACTATATAAATTTTCAAAACTATATAAATCAACAAAATTTTCAAAAATACATAAATTAAAAAATCATTTAACATAATAAAAAATTATTCGAATTATAAAATAAAATTTAAAATATGTTAAACTTTAAAAATCAATTAAAAAATACAAATCTGAAAAAATAAACAAAATTTATAAATAATTAAGAAAATAAAATTAATCTTCAAAAATAATTTAATTGAGAAATATTTGAATAAAATTATTAAAATCTAATTAAAATCTGAAAAACAATAAATAAATCAAATAAATTTTAAAAAATAAATTAAAAATTAGTCTCGGAAAATTATAAAAAAATAGGCTAAAGCTTAAAAATTTTATTTTTTAAATTCAATTAAAATTCACAAATAATTAAATTAAAAGTTAATTACTCCATCCGTCACTCAAATTTATTCCCATTTGTGTGGGCACGAATTTTTTTTTTAAATGAGATAAAGTAAGAGTATTGTGAAATAATCGTGGGGTCCACTAGAGAATAAAATGATTGTTTGTGAGTGTGATAGTAAAATAATATTTTCTAAAAAATGAATGAGAATAAGTTTTGGAGGACAGACGAAAATGGATAGTGGGAATAAATTTTAGGGACGGAGGAGTATATTTTAATTTTTATTTATCGTGAATTAAAATTTGAGTTTTTTTAAAATTAATATCTTAGTTTAACTAATTTTAAAGATTTAGTTAGTTTTTTTAAATATATTTTTAGTTTAATGGGATTATTTGAATATTTAATTAGTTTATTTTAATAATTTTTAGATTTTTTAATTTATTTTAATTTAATTATTTAAATATTTATCTGATTTAAAAAATATCAGAGTTTAATTGATTGTTTTTAGTTTTTAAATTACTATTTCATGTGTAATTTTTATTTATTTATTTTAGGAATTGACTGATTCAAACTCCAAAAATTAATTTTGAAATTAAATAACTTAAAAGGCTAAAGTCAATAAAACTTAGAAAAACTAAATTAATTCATCTCATATTTATATAAGGATAACTTGGTCTTTTGTATATGCATATTTTTATCTCTAAGATTATAGAATATATTTAGAGATTTTGTGGTATGAATAGTGGTACACATTATAAAATTATGATATTTTATTATATTGATAATTCTTTTGTCACTATATGTATACCTTTAGTGACACATATCCAATGAAATATTGACCGTATAAAGTTGTCATTAACTAATTAACATAAAATTATGGTATTTTGTAACATTTGTAACTATATGGACTTTGGTAATAAACATTAAATAAAATATTAACAATACACAAAAGGGAAAAGTACAATATGGTTCAAGACATATTGGTCCCGTGCAAAAAAAAAACTCTTTCGTGCAAAAAAAAAAAAAAACTCCCGTGCAATTTTTTTGAACCAATTTGTAAATATAGTGATTTTTTTTAACCAATATGTAAGTGACCCTATACAAAATTATCACTAATTTTTTTTTTTTTTATTATTTTGTAATATTATGAATTATTGTCACTATATACGTATTTTTAATGATAAATATTCAAATAATTAACAACATAGAAAGTTGTCACTAATTGTATTATTTTGTAACATTATGAATTATTGCCTCTCTATATGTACTTTTAGCAACAAATATTCAATTTAATATTAACAACACAATGAGTTGCCACTAATTGTATTATTTCGTAACGCTAATTACAATATTTTGTAGTAAAAGAATTTTTATTGCTATATATGTGTTTATAGTGACAAATATACAATTAAATATTGACAATATAAAAAGTTGTCACTAATTATATTATTTTGTAATATAGTAAATTTTTTCACTATTTAAGTGCTTTTAGTGACAAAAATTCAATTAAATAGTAACAACATAAATAATTATCACTAATTAAATTATTTTGTAACATAATGAACTTTTATCACTCTTTGAGTGCTTTTAGTGACAAAAATTCAATTAAATTGTAACAACATAAATAAATTATCACTGATTATATTATTCTGTAACATAATGAACTTTTATCACTACATGCATGTTTTCAGTGACAAAATATTATTTGTCACTAATACTTTTGTCACTAAACACGATTTTTTTTGTAGTGTATTTTTTCTCTTGTAAGAAAGGTGCAATAAACCTAAGCTTCAATTGTGAAATTTTTGTTATGGTTGTCCATTAAAATTTTGGTGATTTTTGATAAAGGTGTTTCACAATGAGTGATGGATCCAAGAGATCATTTTTGTTGAGTTTTGCTGAATTGTTTGTGCAGTGTTGGCGGTGTGGAGCGTTGTTTTAATTTTCTTATCTCCTTTCTTCTTTTTTGTATGAGTTGAGTCTCCCCTATATTTATTCTCGTAATAAAGTTTTATACTTTTTTTAAAAAAAAATACTTAATTTATTTTACAAATTACGTCGGATCAGCGAGTTGGTCGACAGTCAGCCATCAACGTTAAAAATTTAGTGGTCCATTGTTTAAATTGGTTTGCTATATTTATCGAGCAATGGTCGTACTGATCTGATTAATCGGTTCAATATGCCTTTTAAAAGATTATTTGAACGCAACAACTAGTTATGAAATCACATTGCCAGCCTCTACTCTTGTCCTAGCTCGCCGGAGAGCTAGATTTGCCTCAATTATTTGTCTCCTTCCTTCAGCTTTTCTCAAATTAGCTTCCGCTATTTCAAGAGCTTGCTTTTTAAAACATATATAATTTATAGAGACCATCATTTTGATTAGAATTATAGTAAAAGTTTGTTGTTTTTTTAATTACAACCATAGCACCACTTGATTGGAATTGGTAAAAGTTGTTTTTGTTCTTTTGCTATAGTTCATATATATATACAGACAGTGAGGCCTACCCATTAGTTAGGTTTGCCGGTCGGGGAATACACCCCTACTTCATCATAGACGAGTATATTTGTATGTGGGTTTTGTACGTCCATGGTTTGTTTTTTTCAAAGGAAGAAAAATTAAATACTAAAGCTTACTATAAGGCCTTCCCCAATGGGGTTTTTTTTTTTTGGCTGATGTGGCAAAGCAAAAAACCTCACTATTAGGTATTTTACCATTGGAAGGAGCTGAGGTTTTCTACTTGAGTAGCAAACTCTCTACCCAGGTTTTTGTAGGAATGAAGAGTACTTTTACTGCATAATTCTTTATTTTCTTTTTTAATTAATGTTTTGGATTCCTTTGATTTCTAAGTCATTTACAACTAATTTATTAAAATTAAAATTTAGATAGTGGATGGCTTTTTGGCCTTGTTTTTTTGCCTATTATTTTTTGTGTATTTACTTTTCTTTTTTTTAGGTTGTAAAGGCTATAATTTTTTTTTACTATAAATATATCTTTTAAGTTTACTATGTTTTACATATTATTAAATTATAACTGGTAAGCTAATTTTTTTTCTTCTAAAAAAAAGTGGATATAATTGTGCAATTCTTAATACGGAGAAAATGTATTGTCCCAACTATCAACTTTAAGTTTGGAATTTTTAAATATGGTTATAAATATCGGCGAAATATTCATATCGGGGTGTAAAAAATCCGAAATTTCGGCGAAATTTCCGGAAATTTTCATCCTTGGTTACAATTAAATTAAAATGTTTAAAGGTTACCGATGATGTGTTATAGGTCAATGAATTCTGTCATTTCTTGTATTGTCATTTATGTAAAAGATAATATGTTTTTTAAGTTTTTTAAAAATATAATAAAATATTAAATTTAAAATCAAAATATTTAATTTGTGTTTTGTCATTTAAAAATTTGATAATTAACATAATTGATAAATTAAAATATAAAGAGAATAAAAATGATATTAATTGAAGTGGATCCCCAAAAAACCTACTTTTTGGGTTTATTGTTGGAGATGAATTTTATTTTGGAGGTAGAGGTTTTTTGCTTTTGAGGTGGCGCTGATGTGGCAGTAAAAAAAATCTGCTTTTTGGGTTTATGCACTGGAGAGGGCCTAATGCAAGAATTGAGGGAATGTTGGGATTATTTTTCTTATTTTAATAAGGGCAAAGTATTATGTGAATGATACACACAGTAAATTTTATGGTGAACAACAATTTATTTTAAATATTTTGATATTTAATTTTTTTAGAGATAAATGACATAAAATACTGTTTATGAACTAACACGACAATGTATATGAACTAACACCACACTATATATGAATTAACACCATACATAGTATGTCACAGTGAATGAACTAAAATCATATTGTATATGAACTAACACCACAATGTATATGAACTAACACTACACTGCATATGAACTAACACTACACACCGAAATGTGTGTTACTGCATGAAATAAAATATGTCGTTCACGAAATTATTTCCGTGAGTATTACTCACATAATACCTACTCTTTAATAAGACAAATTTAAGGTAGGAATTTCAAAATAAATATATTATGCAGAAATTAATTTTAAATGTAATACTTGTAAAATATGGCGTGTTACTGAGAAAATAAGTTGAGTTTGTTTGTTTTTGTTGTTTGTATTTTAAATAGATTATTACAAGGTACACATTTTTTTTTTCAAGTTACATATTTCTTTGTCATCTTCAAATTCATATTTGTTCAAGGTTTTATTTTTTTAGAGGTAATTTTTTTTTTTAAGGTATAACTTTAACTTTAAATTCAGTTTTTAAACCCAAATACCAAAATAAATAAACAATATATCAATTCAAAACTCTTCCAAAAAAAAAAAAATTCAAAATGCATAACTTCCTCTATTTTGTATGTATCTGATTAGGAAATTTGAAATTAATATATTTTTTATGGACACTGATATTCTCCCCCTTATTTTTAATTACTTCACCTTCACACTTAATTTTTTCATTCCAAAATATATTTTAAAGACCAAAATACTTTTTTGTTTTGTTTTTCTAATTTATAAATGGATCAATTCACCCTCATGTTCTTCATATAAAAATCTATTTATGATTTTTGGGATTCTTTTTAAAAATTAAAGGGGGTGAACCGGAAATTTAGGACGGTGAAAAAGAGGGTAAAATAATTAGGGGGGGGGGGGGGGAGAGAATATCCGTCCCATTTTTTGTTTCACTATTTGGTCCTAACAATTCTATTTACATTGGAAATATTTGGTTGGAGGAGGATGATTGAGCAAGAGAATGACTTTGACAGTAAGGATGAATGAGTAAATATTGTGTGAAAGTGGTTCATATTATGAATTACTTTTTAACAAGACAAAAAAAAAATTTATAAATATAAATCTTTTGTCACAAAGTGGTTTATATCATGAAAATAATAGTTTATATAATACTTGGTGAGGATGAATCATCATTTTACTCAACTAAATATGGGATGAATGCGAACAAGTTTCATTTCATTCTCATATTCATTATCAAACAAGTTTTTCATTACACTTTCTTTCTCTCATATGTTGAATACCCTTTAACCAATACCTCCTTTGACTATATCAGAGTCATGCGATATACATATAAAATAGAAAAGATTTCATAGGAGTACATAATTTTAGGTTGAGTTATAATTTAAATTTTTTATTTTAAAATGTCTTAAATTAAGATTTATGTTTTAAATTTTTTTCACAATTTAAGATTTAATTTTATTCTTGATGTTTCAATTCAAGGCCCATTTCATTAATTTTTGTTTTAATTTCTTTTATAAGAAACTTAAAAGACATAATAATCTTTTCATTTCTAGTCAATTTTTAAAATATAATATAAAAAATAAAATTATTATAGTTTTTATTTGCATTCGTATTTAGATTTTAGACATAATAAAATTTTATTTTTATTCATTGCCCAATATTTTTTAGAAACTTGAAAATTATTTTTTAAGTGTGCCTAAACAAGTGTCAAATAAAAATTAGAATTTTTAAATTTTGATCAATAATATTTAAGTCCTTAATCAATATTTAAAAAAATTAAAATAACATAAATAAATTGGATGTTGTATTGAGAAAAATAAAATAAAATAAATTTTAAATTGAGAAAAAATCTAAATATAGATTTTAATATGAGACATGTTAAAATTGAAAGCTTAAGTTGAAACTCAAGCTAAAAATTAAGTCCTAACTTTCCATATAAAATTTTATTGTATGTGAGAGTGTTGGTTCAATATATATAAATAGAACATAAATATAAAATTAGTACGAACAAAAGTATAAAATATTCAATTATTTATATTAAAAAACTTTTTTTATCGGTAAAAGAAAATTTTTATTTAAAAGAGAACTTTTAGGTACATGTATTAGAATTACTCTTTAGATAAATTACATCAAAACAATTTAGATTTGTGTCAAGAAAAGAAAAACTCTAAAAATCTCCATAGAGCTCGAGTATCACTTCAAAACTCTCAATGTCACTCTTTGATTGACCGTTCAAGTTTGAAAGTTGAATTCCTTGCATATATTTTTCTTTAAGTGCAATTCAACTTCAACTTATCACATTTAATTCGTCCACTATCTTGCTCTAATTACACTCAATTTGCTTAAAGATAATTTGATTTCTTTCTTTCAATAATAGTCAAATTATGCATTCCCATAAAATCACAGCTATCATTTTCTTCCTCC
Source organism: Prunella vulgaris (assembly GCA_026898435.1). NCBI lineage: Eukaryota > Viridiplantae > Streptophyta > Magnoliopsida > Lamiales > Lamiaceae > Prunella > Prunella vulgaris. Next base: position 1,459,885 of record JAPKLY010000065.1, read on the forward strand.
TACTGATTAGTCTTTAAGTATGCATGTATTTTACCTATTTTGTGTATTATTTTGTGTACTATAATGTATTGCTTAGCGTATTTATATATAATTTCACACTTTCTAATTAGTTATAAGTATTTATGTTTTCTATTTAAATAAGAAGCATATGTATAATTCAACCTAACCATTATGTCTATTGTATATTGTTGAGGTCTTAAGTGGAGTTATATTTATCCAAATTTTATGATATTGAACACCTAAGACAATGTACTAAATACTTAAGACATGTTAGTGATCCAATTTTACAAGTTTGGATTGTATTTGTACTCAAAAGTGAAGACTCCATTTCTGTCCAATGTTTGGACTCAAAACACATTTTCGTATTTCCACAATATCTGGAGCCTCACTAATCCAATTGAACCAATTCCAGTTGTATTTGATCACTAATTCGTTTCTCTACAACTTGTATTCAGGGCTCAAGTGTCAAAAGTTCCGGCTTCAATGGTCAAAATAACAATCAATGCAAGTGCTTCAGAATTCCGCCATCTCAGTACACATGTTGGGAAATAATTCACACAAAAGTCCAATTTACACAAGACCAAAGCCATTGGTTAGCCAAGAAATTCATCAAGACACAGTAAAAATATGAAAGGCGTTGATTTTGTGCAAGCTGAGATATCTGCTTTTCAAGAGACCACCATAAATTCGCGGAGAAAAACAATCCAGTTTTACCAACTCCACTATTCTGGTCATAACTCACAATCTATAGATCTGATTTTTGAGATCTTAGACTCCTTGGAAAGCTAATCCAACGGCCTACAACTTTCATTCATAAGTCAAGATGAAATTCAGACGGCAAGGGCAATTAAATTATTGATCTTTACAGGTCACGTGAATTGGTTGCTAAAGTCTCCATGATTCACTATTTGGAGGCCTATATAAAGAGCCCTTTAGCAACCCTTGAAGGCATCCCATTTTCCTTGTAATCCTTCTATCTTAGTCTAGTATCTCTCTTAGAAATATGAGTTCTTATTGTATTAGTATGAGTAGCTAAATATTTTACTAGAGTTAGGGATGAAGCTTTAGTAAAGTATTAGTAATGTTCTTGGTTATTCAATAAATATTTTCAAAGTTTCAATCCTTTAGTCATTTGAAGAGTTTTTAAGAGAGGTTTTGATGTGTCATTACTTTGATTTGTTGTAGACTTATTGGCACAACAAATGCTTAGTTTTACATATCAACTATTGATTTTATAAACTTGTTCGGATTTCGAAATGTACTTTTCAAAAGTATTATATGTGCTCAAAGTTATATCTTCCGATTGAAATCACTTGATTGTTAGATTTCGATTGAGTTATCAAAGATAACCAAGATCATAACTCTAGTGTTTTTATCTAAAGTGGAATCCCGAAGCTCTAGTATTTTGTTACTTTATTTAAACCTCTCAACTAGATAATATCTTTTTCTTCCAAATCTCCCTGTGGTTCGACACTCGGTCTCCCGAGAAATTTTATTACTTGAAATCAACCTACACTTGGGTACGTAACTCTCAAGGAGCTATCACCTACCTTTAAAAAGTCTACTACAATGTAATAGATTCTTAAAGGTTCGAGGAAAAACAAAATGTAACCCACCACTTTCATAGTTGCAATCCACAACAAATATGAGAAGTTGCACTCAAACGAAATGCTTTTTATCGATTTAGAAGCAGACCCGCAAAAATCACAATTTTTATATTCTTTCGGACCTAAAATACCTCTTATTTTCAGCTTATTTTTTAATGGGGATAGAGATTAAATGTATTTAGATAGTTAATATTGTTATTTATATTTAATAGAGTTTAAGATTTTATTTAAGTGTTATTTAATTGTTATTGGGTCAGGCTTTTAGGGCTTTAATGCCTGAATCCTAGTCTAGTTTATTATAAGTATGAGTTTAAGATATTATTGTAAGGAGTTGGTTTTGATTATAAATTAGTGTTTAAGAGTATTATCTCTTTATTTCGTGTTCTGCGCTTCCATCTGCGTTAGTTAGTGTCACGAGACCAGGTACGATGCCTCTATGCCTCCACGTTACTGTTGTCCTACCAGCTGCCAATCACGGCCCTCTTCCGACCACTACTCGCCCGCATAATCCTATATGGAGTGGGAGTCCGCTGTTACAGTCTTTTGCTGCCGACGATGCGCTCTCGGATAAGGAGAATTATGTTTTCTTTTGGCCTCAGTTGTATTCCACCGTCAATTTTGTCTCTCTATTTACTTTTTGTGATAATATGTATAATCACATAGGTAAATAAAAGGAAAAAAATATTGCCCATATTTTTAGCGTAAAGATGTGTATCCAGAATCTAGATATCCAGACATTTATTAGGTATTGTGTATTTACTTGATTACCATTAATCTCTTTGACTTTCCGTAAATTGACAATGGTGCTAAAATCTCTCCTATCTTCTCTCCACTATAATATCTCTTATTTTTTCTCCACCATTATCTCTTCTTTTTATGACATATTGAATGCGTTGATACCCACTCATATAGTGAAAAACATATTTTCATTTATTACCTAAAAAATATAAGAGCAACACTTGTGTACAAATTTCTATCGTAGAAATATTTTTTTAAAAAATTCGCGGATCTAAACCGGGTCGGGTCAGATTTGGACATTTTTTTCCAAAATTCGCGCAACTTGTAGTTCCAGGTTTTTTCGCTCCCAGGTATGTTACAATTTGGGCAAAGACGTGTTACAATTAGGCAAAATCTGTGTTACAAATTCTTAAAAAATTAATTTTTTATACTTTTCAAGTAACTATAAAGAAAATATGTATTTCTGCAAGTATAAATATGTGTGACTTAATTTATTTTTTATTCTCTTTGTTGATTTATGTTAATAATATGTTTTTCGCTCCCAGGTATGTTACAATTAGGCAAAATATGTGTTACAAATTCTTAAAAAAATAATTTTTTGTACTTTTCAAATAACTATAAAGAAAATATGTATTTCTGCAAGTATAAATATGTGTTACTTAATTTATTTTTTATTCTCTTTGTTGATTTATGTTAATAATATGTTATTAATGTACTTAATACATCATTTAATACCTTATATATGTTACATAAAATATAATATGTATTTTTATAAGGATAAATAAATGTTTGTGCATACAGTAACACACATTTACTCTAATTGTAACACACATTTGCAGTAACTAACATACATTTGCAGTAACACACATTTACTCTAGATGTAACACACATTTGCAGTAACACAAATTTACTCCAATTGTAACATAAATTTGCAGTAATATATATTTACTCTAATTATAACACATATTTGTTCCTCAATTTGTGTTATTATATAAGTATATATGTGTTACTATAGGATAAAATGTATTTTTATTAAGAATAAATATGTGTTACACATACAATGTAACATATACATTTGTTACATTGCATGAAAAATATTTACTTCTACAAAAATAAATGAATATGTGTAAAAAAAACCATTTAATCTGGTTGTAACACACGTTTTGCCTTAAAGTAACATTCATTTGCCCCAATTGTAACATACCTGGGAGCGAAAATTACAAGTTGCGCGAATTTTGGAAAAAAATACTCAAATTTGACCCGACCCGGTTTAGACCCGCGAATTTTCAAAAATGGATATTTCTACGGATCTTTGACCCGTAGAAATTTGTATATAAGTGTTTGTCAAAATATAATTACTTAAAAAATAAAAAAATAAATATGCAGCGTCATTTTTTTTTTTATACATCCACAACATATAAAGTCATCCACAACATATAAAGTTAATATATCTTATAATTATATTTTTACATATATATTGTATATTTCATAACATTTTTAAATATTTTTTATATATATCACAATATTTTACCTATATACATTTAGGATCAACATGTTAAGGGTCTTAGTTTAATAGACCATTATATAATAAATTTTAAATTACAAATCTTATCATACAATCTAAAAGTAATTTAAATGTAGAATTTAATTTTATTTATTTTAATAACTTAAGTACTATAATGTTTCTATGCTGTTATAGCTCGACCCATTTGATACCATTACCTGGCCCTAATTCTAACTAGAAACACTAATCATAACTTAAGATACTTAGATATAAATATAATAATAAAAGCCTTAATCTTGTATGCATTTTAGATGAATTTGTCTTAAAAGTATTAGTGTCGTTATACTCTTAATACTCAATTCACTGGTATCACTATTGAACTCTAATCATAATTAGAAATACTAATCATAACGAAGACATTTAAATTTAATAATAAAATTATTTGAATGAAAGATTTAAGAAAAAAAAAACTAGTGTTTCTGTTCTCTTAGTGACCGATCAACCGCTATCACTATCAAAACCTAATAGTAACTAAAATTGTGCCATAGTCATGATTAAGAATATTAATCATAACGAAGACACTTAAATATAAATATAATAATAAAATTATTCATACAATAAATTTATTAATATTATAGATTCAAGATTATAACAATTCTTACCATTTATTTATATTTCAAAAGCCGTCATAAATAATCACCATAGAAATATATAAATCTTAATAATAATTTAAGATTACAATAATATAATTAAAATCTCAACTTTTAATGATCAGATTAAATCTAATAAATTTTTTAATTAGTGTAAGTAATCATTGCTCTCAAAATAGTAATTACCAAATAATCTTAAATTACAAAATAAAAAGATTTATCTTTTACATTCCAAATGTACCACAAGTATCCTAATTCAGCTCTTAACAACCCAAAACATGTTGAGCCGTGAAATTTGAAGTTGAAAAATCCTAATTAATATTTAGCACTTATAAAATATATAAGCGAAATAATAAACTATCATATAAATTTAACTAAGGCGAATTTATGTATTTATTATATTTTTTTGTAGTTATTTTATAAATTTTGGAATATTCATTATAAATATATTATACTAAGGTATTATAAGTTTTACTTCGACACAATTAATATTTTCATTACTAAATTGACTAATAATTTTTAGTAAAAACAATCAATTCTAATACATGAATATTCTTTAGGAAAATAAATAATTCAATATAAACAAACTTGATATTGTACATAATTTTTTATCAGACACTCGAACGCTAAATCATAAATCACAAATCACAAATCTAATTGCACCACTTTAAAATAAAGTTTCTCTAAATTAATATATTTATCTATATTTTATCTATATTATAATTAGATATCCAAAAGTAAGAATGGATAGTGTTATTACCTTGTGAATCTTGATTTACTAGTTAGATCATCATACTCTAAATCGTAAATCACAAATTGTATCATACCAGTCTATATTAAAGTTTATCAAAATTACTTGGATTATGTAAGTTTTATTTATATTAAAATTAGATTTATAAAAATAAAATAAAAAATTAGTAGTGTCCGTACCTTGTGAGTCTCAATTACATATTTCGACCATCCAATCCTAAATCGTAAACTATAAGCACTATTCTACCATTCTAAATTAAAATTTATCCATTATATTTGTATATCTAAGTTCACTTATATTATAATTAGATATATAAAAAATATATTGTCACTATCTTGTGAGTGAATATTCCAATTACCTATCCATAAATTAACAAGTTTATCTAAATTTTAGTTACATTATGATTAGATATATAAAAATAATTAAAAAAAATGCTATCTCATGAGTTTTGAATCTTGATTCAATATTATGACATTAAACTCCAAAATTTAAACTATAAGCCCTATTTTTATCATTTAAAATTAAAATTTCTCCAAACCAATAATTTTATTTATATTATTATAAGATATTTAAAAAATAGTAGTATCACTATCTTGTGAGTGTTGATTCAATTATTTTTTATTTGTTTAAATATTTATATTTATAAGAATTAAGTTTTATTTATACGATGATATTTTTATATAAAATTTATATTTTATACGATTAAAAATATATAGTTGAGATTAAAATATTCAAAATATAAGGTATAAATTGACGGTTAAAATTAGACTTCATTATATATATATATATATATATATATATATATATATATATATATATATAATACCATCTTCAATCAAACTAAAAAAAATTCGATCCTTGTAGATAATATAAAAAATTTCTAACAAATTATTTTAAAGTAATTCAAATATCTTATTTAAATAAAAATATTGACTTACATGTATATAATATTTAAAATCGATCAATTTTAAATTTACTAATACACAATAGAGATAATTCAAAGATTTAATTAAAAATATTTATACAATTATAAAAACTATATTGACTAATCTCATTGATAATTATTCTTAAACATATATATATAATATTATTTTAAAATATTAAATAATTAAATATACTTTATACAAAAGTGAAAAATAAATTTACAGTAAAAATAAAATTACAAAATTCACTAATATAAAATTACTACGTAAAAGTACAAAGCAAAGACACAGAATAAATATGATTAAAATATGAGAATAATTAATAATATTTATAGAATTAAAATGTGTATGGGTATAGAAATGTAGGAGAACGGTTGAGATTTAAAAAAAAATTAGATACAAAATTTGATATTATATGATGATGTATTTATATTCAAAAAATTATTCAGATCAACACTTGTGTAGAAATTTTTACCGTAGAAACATTTCTTAAAAATAACGAAAAGACAGAGCTGCCCTTCTATAACTTAACAACCATGCACAGGCACACAGCAGCACGTGTCGCTGGCGTAATAACCGCACATTATTAACTAAGAGCTCATTTGGTTCGTAAGATAAAACTATCTATCCGTCGAAAACATGCATGTTTTCGACGGATAGATAGTTTTATCTTACGAACCAAATGAGCCCTAAGTAAAGAAAAAGAAAAAAACAATGGCCTCAAGGGTTGGCTTGGGTAGTACTAGCAGGTGATCACTTCATTTTTTTTCTATTAAAATTTATTTTAGTTTTTATTTATTTGAAATTTGTATATTAATTTTATAAAATTCAAGCAATAATATATTATAAATTTAAAAATTCACTCTCAAACTATGTTACTAAGAGATGTTAAACGGGCTAGCCCTAACCCTATAGGGTCAGCCCTAACGGGTTTCGGGCTAAACGGGTTATGGCCTTATCCGGTTCATTCTTAACGGTCCTCTAATATTTGAGACCTAACCCTAACCCTAGCGGTCCTCGGGCTAAACGGGTCATAAACGGGTCATGTCATAAATAATAAAAAAAATCTAAATTTTAACACATAAATTGTCATAAAATGTTAATATTTAAACTAGAACCTAAACATGGTCCATAATTTCATTAAAATTATTAAAAATAGTTTAATATAATTACAAAAGTTCAAACGTCAACACTTAAATATTTAAAAGTTCATTGGTATTTAAAAGTTCAAGTATAAATACTTAAAATTAATATAACACCTAAATAGAAATTGGAGATAACTTCAATTAATAATAATAATAACTAATAAGTATATTATATATTTAATTGATATATATAAAATTAAAAAATTATGCGGGCTAACAGGCGGGCTCGGTTAACCGGCGGGCTAGCCCGTTTAGCCCGCGGGCTAATAGGGCCGGGTCAAAAAAGCCCGGATTTAAACGGGCCAATGAAAGCATGGCCCTAACCCTGCATTTTTCAGGGTTAAACGGGTCGGCCCTATTAGCCCAGCCCAGATTAACATCTCTAGTTACTATATTGCCAAAAGTGTGTTACTAAAAAATAAAATATGTGTTACTAATCCTTAAAAAATTAATTTTTTATACTTTTTTAAAGTAACTATAATATACTAACATACATTTGCTCTAATTATAATATAAATTTGTTCCCCAATTTGTGTTACTAATATGGGTAAATATGTGTTACTGTAAGTACAAAATGAGTTTTTATAAGAATTAATATATGTTTGTTATTTATTTATTATCCCTTTAAAATCTAGGTATATTGAATCATGTAGTAATACACTTTTTACTATTTTATGTGTTACTATATGAAAAAATAATTATTTCTATAAAAATAAATAATATATTTATGAAAATCTAATATTTATTCTTACAGGAACACACATTTTACTCTTTATATTATATTAAAATATTTATTCTATAAAAATAAATGAATATATGTAAAAAGAATAACATTTTATATGATGGTAACATACATTTGCTCTAATTGTAACACACATTTGCTCTCCAGTTTGTGTTACTATATGGACAAATGTGTGTTATTTTAAGTACAAAATGAGTTTTTATAAGAATAAATATGTGTTTGTTATTTATTTATCATCCCTTTAAAATCTAAATATATTGTATTATGTAGTAATACACATTTTACTATTTTATATGTGTTATTATATGAAAAATAATTATTTCTCTAAAAATAAATAATATATTTGTGAAAAACTAATATTTATTCTTATAGTAATACATATTTTACTCTTTATATTACACTAAAATATTTATTCTATAAAAATAAATGAATATATGTAAAAAAGAATAACATTTTATATGATAGTAACATACATTTACTCTAATTGTAACATACATTAGCTCCATATTTTGTGTTACTATATGTGTAAATGTGTGTTATTATATTGACAAATACATGTTACTGTAAGGATAAAATATATTTTTATAAGAATAAATATATATTTTTTAATTTAATCATTATATCTTGAAATCTAGGTATATTGATTCATGTAATAACAATTTTATATGTGTTATTATATGAATAAAATAATTATTTATATAATAATAAATATATATTTGTGAAAAATAATAATTTTCTTATATAAACACACGTTTTGCTCTTGTATTATATAAAAAATTATTTATTCCATAAAAATAAATGAATATATGTAAAATAATAACATTTAACATAATATTAACACTAATTTTATCTTTGAGTAACACATATGTATTTATATAGTAATATAGTCTGGCAGCAAACTTTTAAATTTGTAACATAATATTACTTAATTTTTTCTTTAATTAACACATTAAATTAAAAAAAAAGTTATGTAATTTTAAAAAAATATATAGAGAAAATAAGCATGCATTGGTGAAATGGCCCTGGAAGCATGCGGAAGCGGAAGGTATCAGCCACATGATAGAATACCCGCGAGATACACGTTAATTTCGTTGGAGGGCATGCGCGTCTATTTTTTTTATTTTAATTTACTTTTAATAATTTTTACGGTATAAATTTCTATATAAGTTTTTGTCATCTATAATCATATATATTTTTATGGTGAAAAAAATATTTTGTTAATTTACAAATGGGTATGATGAAGAAGATGAAGACCATATATTTTTTCTCTTTTTATTCACAAAATTTTAGGTGCACCAAGTGGATACTATGCACTTGAGATTTATACTTAATTTTGATTTTAATTTTGACTAACTTAATTTTGAATATTATTTGGTTAAAATTAATTTTGAAATTAAGATTCAGGGTGCATGGGATCACTCAAGTGCACCCAAGACACACTTCCTTTTATTATGTTTTCTTTTTTTTTTTAAATGAAGAAATTGAATTCTATTTTATTTTGATAGTTAAACTTTCTTTAAAAATATAATTATTCTGTTATTTGATTACCTTTTTTTTTTTTGGTGATGTGTGCTTTTAATTATCATATGGTATTTTTAATTTCAAAAGTTACTCCTTTAAACTTTTATTAATTACAAATTTATACATTTTAAAAAAAATTATAAATATACAGTTTACAATTATATGATTGAGTTCAATTAATTCACATATAAGAGTTATAATTAAAAGTAAGGGTGCAAATGACGTTTGACGGTCGTCGGGCGGTCGAGTGCCGCCAAACGCCAAAATTTTTCTATTTTTATTTTATTTTTTTATTAATAATAATTTTTTCTAACATATATTAATAAAGATATACATTAATGATAGATAAATTATAAATTTAAAACATAATTAATAACTATCACAAAATATAAAAAGTCAACAAAATGTTAAAAACTATCATAATACGACATTGTCTAACTTCTAAATGAAACACAAAAAGAGCAAAATATATAGAACGAATAAATTATGAAGTAGTTCAATTAAACTTTTATTTTTTTAGTAATTTAGTAAATTAGTTTTTATTTTTTAATTTTAATTATAACTTTTAAATTGAAATAAAAATTAAAAAAGAAGAGTAACGTTCATCTAGGCGGCGCCAAGACGGCTTCGGCGGCCACGGCAGTGCCAAATGTGTTGATGGATTTTTCTCGGCAATTTGATTTTGGCGTTGGCGGCCGAGGGCCTTCAAGCGCCTAGGCGGTCTCGGAGACCGCCATTTACATCCATAATTAAAAGTCAAATCTTAAAAATTGTGTGTTGTCTTAAAAATATAAGAATAATACAACACATTCAAATTTGAATTTAATACGTCCTTTATTTCTAATTTTTAGTTAAGAATATTTTAGACATTTTGAATCATACATTTTATTAAAATTATAAATTTATAATTTTTTAGATATCCAAAATCTGAATATTTAGCATTGTACTTATTTTTATTTAATAACTTTTAATTAAGATTAAAACTTCATAAAAGCAACGTATTAGTAATTGAAAAAAGACGATGAATACCACGATTTTATGAATGTCACGAATTAAGTCTGCGTTGATTCACATGCGCAATAAAACATTGGCCGGAGGAGACGTTCAACATAACCAATTAATTCCCCTTTACCGTCGTTAGAGGGGCCCACATGCCTTTTTAATTTTATTAAATAATAATAAATTTATGTATGCATAAATAATGCTCCCTCCGTCCAAAGGAACTTGCAAATTATCCTTTTTGGGACGTCCCAAAGGAACTTGCAGACCCAAAAGAGAAAACTCTTTTATAAATTTCACCCTCACAATATTTACATATTTACACAAAATGTCATTATTTTTTTACTTTTTGGGCCCACATTACACTCAATCCAACTAACTTTTTTATTTTTTACATAAAATTTTACTAAATTAACCCTCAAAATACTATTTTTTTTTAATTTGTGTGTTCCTTCTTTCTTGTAAATTACTTTGGGACGGAGTGAGTAATATATAAGTAAATAGAAGAATAAAAAGTGGAGCTTTCGTAGCATAGAGAATTTAATTCATCAATCAAGTTTTTGGTTGGGTTTGCACGTTCCTGCATGTGAAGCACTGGGCCACTCACCAGCTGGTGACCTTATCAACCAACACTAGCGCCCGTTCCGGCACAATTATTTTTTCCACAATTTCAATTTTGAAATGTCCCAACTATTTTTTTCTATTTTAAAAAGAAAATAATTTACACTCATAAAAATTAATAAAATATATATTTTTATATTTTATTAATTAACTTCACACTCATATATTTTACTTTTTTTTAATCCGTGTGTCCAAATCTTTTGGAAAAAAGGACCCGAGGGAGTATTAAATAATAATCCAATTAATTTATGGAATGTGTAAATCGTGCTACTTAAATCGGCAAATAGAATTGATGAAGTACGCAATGCTATTGGGCCTAGTGGCCCAAACACGTTTATTACAGATATTAAATTGAAGCTTTTAAATTTTCAGTTTACTATTTATACTCCTCGTGACACACCCAATTTTAACATATATTCGAATTTAAAATTTATTCAAGTTAAGCAACGCAGGTGAATCAGTTAAAGCTAGGTCAATGTTGAATTTAAAATAATTAGTGAAATTGTGTTATTCATCCATTGTTTAATCTCTTATATTGACTCTATCCAAACATAATATTTGGATCAACTTATTTATATTAATTTTCTTTGGTAAAATTTTGTATGAAAATTGTTTGCGATAAACTTATCATAAACCAATTTTAAAGTAACAAATATTTGATCATGAGCATAAAAAATCTATTTACTAGAAGTATAAATTTTTTTGATTAATGATATTATATTATAATTGTTATAGATTTTATTGATTCAAATTTTTAATTTTCTTAATAATAAATATTTTAATATATTTAACTAAATATTTAATATTTTAAAATAGTTTTATGATAAACTTGTTATAAACTATTTTCATATAAAATCTACTGAATTGCATTCCAATAAAATGTGATCAGTTTAGTAATTAATACTGATAGTTTCAATATCAACATTCCATTTTAAAATGGATACTTCGAAACGATGGTCTTCCATAGTTCCATCTAACTTTTCTATTTAATACTTCTGAGATTTTACATGATTAACAAAAAAAAATATTTTTTAAATAAAGTACTAATATAATTTTATAAGTTTGCATATAAATGCTTGAAATATATGTTTTCTTAACTTAAATATATATTTTCTTACATGTATTTTTTTAAAATCCATCCATCCAAAAAGTAAGGAGAGATAGAGATGAAAATGAGTAGAGAAGAAGGATTTCAAATGACATGGCTTTGAGGATGATTTAGAATTCCTCCATTTTAAACATAACTCTAATCTAAGTATTTATAAATTCATGGAGATAGTGATTTAAAAAAAATATATATGTAAGAAAGCATATATTTCACGTTAAAAACTATAAAGAGATGTGAGAGAAGTGAAAAAGTAAGAAGCGATTCAGGTGAAAATGGGTAGAGAGGAGGATTTCAAATGACATAATTTTGAAGAGGATTTAGAATTCCTCAATTTTAAATATAACTCTAGTCTAAGTATTTATAAATTCATGGAGAGAGTGATTATATGTGTTTGAAATACATGAATTTCAAATCCACCCATCCAAATGGAGTCTTAACTTACTTGGAAAAGAGTGGTTATTTGTGTGTGAAATCCACCCATCAAATGGAGCCTCATGCTATGTTCTTTTTGAGATTTAAAAATTCAAATTTGAATTTTAAAATCTATAACTCATTCTAGTTAGGGTATGTTTATTTCGGGACTTACTCGATGGATTTAGGATTTCAAATCTTCATCTCAATCCACGCATATGCATATGTAAATAATGCGTATTGTATGTTATAATATATTGGAAATAATATATTATATAGTATATGGACATAATATTTATAATATAGTCCAGTGGGCTTTAGGCCCACAAGACTTAGATACTAGGGTTAGGTATTCTTATATATTGTATCTTCTCTGTATCATTCCACACACTTCCATATTGTAAACGGCAGTTCATATTAGTATACTCTCCTGGCTTGGTCGCCCCCAGACGTAGTCACTCCGTGACGAACTGGGTCATCAAACTCCGTGTTATTTATTTTTATGCTTGCGCTTTTCTCTCGATTACAACACGTTATCAGCACGAGTCTCTCGAGCATTAAGGATTTACGAGAGGATTGCTCCAGCAGTTTTCGGATTGGATTCAAAACTCACCCTCTGTTTTTATTAGGAAAATAAGCGATAAACTGTAAGTTTTATTTATTATGTTTTTCTGAAAAAAAATAGAAATCCATGTTTAGGCTTGAATATGTTTATTCTGTAATTATACCATGGATATGAATTTCCGTATGCATATGAATATGTTTGTATAATATGATATCTGCAAAATAGAATAAATATGCCTACTGTCATGATCCTTTATGATCTATTCTGCATATTACATGGATTCAGTCATGTCCTTCCTTTTTTTTGCTCGAAACTCATGATTTCATATGCTATGCCTGCATATTTGGTCTTTGTACATTATATATGCTATATCCTGTGTATATGTGCCTTCTGGATTTATTATACTGCACTGTTCTTCGCCTGAATTGATGTGCATAACAAAACCCAATTTCCAGAATCGATCGTCTTCGATCGAACGAACATTCATAAACCCAGAAACCCTGTTTTCTGAATATTTTCTTCAAAACCAATTTCTTTCGAAAAACAGAATCGATTTGCAGAAACCCCGAAATCAGTTTTTTTTAAAAACTCAGAATCGATATCAGAAATTAAATTTTCTTCATATATCGAACAATAATCCCAAAATCGAGCCCTACCTGTGTATACGCCGGCATCGAGGCGGCGACTTCCGATTCCGCTCCTCCGTCGGCCCCTGAAGCGGCCTTGACGGACGGTTTAGGCGATCGCACGACGGCGCCTCTATTGCGACGGCCACAGCTCGCGGCGAACGATGCCCGAACATCGACGACGGCCGCGATGCGAATGGCCTTGCTGGAATCTGAAAATTGAAACCTGGTTTTGTCGGCGAACGATGGGAAATCGCGACGGCCGATTGTGAACCACGCGACGCCGAGGTCCCTGAAGCGGCCTCTGGTACGCAAAGGCGGCGGGCCCAGGTGCGCGACCGCGAACGGCGATGGCGAATCGCCGGTCCCTGGTTCGCGACGACGCCCGAACAATCGACAACGCCGACCGACGATACGGCGGCTCAGGGGCGGCGAAATGTCGAACTCTGCTCACGGACGTCGATGGCGTCTCAGAAACGCGATGGCGGGCCGCGATCCGCGTGCGGCGACGCCCACCCTACGCGACGGCAGCCCGTACGAGACGCCACTGCTGGTGCGGCGGCGCTTTTCTCAGCGCGATGGCGAACGCCGACCGGTGGTATTTTGGCGACGTCGTGGACAGCAGCTGCGTGTGCGGCGGCTAGGGCGCCCCCAGCGTGATGACCGGTGCCGGTGACGCCGTGAACGGCGACGACACGTTGGCAATTTTTCCGCCGCTTCTTGATCCTATTTTTCCGCCTTGTAACTGACCCACTCAATTCGTGAGTGTTGACCTTGTTACTTAATCCTGCAAACCCTAATTACAAATGGGCCTGCCCTTTTAATTCATATTGGGCCTTCCCAATTATGCGAAGACCTGCATGGGCTTTACCTATTTAGTTTGGGCCATTGCTTTTTAACATGAATGGGCCGAACCCTTTAACATAAAAAAAAAAAAATTATTTAATAATAATAAAAAAAATTGGGCCATTTTTTTTAATTTAATTGATTGGGCAATTTTATTTAATTGATCCTAATTAATTTGGATCCTAACAATTATTTTTGGGCCCGATGTCCCATTAATAATTATCAAATTCATAATGGTATTATGAAGCCCAAATCATCAAATTTTTTTAGGCCTTATCCAATAATTATTTTTGGGCCCGAAGTCCCATTAATAAATGTCTCATACATGTCATACACCCAATTTTTTTAAATACCCCCTATAATTAATTTTTGTCTTAGCAATTTTTTTTTATTAATTGAGCCTTAATTATTAAATGCTACAAACAAATAAATTTTAATAAATTTTCATTTATTAATTTTTGTAGCAAAAACATGTCAAATATCACTAATCATGAATTCGATAAATTGGCACTTGATTGCCATAACTTCTTGACATGGGCTCTTAACGTTGAAATCCACCTAGCTTCAAAAGACTTATCCGACACCACCACACAAGGGTGGAAATCCACTCCTGCCCAAAATGCACTAGCTCTAATCTTCTTAAGACATCATCTTCACAAAGATCTTAAGAACGAATACCTCACTAAAAAAAAAGATCCATCGACGTTGTGGAAATCCCTCTAGGATCGATTCCTACAACATGATGTGATCCTCCCCGAAACCAGACATGAATGAATAACACTTTGTTTCCAAAACTTCAAGTCTGTAACGGAGTACAACTCCGCCCTACATCGCATAGTTTCTCAGCTTAAGCTGTGTAAAGAAACAATAACTGTTGATCAGTTAATTGAAAAACTCTTTCCACTTTCCACGCTATTAATCTTGTACTCCAACTGCAGTACATGGCCAAAGAGTATCAAACACACTCCGACCCCATTTCTGCACTTCTAGTTGCAGAAAAGCACAACCAATTGTTGATGAAAAATCACAATACAAGACCGGTTGGCTCACAAGCTGTGCCTGAAGCACATGCTACTCGGAGGAACTCTAGAGGCCGTAAACGTGGAAAAAGAAATGAGGCGAGTGGGGAACGCGGATCGACCCGAAGTCGAGGCCGTGTTAGGGGAAGAGGTCGAGGTCGCAACAATGCACAATAAAGTGCAACTGAAATGAATGCACCTCAAGATCAACTATCGAGCTCACGTGCACAGAATAAACAAGTCTGTCACAAGTGTGGATGCGACGACCATTGGTCTCGCTCGTGTCGTATACCAAAATATTTGGTGGAGGCGTATCAACGTATGCTAAAAGACAAAAATAGGAAGGCTCATCACGGTGAAACACACCACACTGACCTGCCCAAAGCAGGCTTTGTCATAGACAAAGGATGACCTCTTGGGTGAACATATGACTATTGACTACAAAATTTAATACGTTTTTGAGAAAGTAGGACCTAAGTGATCCCTTGTGCGGCTGATCAATCAGCGTCTGTAATCTTGGCTCTCCTTAGCATTCCTCATATCTAAACGTATCCAAACATACACTTATGTGCTTATGGAGATTAATGTATTGTGCTTAGTAGATAGTGCTACTACACATACTATCTTAAAAGATAGACAATTTTTCCAAACATTAACTGAAAAGAAAGGAAGTGTCACTACTATTTCCGATGACGACATACAAATCGTTGGCTCCGGAAGAGCCTCGATCATTCTACCTATGGGTACCGAGCTGATAATCGAAAATGTATTATTGTATCCACAATCAAAGCGTACCCTCCTCAGTTTCAAAGACATTCGACAGAATGGCTATCACATTGAAACAAATACTGAGGACAATAGTGAATATCTGTTGATGACTCACTATTTAAATTATCGTAAACACATCGTCGAAAAACTTCCATCTTTCTCGTCTGGCTTGTATTACACATACATCAGACCCTCAAATCTCCATATAGCTCTTAATCTAAAATTTAATGATCCAAACTCTTTCAAACTATGGCATGAGCGGTTAAAACATCCAGAACAATCCATGATGCGTCGGATTCTATGTAATTCATCTGGCCATAACATAACACACAACAGAATCCCTTCTGTTAATGAATACATATGTGATGCTTGCACAATGGGTAAGCTAATAATTCGTCCTTCTAGTAGTAAAGTAAGAACTGAATCTCCTAAATTCCTTGAGCGGATTCAAGGAGATATTTGTGGACCGATACACCCAGCATCTGGACCATTTCAGTACTTTATGGTCCTAATAGCTGCATCCACTCGGTGGACTTATGTCACCATGCTATCCACTCGCAATACTGCTTTTGCAAAGCTTATTGCTCAGATTATCCTGTTGATATCACAATTCCCAGATCATCCAATCAAATCCATACGCATTGACAATGCCGGTGAATTCACCTATAAGGCATTTGATGATTGTTGTTTGGCATTGGGAATCAAAGTGGAGCATTCGGTCCCTCATGTTCATACTCAAAATGGTCTAGCTGAATCATTAATTAGACGTCTTAAATTAATCGCTAGACCGCTACTACACAAAACGAACTTACCTATTTCATGTTGGGGGCATGCAATCTTATATGCATCATCACTAATCCAATTCCGACCAACTGCATATCATGAATATTCCCCTATTCAACTCGTGCGTGGAAATGAACCTAACATTTCCCATCTGCGAACATTCGATTGTGCAGTGTATGTTCCAATACCACCACCTAAGC
>JAPKLY010000065.1:1482411-1528937 GCA_026898435.1 Prunella vulgaris
CTGTAAACTGATCCCCAGTTAAAGGCTCGAGGTATTTAAGTATTGTGAGAGATACAAAATTAATGTAAATACCGAGTTTCCTTTGTGGGCCCATAGATGTTCGCTTAGGTGGTGATATTGGAACATACACTGTACAATCGAATGTTCGCAGATGGGAAATGTTAGGTTCATTTCCACGTACGAGTTGAATAGGGGAATATTCATGATATGCAGTTGGTCGGAATTGGATTAGTGATGATGCATATAAGATTGCATGCCCCTAACATGAAACAGGTAAGTTCATTTTTTGTAGTAGTGATCTAGCGATTAATTTAAGACGTCTAATTAATGATTCAGCTAGACCATTTTGAGTATGAACATGAGGGACCGAATGCTCCACTTTGATTCCCAGTGCCATGCAAAAATCATCGAATGCATTAGAGGTGAATTCACCGGCATTATCCATACGAATGGATTTAATAGGATGATCTGGGAATTGAGATCTCAACAGGATGATCTGTGCAATTAGCTTTGCAAAAGTAGTATTGCGAGTGGATAGCATCGTTACATAAGTCCATCGAGTGGATGCATCTATTAGGACCATAAAATACTGAAATGGTCCAGATGCTGGATGTATTGGTCCACAAATATCTCCTTGAATCCGCTCAAGGAATTTAGGAGATTTAGTTCTTACTTTACTACTAGAAGGACGAATTATGAGTTTACCCATTGTGCAAGCATCACATATGTATTCATTAACAGAAGGGATTCTGTTGTGTGTTATGTTATGACCAGATGAATTACATAGAATCCGACGCATCATGGATTGTTCTGGATGTTTTAACCGCTTATGCCATAGTTTGAAAGAATTTGGATCATTAAATTTTAGATTAAGAGCTATATGGAGATTTGAGGGTCTGATGTATGTGTAATACAAGCCAGACGAGAAAGATGGAAGTTTTTCGACGATGTCTTTACGATAATTTAAATAGTGAGTCATTAACAGATGTTCACTATTGTCCTCAGTATTTGTCTCAATGTGATAGCCATTCTGTCGAATGTCTTTGAAACTGAGGAGGGTACGCTTTGATTGTGGATACAATAAAGCATTTTCGATTATCAGCTCGGTACCCATAAGTAGAATGATCGAGGCTCTTCCGGAGCCAACGATTTGTATGTCGTCATCGGAAATAGTAGTGACACTTCCTTTCTTTTCGGTTAATGTTTGGAAAAATTGTCTATCTTTTAAGATAGTATGTGTAGTAGCACTATCTACTAAGCACAAAACATTAATCTCCATAAGCACTTAAGTGTATGTTTGGATACGTTTAGATATGAGGAATGCTAAGGAGAGCCAAGATTACAGACGCTGATTGATCAGCCGCACAAGGGATCACTTAGGTCCTGCTTTATCAAGAACGTATTAAATTATGTAGTCAATAGTCATATGTTCACCCAAGAGGTCATCCTTTGTCTATGACAAAACCTACTTTGGGCAAGTCGGTGTGGTATGTCCCACCGTGATGAGTCTTCCCATTTTTGTCTTTTAGCATACGTTGATACGCCTCCACTAAATGTTTTGGTATACGACACGAGCGAGACCAATGGTCGTCGCATCCACACTTGTGACAGACTTGTTTGTTCTGTGCACGTGAGCTCGATAGTTGATCTTGAGGTGCATTATTATCAGTTGCACTAGATTGTGCATTGTTGCGACCTCTACCTCTTTCCCTACCACGACCTCGACTTCGGGTCGATCCGCATCCCCCACTCGCCTCATTTCCTTTTCCACGTTTATGGCCTTTAGAGTTCCTCCGAGTAGCATGTGCTTCAGGTACAGCTTGTGCCAACCAGTCTAATATTGTGATTTTTCATCAACACTTGGTTGTGCTTTTCTGCAACTAAAAGTGCAGAAATGAGCTCGGAGTGTGATTGATACTCTTTGGCCCTGTACTGCAGCTGGAGTACAAGATTAATAGCGTGGAAAGTGGAAAGAGTTTTTTTTTTTTTTTCAATTAACTGATAATCAGTTATTGTTTCTTTACACAGCTTAAGCTGAGAAACTATGCGATGTAGGGCAGAGTTGTACTCCGGTACAGACTTGAAGTTTTGAAAACGAAGTGTTATCCATTCATGTCTGGTTTCGGGGAGGATCACATCGTGTTGTTGTTGGAATTGATCCTGGAGGGATTTACATAACGTCGATTGATCTTTTTCAGTGAGGTATTCGTTCTTAAGATCTTTGTGAAGATGATGTCTTAAGAAAATTAGAGCTTGTGCCATCTGGGCAGGAGTGGATTTAGATGGTTGTCTAGTTGTGTCGGTAAGGTCTTTAGAGACAAGGTGAGTTTCAACGTTGAAAGCCCATGTCAAATAGTTATGGCAATCAAGTGCCAATTAATCGAATTCACATTTAGTAATGTTTGACATGTTTTTGCTACAAAAATTAATAAATGGAAATTTATTAAAAATTATTTGTTTGTAGCATTTAATAATTAAGGCTCAATCATAAAAATGCTAAGACAAAAATTAATAATTAATTATAGGGGGTATTGATATTTTTGGGTGTATGACTTTTATGAGACATTTATTAATGGGACTTGAACCCAAAAATAATTATTGAATAAGGCCTTAAAATTTTTTTGATGATTTGAGCTTCATAATACCATTATGAATTTTTATTAATGGGACAACGGGCCCAAAAATAATTTTTAGGATCCAAATTAATTAGGATCAACTAAATAAAATGCCCAATCAATTAAAAAAAATGGCCCAAGTAATTTATTTATTAATAAGGGGTTCGGCCCAATTAGTAAACAAGCCCATTTTTGGTGTATAAGGAAAATAAGGGCACAGCCCAAGAGTGCCCAAAAAGAGGGGTCAAAGCCCATTTGGATTAAAAACCAGCCCAAGTAACATAACCCATGTTGGTAGCCCAAAAACAGTAGGATTGGCCCAAATGTATCAAGGGTTTACGGTACTCTGGTGTGAGTACACAGACTTAGTAAAAAAGAATCAGTTTGCAGAACCACAAAATGGCTGAAAAAGCGCCGTTCGTGGCGGTCGTCGCACGGCGTTTAAGTCGCGGAATTTTTGCCGATTTTCCAGCGGTCGTTTGCCGTCGCGAGAAACAGGGCACAGTCGCACGTCCGCCGTAGCAGCGTTTCGCACCGTCGCCAAAACGCCACTGGTCGGCGTTCGCCGTAGCGCTGAGAAAGGCGCCGCCGAACCAGGAGTCGCGTCGCCGTCGCGGCTTGCACAGGGGCGTCGCCTTACGCCGTTCGTCGCGCACCCGGAGGCGCCGTCACGCACAAAGGCGGAGGCGCCGTCGCATAGGTGGATGTCGCGTGGCCGATCTCGATCGCAGGTCAGCGGCGGTCGAGCAGCCGTGCCGTCGGCCGCTTCAGGGGCCGTCGGCGTTCGCGAGTGATCGTCGCCGTCGCGATCATTATTGACGACGGGTAGGTAGGTTTTCGATTTCGGTTTTGTTTCTGATCGATTTCAGAAAAAGGTTTGAAGAAATCACAAATTTGTTTCATAAACAGATAATGAGTTTTGAAGAATCGAATTGGGGTTATTGTTCGAAACTGGGTTGCGATTCTATTTGTTCTGGGTTTCAGAATTTCAATTTCAGAGAATGGGGATTTTGATTATGAACTGCTCAATCGATGTTAGCAGATTGAGTATGTATAACATGATATTTGCTTACATATGAAACATACATATAAACATATATGAGCATATACAGAATATAATTGAATACATAAATAAAATCTCGAGCAGATAGCATATGAGCAATTGTTTGTTTCAGGTTGTGAATTTTTTTTCTTTTTCGAAACTGGGTTTCGAAGAACTTTTGGATACATAGTTTTGTTATGGAAATCGAATATACACACATAACAGGGAACCAATGAATTAAGAAACATACTAAATATGAATTATGGTTTCAGGAATGTTCATCAATTCCAAAAACTCGTATAATCATCATACAAAACATGAATGTATACATACGTGCATATGATTTTTCATAACAGATTTCAGAGATATAATGCAATAATATGAATCAAATTTACACAGTTTATGTCAGCATACAGAAACATATTTGTTCATGTATCATATAAAATCTATATTAAAAGCTAACAGTGTATATTTTCATTTGAATCATATATGTATACGGATATACATGGATTTCTCATGGAGCATAGATATAAAACATATTCACACATATACATATACATGAAAGGCATATTGTATACGCAGGATTCCAAATATCCACAAATATCCATACAAAATTTTCAGATAAAATTAAATCAGAAACTTACGGTTTCAGCAACTAATTAAAATTAATCCTGTTGATTTGATCCAGAAAACAGCTTGAGCAATCCTCTCGTGAATCCTTAATGCTCGTAGAGACTCGTTCTGATAACGTGTTGTAATCTTGAGAGGAAAGCGTAAAGCAAAAGTAAAGACACAGTATTGATGACCCAGTTCGTCACGGAGTGACTACGTTTGGGGGCGACCAAGCCAGGAGATTATACTAGTATGAACTGCCGTTTACAATGATATGGATTACAGAATACATAGAAATGATAAGTATAAATAGAATACATAACCCTAAGTCTTGTGGGCATAAAGCCCACTGGACTATAATATTTTATTATGTCCATATATATATAATATATTAGGAATATATTATAACATATTTCTTCTATAAAAAATTTAAAAGAACCTGGCTGCAGCGTAGTCTCAATTCAATTCCTACACACTTTGAAAACCTATTCCCCAAATATTTTCCTTTACAAATTTGCCTCAATTTTATTGTCAGAAGTAAAATTGTTGAAGATGCCGAAGAAAATGGGAGTGAACAGCAAAGCCGAAGAGGCTAGGGCTCGGAAAAACACCACAGATGCGGAGCGCAAAGAGCGCGAATCGAAGGAGAAGGAAGACCGGTACTGGCGCGAAGCCGAGGGAGCTAAGTCGCGAGCTGCCAAGAAGCGCGAAGAGGAAGCTGAGAAACGAAACGAGGCCAACGCCCGAAAAGCCGAGGCGCGCCGATTAGCTGAGCAAGAAGAGAGGGAACTCGAGAAAAGCTTGAAGAAGCCGGATAAGAAGGCGAATAGGGTTTCTGTGCCCGTGCCGAAGGTTACGGAGGCGGAACTTAGGCGACGAAAGGAGGAGGAGCAGGCGTTGATGCAGCGTCGCGCGGAAGAGGAGAAGAAGAAACAGACTCGAACTGCGGATGAGGAGGAGTACGATAGGATGGTGAGCGTGATGAATACTAATCGCGTTGATAATGTTATTGAGGCGAGGACGGTTGAGGAAGCTATCGCGCGGATGACTGTGGTGGAGAGTTTGCCGGTGGACAAGCATCCTGAGAAGAGGCTTAAGGCCTCTTTCAAGGTACGATTTATAGCCCAATTTTCTCGAATTCTTTGTTTATTTTTATTGTAGTCAAGAGCCAAGGTGTTTTATATTAACTTGATTTTAAAGGGGAAATACATGATCGCTCATCCTATGTTTGCCATGACAAATGATAAGCTTGGCTGATTTATGAACTGTTGGGCTAATTATATTCAATTGGTTATAGTTTGAATTTACAAGTGATTTATGAACTGTAAGAGCACTGTGTAATTCCGTTTTACTTGGATTTTCCTAGTTGCATCCGTTTTTCCGCTTAACCTTTATGCCTGCAGGCTTTTGAAGAAGCTGAGCTTCCAAAATTGAAGGAAGAAAAACCCGGTCTAACACACACCCAATACAAGGATATGATTTGGAAACTATGGAAGAAATCTCCTGACAACCCCCTTAATCAGGTGAAAAGCTATTATATTAACGAGATGTTTGCAATTCCTTTCTGTTGTGTTGATGAAGATAGAAGCAAAACTCAGCTAGGATCATATATACATGTGAAAAGAAGTGTGGTTAACTGGCGGTGTTTAACTAGAATGAGAATATGCTGATCATTCTGAGGTGGATTTTGCATGAGCTAGTTACTTATTAAAGATATAATATTACTGGAACTATGTTGGTCACTGCATATATTGTGTCATCTTTATATTTATCAAACAATTAAACTGTTATTGTGAGTTTGGGAGATGAGCAAAACAAAATGAAATGATAAAAGTTTCAATTAATGGTGTGTATTTATTGGAAATTGTATGGTGAACCCTTCTTGAATTGAACTTTGAGATTGGTGAGGCGTCACTACAGATTCTTTCACATTCATCAATTTTAATAGCATAATACAGGCAGGACTAATAAATAATGACGTAATTGCTGCTTTTGACATGGGCTTTGAAATGAGATTTTTGCAATCAGCTAGGAGATCTTTCTTAAAATTAGTTAGTACTGGATTGCTGGTTCAGTTTCTGCTGCGTCTTCAATAATTATAATGTGTCCCTGATGAAATTGTGAGCATTTATTTAAGTAAAGGCCTCTATCTGGTATGCTTCTTGTCATAAAGAGTTGAAAATCCCACTTCTGTTGTGTAGTTTTATTTTTTCTTTAATCTGGCAAATAGTGAATCAAACCCATGACCTCTCGGCCATAGGTCGTGGAGCACTTACCACCATACCACTTCGTCCATTTATGTTGTATAGTACCTAATGCATGCTTTCTCTAACTTGCTTTTTGGTTTTATTATCTTTTCCCTTCTTTTATCCTTTTATACTTGAGATTTACAAGTGTTGCTACAATGGTAACTTAATCCTGTCTCATTCTTATTTGAACATGCAGATTGGTGAGAAGTCGTGAGTGCTTTGTTTCGTGAGAAGCCTGTATCTTTTCGTTTGGAACTTGTGGAAATGAGCAGCAGTTTGATATCTGTGCGAGCATGTTGATTACACTGGACATATTTGGGTCCCGCTTCTGTCAAATATAAGCTGTTTCTATCTCAGCTTGACATAATAACTAATAAAGATATTAAACCTATGTAAATTGAAATAAGATTCTCGTATTTTTATGTGAATGCATATCCTACGTTACTTTCCTCTTTGGCAGTGATTGACTGCTGTGTAATCAGTCTGTTTACTTATAAAAGGGAATGTTGGTAGAAAGATATTGTTGCTTCTAATAAAGACTTCTGAAATTGCAATCTGCCAATTTTACTGTTAATGTTGGACCCTTGTGTGGTTTATTATATGGAAGATAACAATTTTTAGTTGATGGTGCTGATATCTCTTTTTCCTCTGTAATTTCCCATTTTTTTGGGATCTCGATCATTAGTTGCAACTTGCAAGGGTGTGGTCTGGACTGGACTTACAGTTATTTCAGTCCTTGTATATATGCCCTTAGATCTCCTCCCTTTCAATATGACTTGTTGAGTTGGATATTTCTCAAGCAAGTCATTATTGGGATATCTTATTTTTTCTCCAGATTGGGTGGTGAAGCAAGATTTGTGGTTAAGTTCATCTTATGTTTGCTTTGGTACATGGGATGCGAATTTGAAAATCCTAATATTCACGGAATTGTGGGTGATATAAAATTTGTCCTATAAATTGCATATTGATATTGTATTGGAATTTTGGTATCTATGGACATTTTGGTATTTATCTTTTCATGTTAAAATTTTGGTATAAAGAAGGTTATGCAGATAAATTGTTGTTTTTTTCAATATTTTTTGGATAACTTGGTGCGGTGTATCGAAAGTTTTCGTATTTTTTCCACCTCTGCACGATTCGATAATATGTCATCGACCCAGTGATCGATAGCAGGGAGATGGTGATTTGTTTCTTGTGATGGATGACTAGTGGTTTAATGGTTATCTCTCTGTTTTCACCTCGCCAGTTGATGTTTTCCGCATGGTGCCGTTTGTCTCAAACGACCACATCATTACATTCTCTCTCTAAAAAAGAACTAATTCAGTGATTTGACTTACAGCCCTTCTGGCCCCAAATTGATGTGCCATTTCTCTCTCCATTCCATGTGATGGAGAAGGGTTAGTTTTTTTTAACTACCATTAATGAGTCTCACCTAATGTTTGGTTTGCAAGGTATATGATAATGATCATAACTCCAAACCAAAACCCATTCGAAATGAGATGGAATTCTACGCATTTTGTTTCTTTTTGGATGAAGTTATGTCCAGTAATTTTTACTGGGTTGCCTTGATATAGCCTTTTAATTTCTTACCCAACACTAATTAATGCTTAAACCAACTGGAATTTATGTAATGGGTCCCGTATTTAATATCAATCGCAATCGTTATGTTAAGAAAATACTGGCAATAAATCAGATTCTCGAGCAAACTCTGAATTTTTTGAGCTGGAGTGTTTTTACATGATTGACATTTTTGCAATGGGATGGAAACCTGAGAATGACTGGAGGGATATTCGGGTGGCTAGGAAATCGGGGTTTTAGGAACCGAAAGATCATTGTGGGCTTGAAATCTGACAACTGCAGTCGAGATATGCTGACGAGGTTATTGCAAACGGTGGCTGTGCGAGGAGACACCGTGCTTGCTGTTCATGTGCAGCAGCAGTCTGATGATACTTTTGATCCCAACACTTTTCAGATTTGTGAAGACCTTTGCAAGTCCAAGCAGGTAAGAAGCTCAGCTTTGCTGCTTTAAGTATAAGTTGTAGAGTTGAAATTTGTTTGATTGCTTTGTTTGATGGTGTAATCAGGTGGAATTTGAAGTCAAGATCTGTAATGGAAGCTGCTACATAACAGAACTTGCACACCAGGTTCGGATAGCGTTCGCGACGATTCTTGCTGTTGGATGTAGCAGCAACTGGTAATTTTTAAAGAAGTAACACTTGTGTGAACTTGGTTCACGTGAACTTCATCCCATTTTCGATCCATTTTCATAATAGGTCTAGCAAACACTTTTTATAGGATCCATTTAGAGTTTATTGAGTAGGGTCGATGGAGTTCAGATTTGTAAACCAGGTTCATACAAGTTTTTGTCCACAGTAAAGTACGATCAGGGACTTTTTTAATAGTTTCGTATGTGCAGCCCAGAGAGCTCAACAATTGCCAAATATCTGAAAGCATTGCCTCCAAGTTGTAAGCTTCTAATAATGGACAATGGAGGGAAAATCTTGCATCAGGAGATGGGAACTTCTCAGCAAGGATCGTGCTCTAAAGCTCGTCGGAGTTTTGTCTCGTCTTTATCAGAATCCAGCACGTCAGGAACCAAACCTCCTGTCAGAAAATCGGCATCAATGCCATCTACATCAACATCTCCACCTGAAACTGCTAAAAGTTGTAGGCATCTACATGACTTTCCTCCAAAGTTCTTCAAAAGATCTGCTATTTTGGAAGCGAAGGGTAACAACAGGCACTTCACATTGGCAGATCTTAACTCCGCTACACAGGATTTTTGTCCAAATATGTTGATTGGAGAGGGTGCAAAGAGTCGAGTTTATCAAGGCGTTCTTGAAAATGGTCAGAGAGTAGCAGTGAAGGTCCTCAAGGCCTCCCAGTATGCTGAGGAGTTTTTCTTCCAAGAAGTGGAGATATTGAACAGTTTGAAACACGAAAACATAGTACAAATTGTAGGATATTGCTACTGTAGAGAAATGTATGCGATTGTTTACAACTTACTCAGTTCAAGTTTGAAGCAAAGGCTGAATCAGTTAAAGTGGAGTGAGAGGATGCAAATTGCACTTAGGGTGGCGAAGGCATTAGATTACCTTCATTCTTCCTATCCTCCCATTATACATACAGACGTAAATTCGTCTAACATACTCCTATCAGAAGACGGAAATCCACATGTAAGCCATACATGCTATCCCTTTTAAGCTATGAATTATGTTGCAAATACTCCTATGCACCAGTTGCAACGGAAAACTCAGGTGTATTTTAAAATGTTATTAGTTATTTTTGCTAAAATGTATTAGTTGGTGAGCATTGACTGCTTTCACTAAATATTAGTTGTGCAATGCAACCGGTGCATCCAAGTGTTGCTCTTTACGTTGCAGAAGTTATGAAGTTTTGCGATCATCTTTATTTCTGTTTATATTTGTGAGTAATATGGTTTTTGACTTCCAGCTATCAGATTTTGGATCCGCAAAAGTACATTTCTCGACACATCAATCGTCCATGCATAAAAGGCCGGTTCATGTTGTTGGGACGTTCGGGAACTTGGCTCCAGAGTACATAATGTATGGAAAAGTTGATGAAAAGGTAGATGTGTATTCATTTGGGACTCTGCTTTTGGAGATGATCACAGGAAAAGAAGCACTTACACCAAGTTCGTCATCAAATCAAGCAAGCTTAGCACTTAGGGTACTTCTTTCCCATCTCTTAATTTGTTGACAAAGTCTCAAATAAACTAGTTCCACCATACAACTGGTTTGCATTTTGTGTGTGCTTTTAAACAGAATTAGTTGTTTCACTAAAATGAATTAGTTGCTCATTCAAAGGCATTAATTGTCATACTATAAAAGTGATAACTACAGATCAATTGTTCTCTAAAACTGGTTCACATAAAACCAGCTCTAAATTGACAAAGAATTTTGCAGGCAAGGTCTCTGCTCACCTGCGGGTTAGATGAACGCCTCATTGATCAGAGCCTAACTGAAGACTACAACAAGGATGAGATGAAAGCAATAATGATCGTGGCACGCCTCTGTCTCTTGCATTCATCTTCAAGAAGGCCAACAATGAAAACTGTACATCATCTGATCTTCAAAAAACAACTAAAGCTAATTTTGTTTTTGCAGATTTCTGATAATTGTTTTTCATTTTCTTGGACAGATTTTGCATTTTCTTGAAGAGCCGAATCATGTGCTCGAGATTCAGAGAAAGAGTGGAGATCTCCATAGCCAAATAGAACCAGAGGTCAAGATTGAATTTAGCAGACACGCCAAGTCAGACTCTAGTGACATTTAAATCAAGGATTTCTACTTCTTTTCGACGTAAAACTACATACGCATGTTATACACTCTACCTACAGTTAGTAGTATAAGTATGATTCACACTGAACTGAGGGAGTCTCCTTGCAGCTATTTTTATAATCTCCATCACAGTCTCTACTTCCTACATATGTCTTTACGCCAATACTTTCTTGTCCAGAAATGCGTTTGTATTATCTGTATTGGCCTTCAAATGATTAATTCTATATAAATACACAATATAAACCTACTCCTGATTTTTACATTCCTGTGTAAAATCATCATTTCATGTTTTTACAAATCAGTGTTAGATTGATATCGGGCCTAAAGTCCGTGTGTTTTATATAGAATTAGCCCACCTTTCAATGATGAATACTTTATGCTAAAAGAAGATGAGGGTCCCTTTTGGCATGTTTCTCTTGGTAGTATTAGGACATATATGCACAACTTTAAAAATGTATTACTTTGTTTAAACATAGAAATGCCGGCCTTGGAACTTAGTTTAGCCTGTATCCATGTACTTGATGACAAAAAGAATTCTAATGCTCTCTACCAGATACAGCCATATGAATACAGCTGAGATACAAACTGCTGCATATTTGGAATGTAAATTGGTGCAAAGTAATATTCTTACAAAAGAAAATTATTGTCTTGGATGACATAAATCCGTAGTTATGGCCCTTCTGGGTAAACAAGGAAGCGATTTCTCCAGCATCACATAAATTTGTATGATCTTAATGATACTAATTATCCTTAGCTAACTGAGAAAAATTAATGGGCGATACATAATATGTAGGACCATTGTATAGTGTCTG
Source organism: Prunella vulgaris (assembly GCA_026898435.1). Classification (NCBI taxonomy): domain Eukaryota; kingdom Viridiplantae; phylum Streptophyta; class Magnoliopsida; order Lamiales; family Lamiaceae; genus Prunella; species Prunella vulgaris. The sequence continues at coordinate 1,494,043 of JAPKLY010000065.1, forward strand.
TGCTGCTAAATAAGCGGCTTTCTTGGTAGGGTGGTAGAGGTCCCAGAATAAATACTTGCGACGATCAGGGCAAAGCGATGCTGTCCTGTTACACGGGCCTTGCGAATTCAAGAGCCCGTATCCACAACATGCAGAATCCACATGCTCAAATCCTATGACAATGGGAAGATGGAAGAATGTTAGCAACAATTATAGCCCGACAAAAAATTTGTATACATCAGACGGACCATACAATTTAAGTGCATTTTCAAATGATATTAATTGTTTTCTGATATATATTAGTTGTATGAAGTTGCATCGTACAACTGGTGTACAAGAATGTTACTCTAATAACCCATAATCTAAGCCGTGAAATTGAGTTAAATCAATTTACACCCTGTAATTTAAGGTGAACTTAGTATAAGTAATTTTTCCATTTCATCAATTTTAGTCACAGGGCCAGGATGTCCAGAAGTAGTCTTTTTTTTTGTGGGAAAATTTAAAATCGACAGAAAATCGCTTATGTTTAGGACTGTAATTGACATATAATAAATAATACTACTATGATGAATTGTTTTACCAAAGGCATGTGGATTGTTTATGACATCAATGGACATTCTGTAGCCGTTTCCAAGCGAGTGCTGGAAGCCCGGAAGCTGTGAGCTGAGGCTGAGTAAAAGGGTGTCGAGTGCTGAGTGGAAAGACAGGGCAAAATCATTCTCTGGCTCAAAACAGCCATCAACACCGTTGACAAGTTTCTGGACAAGTCTTTGAGATGGACAGCAACCCACAGGCGGGACGCTTATGATGCCGAACTTTCTTGCCCCGAGTTTGTACAAGTTCTTGGACCAACAGAAATAACAGAATCAGTTTAGCTAGGCGCAGAAAGAAGCTGAGGTATTATGATAATAATCTTACTGTTATGTGGTTTGAGTATGCTGACATAAGTATGTTGATGAACTGATCCTTAGGCATTGTAGCATTGGTCATGAAATAGCCAAAGATGTCATTGCTCCCTATACTGATGAAGAACATTGATTTAGAAAGCTTTGTTTCTGTTGCTGAAGAGCCTATCACGGTTGTGATGTTATCTCGTACTCTGGCGAGCTGACTGATCTGCTCTGATAAGGGCACGACGGTCTGTTTTCGTGAACATGAGAGCATGAATTCTTATTAGATTCTTGTAACAGATGATGATGAGATAATGTTAATCTTCTTACCATGTTTTGGCCTGTAATATCAAGGAGGCCTGCACCAGCTGAGGCGAAGTTTACGCCTTTCAGCAGATGCTGTCTCAGATGGTGAGGTTTCAAGGTAAGAAGAAACAAATAGGGAGGTGGGCTTCTCTTGAGACCAAAAAACTTGGCTGGAAAACGAACATTCCACGCACACATGTCAACAGATAAACAAATACTTCTATACACCGTGTAAGTCAAATGCATTTGTAAAACTAGTTGATCAGTTTTCAACTTCATAATATTAATTGTTATCATTGAACAGTAAATGCAGTGCACAAATTGCATGATTCAAAGTATTACTATATCAGATAAGGTGCTATGCATCATTTGAGTCTTTAATCAGCATACACGTTGAGAGAAAGATGACTAGCTTATAGCTTTACTGACCGACGAAATCAGCGCTGTTAAAGCCATTGCTGAACCTTCCTGTTGGGCGGGACTTGGGGAAGTCGATCCCATAGTAAGGATGATCGGCTCTCACTTGACTATTAGCCAAGTAAGTATTAGTCCCAACATCTGCAGTCGAGTCTCCAAGTATAAAAATGCTTGGCGACGTCTCATCTACCGCAGCCGAGTGAGGGACGACATTTACCAACATAACTAACACGACAAGAAACACAGACATGTGTGATTTAGCCATACTGGTTCAGTATGCTTTGTGGAACTTGTGCTTATATTTTCGGCCTGGAGAATTCTATCAACTCTTGGCCTTTTTATAGAGGCATTTACTGACTTGGAGTTTTAAGGATGCACAAGCAGGCATGATTATAATATGGTGGGGTGGGGGCGGGCTGCCCCGAATATGTACAAACTGATTATGAGACCTGGTCTTTCTTTTAACAAGAAACAATGTTTTCATAAATAACATGAGATGTAAAACGCATCCTCATATACGTTGAAAACAAGAGCGTATAACGAATGATACAAGGGGTTCTTGTCACAAGAAACCGGTGAAAACTTCATCGTGAAATTCACTGGTTAACAGCTAGTAATTCTGCTTTGTTTTAGACAAGACTGATTTAACTGTCTCCCATACAAGATAGTATATTGAGATTAATCTACTAAATAAGCCAAGACATGTAAAAGATTCTCCCTTGATTAATTTTCCAGGCATACAAATTAAAGAATGTGGTTGTTTTTTTGCTTTGGTTATACAAATGGCTTCACATATGAAGTGGTACATGCACTATTACAAGGCTCTGCCTTGTGCTAGTCCGCAGAGCAACGCGTTGCTTGGAATGGAGTACTCGTCCCTAGGAGACTTAACAGGCGTGTAAACGCGAAGATAGAACTGTTGTCCCAGGTATTGCCTTGCCCAGAACTCACTCCTGAGGTTCCACATTCCCACATTGTCAAGTGCAATATAAATTGCTGTCCATGACTTGGGATACACCTGCAGTAATTAACAACAAAGGTCATATTTTTGAAAAAAAATGCAATAAAATATGATGCTGCCAATTATAAAGTATCTAGTGCACAAAAAACTCTTGAATTGCACGGTACACCTGATAAATACGATTCTCACCTGTATTGTGGAACGGGAAACGGCATCTACTAGATTGTACTGTTTCCTACTATCAGGTGTCCAAGAGCCTACATCCATCCTGCAAGACAATGCCTTATTAGTATGATAAGAAAGGGACACATAGATGGTTGTTGTTGCTTGTCTGGAAAGGAATCTAACTTCACTCACCCAACTACAAAGAAAGAATATCCATCAAGATGCCAGCTCTGCATGATATTCTCTCTGTTGTCAAACACAATCTCCACAAAAGTCCTGTAGTCAGCTCCCATAACCGACGAATCGAGTCGAATTCCCCTGCCTCGTGGGGGCGAATCGGGGATGCTGCCGACGCGGAACACGCCTCCGATGTTGTAGTAATCTGCCAGCTTGAGAGGAGTGTCGGAGGGTACAAATGACACACCGTTAACTGCGTAGCGTTGCTTGTGGTTGACAAGGCCCGGTGAGCTGGCTACTATGATTGTTCTGGTCACATTGATGTTGCCGTAGTGGTAGGAGCCCTGAGGATTGGGCCTCGGCCCGCTTGCTGTGAGGTTTGTGCGGATGGAACGGGCTTGGTTCAACGACCAGTGGATGTCGTCGTTGCGTGGAGCAGGGGGGAGCGGGCCGGAAACGGGCTTTCTTGAGTTGGTGTAGCGGAGGATGGATGAGGTGGTGAGGATTTTGGAAGAGAATCGAGTGGAGACGGCAATGTAGTAGTCCTGGGGGGGCTGATCTGTGGTTACGAGGACGGAGTAGGATTGGCCTACGTGCACGTCCAGGGAGGATATCATGGTCTGCACTGTGTGAGTGCCTTCCACTTCAACCAGCTTCATGTCATGGCCCTGGATACGGAAATTCAGCGTCTCTCTCAGCCCGACATTCGATATCCTCAGCCTGTATGTTTTCCCTGAAGAAAGTCATTTAATATTAATAATTTTGCCATACATATGTATGAGAGAACAGGGTAAAATTGAATTGTTGCCATTTGATTTTTTTTTTTTAAAAAAAAAAATTTGTTAAAGGGACAGAGAGTGTACCTGGTTCAACCGTGAAGACCGAATCATTAGTACCGCGGCCATTGATGAGGATTCCATCTGGGGACAAAAGCATTCTCCCTTTATCCAAAACAGATTGCAAAACCTGCATTTTAAAAAAATTAATCAAACATGTTGATCTCAAGAAATAGCATTGCTAATTAGTGATTAAAAGTGTGGTAATTAATATATATAATGATGGGTACCTTGTGATTGGTTTTGTACCAATCGCCGATGAGAAGGGTGAAATCGCCGTCGGGATCGGGGAAGGGGACGGGAATCCGGGGGCGGCTGAGGATTCTGATGCCGCCAAATCCGCCGGCGGCTTTGTGGAAGGCGAGTGAGGGGAAGTAGTAGAAACTTCCAATTTGGTCTTTCATTTGCATTCTGTAAGTGAAGTTTTTGCCTGGAGGAATAGGACATGTTGTTCCGTACACTCCATCTTCAAATGAATTCTTCCTCTGTTGCACCCCATTCCTACACCAACCATCCACAAACAATTTCTTACTTCTCAAGATTGAAAAATTATTGTTGCTCAATTAAAAAAAAAGAAAAGAAAAGAGATGAAACTCGTGTAACAGGGGTTCCTCACTTGAGTTAGTGACCCGAATTCAATTCTCTTTGGGAACGAATAGGAGGGAGATATAAGGTTGGCTTGAAGATATAAGTGTATAAAGATTTGGTGAAGTAACTTCTAACTACTAACCACTAACATTTACCGATAAAAAAAAAAAAAAAATGAAACTCGTGTAGCTCATGTTATAATTATTTAGTAAAGTATATTACAGATTTCTTAGATTTATTTCTCTTTATAACATGATATATTATTTATTTATTTAAGTTTGAGTAATGTGTGACCATCAATTAGTGCACATCTGATAATGTTAGGTGAAATAACTAATATTTTTTAATAAAAATTTAAGACTAATGTTGTTCGATAATAATCATGTTAGAGAAAGAAAATAATTAGCCACCATGATAAACCAGGAATTTGCCTTAAAATATACGTAATCCTATTTGGGAGGACTTTTTGGGAGAGAGTGATTTATATATATGTACGCTAGAAATTGAGCACATGCTCGATTAAGATGGCAGCTAATAATTTGACTTGATTGTGACAACTAATTAATGCAAATTCCACACGCAAAGTGCACTTCAAATAACAAGTTATCATAAATTTAGAAACCAGCATGCTAACAAATTAATTATTCAGCTATTTTAATGGCATGTACATGCATTATATATATATATATATATATAATTATATCTTAACACATTTTAATTGTATATATAATGCTGCATATATAATAGTACCAAGATTGCTTTGCGTAACGTCATGAATTTGAATTTTACCACTTACACCGTGAGGTTATAGTTCAAATCGTTATTTTTCCAAATAAAAATAAATACAGAGATGACTATTAATACAATGAAATAGGAATGAGTATGAAGAACTAACCATGAGAGAAGAAATGGGTCGGGCAAATTATTGTAAACGTTGACGATAATGTTGTCGTTTGTGACTGAATTTATATCAGGCCCTGGGAATTGTCCATTTATAAGAATACCCTGCATTCACAGGAGAAAAAAAATTAATATAAATAATATTAAATTTAACACCCTATGGATACACACATTTTTTTTTTTTTCTAAATTCTCACCCTTTTTCTGCTAAAATATTATAAGATATTCATTCCAAACATAAAAGCTATTGAATATGCAATAACAAAATTAACAACATTTCATCTCATTTTTGTAATGCAACAAACAATGTATAAAAGAAAAGATATAGTAAACAATAAATTATGTGCATGCGATAAAACAGTGTAAAAATGTCGATCAAAATGAGACGATGGAACCTGTTGACGAACACCAAAAGGATAGATATCACCATAGGTGATATTCCATGTGTAGTATCTATAAGGGTCTTCACCATTTACAACCCCCACAAGACAAAGAATGATAACTATGAAATGCCACATTTTTTGTATATATATCTTCAAGAATTCTTCACAAGAATGCCCTATTATATATAATTAAATAAATGCTTGTGTTCTTCAAAGAAACACACTCACGTTTAAAGATGGGATTGTGATTTATGAGGAGGTTCATGCTTCATTTAAATAGGTGACAGAAAAAAATTAGGAAACAAATATTCATTATAAATATAAATAAAAAATAAAATGAACTGGAAACAGACAGTTTGTGGAAAATTGAGTTTTATGTAAGAAAACAAACGGCGTGAAGAAATAATAAAAGAAAGCGTACGTATGTGGTGGAATTTGGAACCCTTCATGCAAAAGGTTACGCCTAGAGCCTGTGGTACAACAGGTGGTGTGCGTCGAGTGCCACTGGAATGACCAAAATGCCCTCGTGGGTAAATGCTTAAAGAAATCGTATACATAATTAACGCGTTGATTTCACGTGTTGTGGGTGTGAAAGGTTTTATTTTTATTTTCTGTATTTTTAATTATTTGTTATCTTGAATTTGGATGGGATGATTATACATTATAGCTGGAAAATATTACGCGTCCGTGATCATTGATTGGACACACGGAATTTCCATGGCAAATTTTATTCATATTGCCAACATCTCTACTACTCTATGCCTTTTACGGTTCAACTTTCCAACTTTTTTAACTTTTGGATTTTCACTCTTTTTTTTTATAGAGCGTGAAATTAAGAGCATATTTGCTGAGCATATAAAACTCTTTAATATATTTTGCAAATTTATTAAAATTATTTAAATATTCTTAAAATATTTTATAAAATAAGATGATTAATAATTTATAAAATCTACAAATAATTTTTTTTGTACCTTATATACTGTTTAAAAAAATTGATTTTTCAATTTATTTTCCTCATAATCTCCACCGCCACCTTTTCTGCATTCCCATTCACCTCTACTAAAAAAATAAGTAATTATATATGTTGAAATTAAAATTTTATATATATTTAATCCATATTATCAAGAATTTTTGAAAAAAATTATGTGAGACAGTCTCATAACATGAGATCGACAAAGAAAATGATGATAGAATCGTAATGAAATATGATACTTGTTGTGATAATCTAATCGACCTCAATAAGACTTTGAAGTCTTTCAAGCAGTAATCAGAACTTATGAAGAACTCCGATGAACACAAATTGCAGAAATTAGGGAATCAAGGAACAGAGAGATTTAAGTGGTTCGATCAAATGATCTACGTCCACGGATGGAGTTGCTCACTTTCACTAATCAATGGAATAACAGTTACAGATTACAAAGCTTTCTCACTCTAGAATGTGAATATTTTCTGTGCATTGTATATTTATCTTTGGTTTGAATACATATTTATATACCTATCCCTTAACCAACTTTAAGCTCATAACCAATCAACGAATTCGTATGATTATAACCGCCAAGAATAACTGACCATTCGTCCAATAGGATTACTCCGCCAGCTGCCCAAATCACCGACTTTATCACTCTGTTGAAATAGCCTTCGTCATACTCTGTTTTGCTCAAAACTATCAGCTCAGGATATGACTTCAGGATGAGTGACTCAGGAAGTAGGCGATTTCAGCTCAGGATGATAATCTCAGGATTGCGCCTTCAGGTTACTGAATCTTCAGGAGACAAGTGCCTTAAGGATCTGAACACTTAGGATGAGAGTCAGGATCAGTGCACTCAAGCTCAGTATCAAACATTTGCTCAGGTTCAGGATCAGTTTCTTTCTTGTCTCAGGATCTCTCATCCGGATCCAAACTTCAGGATCAGAATTCCTGATTAGTCTTCAGGATTCAAACTCAGCTTAACTTTTACACTTAACAATAATATTTTTAAGAAAAGTGTTTTTCACTTTTAACAAAAATATTGTCAATATTTAAAAGAATTGGAGATGGATTTATAGTATATTGTGACAATATTTTTTTAAAGAAAAATGATAGTCATTTTTTATAAAAATATTACCACTTTATGTTAAAATTTTATCATTTTTTAAAATGAACAACTTTTTAATTAATAAGTGACACATTTTTATATTAGTCACATGTCATGAGATAGTCTCACACAAACTTTACTAAAGATCTATAAATTACATTAGCCAAACGCTATATCAATTTATAATCTACTTAAAAATTGTGAAGTGCAATGTAACATGTGGTATCAACTGTGCGTGCTACTCTATTGATCAGGTGAGTCTTTTAAGGATTAGTCATGATTATAGATGTTAAACGAGCTACCTCTAACCCATTAGGGCCAGCCCTTTAGGCCCGGGCCTTAGCGCTTGGTTCTTAGCGGATTGGTAATATTCGGGACCTAATATCTTACACGAAAATATAATTCACAAAGTTCAAACATTAACAACTAATTTAGAATTTTAATAAATATCTCCAAACTCTTCAATTTTCGGTATTAAATTCTTCCTTGGACAATAATAAAACATCTTCTTTCATTTCAGTATCATCATTATCATTATTTGAAACATGTAAAAAGTATGAATTAGTAATTATTTCAATAAAAATAAATTATCTATAAAATAATAGAAAATCACCTACTATTGTCATTCTTTGAAAATCCAATACTTCTCCCACTCTTTACACTATAGGGATTCACAACTTCTTTGAACAATGTTTTACTAGAAAAAATTGTTCCCAGAAAAAGTCAGGATTCTCCAACTAAGAAGGCCTGAATATTAATTGCCTATCAACAATTATGGTTTCATCTCCCTCTGATGTGCTAAACTATCTTCATCATCTATGTCTTCATCACTATAATTTGACTCCTCACTTGGTTTTGAGTTATCTCCAATACCTGCATACTCTGCTTCTTCATCAATATCTTCCTAAAAAATGATATTATCAAGTATATCATCTCCACCATCCTCTGAACCTCTGAAATCGTCATCAACATCATCATATTCTATATCAAACTTAGAGATGTTAAATGGGTCGGGCCGTCGTGTTTTTCGAGCTGGGCCGGTTCTCTTCAGGCCACATATTTTCAAGCCCGTCTTGGCCCAAGGTGGGCCACCGGGTCAAACCGCCCCGACATTTTTTTAATTTTTTTATATTTTTATAAATTTTAATATATCAACATTACATTTGATTTCTATATTTATCTTATTAATTGGTAACTTTATATACAAATACTACTCAAATAGTAATAAATTTTTATTTAATTTGTCAAAAATAATTTAATAATTAAAATAAAACTCAAATTTCTATATAATATTTAAACAACTATAATTCAGCAAACCTTAATAAACTGTAATACACAAAAATAATATCAAACAACAATTTTCTAACAATTCTTTATAGGCACACATTCATAAAAATAAAAATAAAAATTAAACAACTAATTCAACACCCCTCTAATAAATTTGTATTATAATTCATACCAACAAATATATGAACTTCTAATTAAATAAAATTGCGTTATCAAGATTCTAAATAAAGTATTAATGTCAATATTATCTAATTAACATTTTTAATAATACATATTAATTAATTGAGATAATATTTTTTGATTTAAAATATCTTTTGAGAAAGTTTCAATGAAAATTCACATATAAAATATTTAAAAGAATATAAAATAGAAAAAAATTAAAAATAAAAATAGTGTAACTCATAAGAATATAGTAAAATTTATAAGAGAAGTATTATATAAAAAATAAATTAAAAAAAACATACCGGGCCGGGCCAAATAGGCCTGGTTCTTTTTGGGCCTTTAATTTTTAGGCCCGTCTAGTCCTTAAAACCAGGCTTTTCGGGCCAGCCCATCAGACCGGGCCCATTTTGACAGCTCTAATCAAACTCCTCTTGCACAACTCCTTTTGTTTTTCTCCTATTTCTCAAACTCATGTTGCACAACTCCTCAGGATCTCCCTAATTAAACTATCTTGGGCATCTTTAGGTTGTATGTTGATTGGCTCTTGCTCATTTTTAGTGACATTATCCTCTTTAGCCTTCTCACCTACTATCCACATTGTTAATTCAAAGTCTTTGTGACCTTTGAAAACCTGCTCTATATCAAACTATCCTTCAATTGATTGGATACTCCAATTTCTCCACAGACCATTTATTCTTTCCCTTCCCCTTATAACCTAATTCTTCAACCAATGAATCAAGATACTCCATTGTTGTCCTCCTAATTGACACAAAATCAAAGCTGAAGTTACACCTAAAACATATTTATACTTGTAGTTACTGCCCACAAGAAGCATATTTTCACCATGATGCAATTCTAAACTAAAAGAAATGGTTTTCGGACCTGTAATAAATCAACAAAAAAATATTCAATATTCGAACATGTAATATGAAGAAATAAACCCAAATAAAAAATTGTTTAATATTCATACAAGTAATATAAAGAAATAAACCTTAACAACATAAACCATCAATTAATATTCTCAAAACCTAAAATCATAAACACTAGCATTCTCGATTGGTAAAGTACTTCAAAACATAAACCCTAGCGAACAGAAAATAGGCTCATGTCTCAGTGAAATGAAGAAGAACGTACCATAATCAGGTTTTGAATTTCCCCGTATTTCTTTTCCGCGCAACATTATTGGAATAAATTTTTCCAATTTTTCCAATGAAGAAGACGAAGGTTCGCATTTTGGGTGTAATCTCCACAAAGCACGCAATTTTCTGGTCCTGATTTTGTGTTATTTCTACTAAATAATAGAGCACGTGTCAGACACGTGAGTTTTCTGTTAATTTTAAAGTGGTGTTAGATGATATGTGATGAATTTTGTATTCTTCGAATATTTTAGGACTATTTTTGTAAGCAAAAAAAGATATGGGACCAAGACTATAATTGTTGATAGAATTTACTAACGATGTTTGTTTATGTAGCTTTATAACATATTAATCCTATCAAACAATTAACTAAGATTTATGTTCTTGGATATAATATAGAGAGAGAAATGAGAGCTTAGAGAGAGAAAGTGTTTGTTGTATTATGATTGGAATTGTGTGAATAGTACAAGAGAGGCCTTATTTATAGGTGTGCTAGTGTGAGGTGGCACCTTACGAGCCTATTTGGCTTCCGGTGTTGACGAAGGTTCATAACCTTCGCCTTGGTCCCTCACAATGCACCCTTTACCAGGTCCTTTCCTACTACATATCTATTCTCCCTATTTATACATTTGATATTTGGGCTCTCGAGCTGGGCGAGGTCCTTGGCGAGGTCCTTGGGCGAGCTCCTGAGGCGAGCTCCTTAGGTGAGCTTCATGGGCGAGCTGCCCCTTTGTGGGCGAGCTCCCCTGCGAGCTTCTAGGCGAGCTTCCGGGCTAGCTCCTCAATGTTGGCTAGCTCCATGTTGGCTGGCTCCCCCATGTTGGCTAGCTCCTCCATGTTGGCTGGCTCCTCCGTGTTGGCTAGCTTCTTCATCATTTATTCTCATAATCCTTTACAAGTAGTTTGCTTTAGTTCGCCTATCAACATTTGCCCCCCAGCTCGCTCACATCATGATATTTCTAATGTGCGGGTGAGCTGATTTATCTCTATGGACGAAGGCTCGAGCGTTGGTGAACTATTTCTTGGTAAGGTGCCGAGCTTGCAGCTGAGCTTCATTGTGTCGGTTTGATCTGCCTTTCGCTCTGTCTTCTTCTTTGTGCTTATATTTTCTTGCGTTCATGCATAGATACATCAAGTGTGGCTTCGTAGGATTCTATAACCGTGTAATGAATACATAGAAGGACGCTACAGGCCTCATTAAAAACCTAACCGTAAACCACCCTTGTGGATAAACCGGTCGTAGGGAAAAAAGAGTACCGTGCAATCCTTTCAGATACCCGTAGGTTATTTGAATCTCTGCATTCATTGCTCCATTCGTGCGGGTTGAGTGAGCACTTGCTTCTTGTGTTTCTTCATACCTGCAAGTAGATACATGTGAAAAATAGTTTGCATCCAATATTTCTTTATACCTGGAATATTCAATGTATGGTTTTTCTGCGAGCGCTTCTGCTTTTGAGATGTCACCGTTCACTCTGGTTGAGGGATAGATTATTCCTACCGTTGGTGAATGTGTCCCCAACTGTTTATATTTTTCGCACATTATTATCTTTTACTAGCTCATTTACATATTTTTCGGGTACTCAATTGTTCGTCTTACTCTATTTTTGAGAAGTGAATCGTCCATTTTACGTCACTTAGGACTATGAATTGTACCACTATTTTAGTAGTACGTATTCTTCGTCTTACGCCACTTAGGGCCGCGAATCACTCGTCTTAAACCACTTGGGGTAGCGAGTTGTACTTTATTTAATTCACGTTGGGCAATTGGGTTTCATGAACCTTGCCTTAGACGTTTTTCGTCTTTTTCGCAAATTTTTCTAACTTAAGGCAGTTGGTGCTTGGTAACCCTTTAGGAAGGGTACCTTCGCGACCTTGGGCACTTTGGCTTTTGCCTACGAGCGTTTAGATTATAACGTTTGGGACCTTGGTCCTTGCGTATTGCGAAGCTTCGAACAGTTTGGATGTCTCGCGAACCTTCGAAGAGTTGGAAATTTTTGCGAGGTTGGGCACCTTCGCGGACCTTCGAAGAGTTGGAAATTTTCGCGAGGTTGGGGGACCTTCGCGAACCTTCGAAGAGTTGGAAATTTTCTCGAGGTTGGGGGACCTTCGCGAACCTTCAAAGAGTTGGAAATTTTTGTGAGGTTGGGAGACCTTCGCGAGGTTAGGCACCTTCGCGAACCTTCGAAGAGTTGGAAATTTTCGCGAGGTTGGGGGACCTTCGCGAGGTTGGGTACCTTCACGAACCTTCGAAGAGTTGGAAATTTTCGCGAGGTTGGGAGACCTTCGCGAGGTTGGGCACCTTCGCGAACCTTCAAAGAGTTGGAAATTTTCACGAGGTTGGGGGACCTTCGGCTAGTCTATTACAGAATCCTAGTATATTGATAAAACTTTTTCAAGTGGGCCGCACTCTAGGTGTATGACGAGGCGTTGCCTTCTGCATCTTCAAGGTCATAGGTGCCGTTTGGCCAGACTGTGGTAACCCGGAACGGTCCTTCCCAGTTTGACCCGAACACACTAGGTGGGGCCATCAGTTTCTTTTTCAGCACCAGGTCTCCGACCTTGAAATTTCGGGTCTCGGACCTGGGAATTGTAGTACTTTTCTGCTCTACGCTTGTAGGTGGCGTTCTTCATTTCTGACGAAGCTCTGGTCTCTTCGATCAGGTCTTTCTCTACTGCCAGGGCTTTGTCATTTTTTTCTTCGTCATATCTTACCACCTTCCATGTCTTGTTCTGGACTTCGACTGGGACTACGGCTTCAGTCCCGAAGGCTAGAGCAAATGGGGTCTCTCCGGTGCTGGCTCGATATGATGTTCTATAAGACCACAGGACCTCCGGGAGTTCGTCTGCCCAGCTCCCTTTCTTTTCTTCGAGGCAGAGCTTCAATATGTGTTTCAGGATTTTGTTCACCGCCTCGACCTGGCCGTTCGACTGTGGATGGTAAGGGGTTGAGTAGTGCTTCTTGATGTTCCATGAACTGCAGAAGTCTCTCAACTTTTGACCATCGAACTGCCTTCCGTTATCTGTGATGATCGACTGTGGAAGTCCGAACCTGCAGATCAGGTTCTTCTATATGAAACCGATCATATTTTCTTACGTTATTGTTGTGAGAGCTTCGGCCTCAGCCCACTTAGTGTAGTAGTCTACTGCTACAACAGCAAACTTTACACCGCCTCTACCAGGTGGAAATGGGCCGATCAAGTCGATACCCCATTTCGCGAAAGGCCATGGGCTGAAAACCGACTTCAGCTGGTTGGCTGGGGAGTGGATATTAGGTGTGAAAAGTTGGCACTTTCGGCACCTCCGTGTGAAGCTAATGACATCTTTGCGAAGAGTGGGCCAATAGTACCCTTGCCTGATCGTCTTGTATGCCAAAGCTTGCCCCCCAGTGTGACTTCCGCAAATTCCTTCGTGGATTTCTTCTAACACCTCGGACCCCTGTTTTTTACTTAGGCACTTGAGTAGGGGTAGAGAGAACCCACGTTTGTAGAGTTGGCCATCCAGCAGCGTGTATCTAGCAGCTTGCTTTACTAGCCGACTAGCTTCCCAGGTATCTTCGGGGGTTGTTCTGTCCTTTAAGTATTTTTGGATCGGAGTGCACCAATCTTCACCATTTTCGCTGTCCTCCTGCCCCCCACTCTAGGTCTGATTTACTTTGTAATCGGACGTCGAGGGGTTTTTCAGCGTGGTGATTACAACCTCCGTGAATTCAGCTTCGCCGTTACTGGTAGCTAGTTGGGCTAGGGCATCTGCTTGCGTGTTTTCCAGTCGCGGTATCTGATTGATGTAAACATGCGTAAACATCGAGATCAGATACGCGGCTATCTTCTGGTAGGTCATCATCTGCTGATCTTTTGCCTCATACTCCCCCCGGACTTGGGATATTATTAGCTGGGAATCTCCAAAAACTTGAAGATTGGTTGCCCCCACAGCTAATGATAGCCTAAGTCCAGCTATCAAAGCTTCATACTCCGCCTCATTGTTGGTTGCTTGGAAGTCGAACCGGATTGCGGAGGTGAAGATTTGTCTGTCCGGGCTGATCAGGACTACATCGGTGCCTGCTGCTGTGCGGGTCGATGATCCGTCTACGTAGAGGTGCCACGGAGCTATGCGCCCCCTCGTCGGATCTTATGGGAAAGTTAGCTCGACGATAAAGTCGGTGAGCGCTTGTCCCTTGATCGCTGTTCGAGGTGCGTAGGTTATACCGTATTGGCTAATCTCTAGTGACCATTTCAGCAGACGTCCGGCGGTGTCTGGGCGTTGTAGTATTTGACGTAGTGGGAACGTCGTCAGCACCTCTACCGGGTGGTCAAAGAAGTAAGACCTCAATTTTCTAACACTCATCACCAGTGCATAAGCCAGCTTCTCCATTGGGGTGTACCGCAACTCAGCTTCGTGTAAGACTTGGCTTACGTAGTATAGTGGTAGGTGTGTTTTCGCCTCTTCCTGGACCAGGACGGAGCTAATGGCCACCTCCGACGCAGCTAGGTACAGGTATAACTTTTCACCAGGTATTGGCTTTGATAGGACCTGCGTATCTGCCAGGTATGCCTTGATATCTTCGAAGGCTCGTTGGCATTCACTCGTCCACACGAAGTGTTTGTTGAGGTGTAGCTTGTTGGCCTTGGCCGCTTCTTTGTACCTCCGTGTGTTTGCTTTGATTGCCTCGAAGAATGGACGATTTCGGTCGCCAGACCTGGAGATGAATCTGTTCAGGGCTGCCATGCACCCCGTCAACCTTTGAATTTTTTGCACGAAATCGGGCACGTCCATCTCGATTATGCATTGGACCTGCGTCGGGTTGACCTCGATTCCTCGCTGACTCACCAGGTGCCCCAGGAACTTTCCGGAGTGTACGCCGAAGCTGATCTTCTTAGGGTTCAACTTCATGTTGTAGTGGCTCAGTATGTCGAAGGTCTGCTTTAGGTGGTCAAGGTGATCCTCCTTTCTCAGACTCTTGACAACTATGTCGTCCACGTACACCTCCATGGGCTCGCCAATGTGTTGGTCGAACATTTTATTCACCAGCCTTTGGTAGGTAGCTTCGGTGTTGATGAGTCCGAATGACATCCTTTCCCAGCAATACATGTTTTTGTTGGTGTAGAAGGTCGTATGTTCCTGGTCATCTGCTATCTGGTAATAGCCTGCAAAAGCATCCATGAATGTCACCATCTCATGGCCAGCGGTGCTATCTACAAGCTGATCAATGTGGGGTAGTGGGAAGTTGTCCTTCGGGCATGCCTTGTTCAGGTCCGTGAAGTCGATGCAGAGTCTCCATGTCCCGTTGTGTTTCTTCACCAGGATGGGGTTCGCAACCCACTGCGGACATAAAGCTTCCTTGATCAGCTTGTTGTCCAGCAACTTTTCCACCTCGATGGTCAGAGCTGCGTATTTGTCCGGTCCATATTTTCTAGGTTTTTGGCGTACGGGTCTCCTCTTCGGATCTATGTTAAGTTGGTGGTAAGCATGTTCCAACGGGATTCCCGTCATGTCTTCATGAGAC
The DNA here is from genome assembly GCA_026898435.1 of Prunella vulgaris. Classification (NCBI taxonomy): domain Eukaryota; kingdom Viridiplantae; phylum Streptophyta; class Magnoliopsida; order Lamiales; family Lamiaceae; genus Prunella; species Prunella vulgaris. The sequence continues at coordinate 1,509,805 of JAPKLY010000065.1, forward strand.
CAGGCAAACAAGTCCAAGTTGGACATCAGGAATAACTCCATCCTTGACCGGTACGGTTCAGGTAACTCAGAACCTATAAAAAGTTCTAAGTCCCTTTCCAGGTCCACCGAGAGTGCCGTCAGCTCTTCCATCGGGGTGGCTTTTCTTTTTTGATTTTTCCACCTCGGATCGCTGATGAACTCATCCCACTTCTCTTGTGACATCTGCGCGGGTTCATGACCTAGGCGCGGTTCGAGGTCATCAGCTTGGTTCTCAACCTGGACAGGTTCCTCAGCTGTAAGTACCTCCGGGGGTTCGTTAGTTTGGAGAGGTTCTGTAACTTGGGGAGTTGGGTCAACATCCATTTGCACTGGTTCTTGACCTCCCACAGGTCCCTTGTCAACCTCCATGGGCGCAGGTTGTGAGTCTTGCGCTGGTTCTTGCACTTGGCCAGTTTGAATTTCCTCCACTCCTTCCATGGGCGCCGGTCGTGCGACTTGCGCAGGTTCTGGTACTTGGTCAATTTGTGCCTCTTTCGGCTGATCGCCTACCTCCATCAACTCAGTTTCGACTGAGACGACATCTAGGATGTTTGGCTCGTCTACTGAGGGGTGTCTTCTGTCTTCAAGCGTATGTACCTGCATTTTTTTTTGAACAACTTCCATCTTCTAGCTCACCGAGTTCATCGGGGGTGGTAGCTCGTCGAGCTTGTCGAGCTCATCAGGGGTAGCTCACCGAGTTCGTCGGGGGTGGTAGCTCATCGAGCTTGTCGGGGGTAGCTCACCGAGTTCGTCGGGGGTGGCAGCTCATTGAGCTCATCGGGGGTAGCTAGCCGAGCTCATCGGGGTGGTATCTCACCGAGCTCGTCGGGGGTGGTAGCTTGTCGAGCTCGTTGGGGGTAGCTCGCCGAGCTCGTTGGGGGTGGTAGCTCGTCAAGCTCGTCGGGGGTAGCTCGCCGAGCTCATCGGGGGTAGCTTGCCGAGCTCATCGGGGGTGGTAGCTTGTCGAGCTCGTGGGGGGTAGCTCGCCGAGGTGGTCGGGGGTGGTAGCTCATCGGGGTCGTTGGCGAGGTCCCTTAGGGCGGGGTTTAAGTCCTGAGTTATCACAACCCGCGGAGGTCGCGGAGCATTGCTCTTCTGAGGAGCTCGACGCGAGGTCTCCCCCTCGACCTGGTCCTGGTTCCCCTCCTTCCACCTCCGCGTGTTCGCCGAGGTCTGTTCCTTAGGTATTTTGGGATTTTGGAGGGGGTAGCTCGTCAAAGGTCGCCGAGGTGGTGATCTTCCAGCTTGGGTGAACCTGTCCGGGTTTTCGTCTAGCTTTACGTGTAACGAATTATCCAAAATCTGGTTTATTCGTGTACACGCGTGCGTTTGAAAATTTTTTCCGGGCAAAAAATATGGATCCAAAAATCGGGGTTTTTACCCAAAAATCCGGGTTTTCGTCCAAGGGATGAAAATGTGTGTGTATCTTCAAGTGTTCTTGAGCTTTGTCAAGAACACCTTCAAATCTTCAAATCTTCAAGCAAACCCTAATCTCTCACTCTCAAATTTTTTGGTTCAATGACCCTCCTTCTAGCGCCAAATTGTTGATAGAATTTACTAACGATGTTTGTTTATGTGGCTTTATAACATATTAATCCTATCAAACAATTAACTAAGATTTATGTTCTTGGATATAATATAGAGAGAGAAATGAGAGCTTAGAGAGAGAAAGTGTTTGTTGTATTATGATTGGAATTGTGTGAATAGTACAAGAGAGACCTTATTTATAGGTGTGCAAGTGTGAGGTGGCACCTTACGAGCCTATTTGGCTTCCGGTGTTGACGAAGATTCGTAACCTTCGCCTTGGTCCCTCACAATGCACCCTTTACCAGGTCCTTTCCTACTACATATCTATTCTCCCTATTTATACATCTGATATTTGGGCTCTCGAGTTGGGCGAAGTCCTTGGCGAGGTCCTTGGGCGAGCTCCTGAGGCGAGCTCCTTAGGTGAGCTTCATGGGCGAGCTGCCCCTTTGTGGGCGAGCTCCCCTGCGAGCTTCTAGGCGAGCTTCCGGGCTAGCTCCTCCGTGTTGGCTAGCTCCTCCGTGTTGGCTAGCTCCTCCATGTTGGCTAGCTCCCCATGTTGGCTAGCTCCATGTTGGCTAGCTCCTCCATGTTGGCTAGCTCCTCCGTGTTGGCTAGCTTCTTTATCATTTATTCTCGTAATCATTTACCAGTAGTTTGCTTTAGTTCACCTATCAACAATAATGCTTGAGACCATTTTGAATCGGGTGTATATCCTGTGGGATCAACAATATAATTCGCTCTTACTTTATTATTTAAAACAAACACACCCTTATTGCACTGAAATCACCTAACACACACCAAACCATCATTTTGTAAATCAAATTCCAAAGTAATTTGTTTTCCTGTGAAGAGCAATACATTTATAATAAACACACTTTTTTCATCTTCTCTAACAAAGCCATTTAACAACAGGAGTTAGTCTTGTATGAGAGTGTCTTATAATATGAGACATTTAGATGATGTATAAATTGAGCATGACTCATTATCACTTTAGTAGGAGGGGAATGTTAATTTGTGTGGTCTCATATCAAGAGACAGTCTCACACAAATTTTTGTCTGACAGGAGTAAGTTTTGTGTGAGACCATCTCATATAACGAGACATGTACTTATTAATAAAAAGTTATCACATTTAAAAATGATAAAATTTTAATAAAAATTGATAATATTTTTGTTAAAAGTGACTATCACTATTAATTAAAACTTTATCACTTTTTAAAAATGATTAAATTTTTAATTAATAAGTGACAGGTCTAATGTCATAAGACTGTCTCATATAAGTTTTTAGTGGTAATATTTGTAAGTTAATAGTATTTATTTATCCTATACATGCACTATACCAAAAAAAAAAAATTATGTATGATATTTAATTTCTAGGTAGTAATTTATCTAATAAATAATTTACATACAACAATTTACTACAAACAACTTAGCTACAAAAATTTTGTAGACAAATTATTTGTAGGTAAAAAATGTAGATACACATAAAATTAGAAAATTTTGTAGGTAATTCGTAGGTAATTCCACTACAAAATATTTTGTTAAAAATTTCGTAGCTATATAAATAAAGTGATATAGTTCAAATGCTTAGAAAACCACCAAATGTGATTTAGAGGTAATGAGTTCGAATTACCATTTATCAAATAAAAAATAAAGATAAATTTCAGTGACAATGCTTTATTTTGCTGATAGTGAAATAAATTTTACTCTCTCTCCCTTTTAAAATTTTACAAATTTTTTTTTGTTTCTCATAATTAAATTTCATATTTCAGTTAAAAATAAAATATTATCACAATACTCATTTTATTTTAAAATATTTTTCATTAATTTAAAAAATTAATAAAATAATTTATTTTTAAAATATGTATTAAGAGAAACCCAGGAAAATAGTATGACTGTGAGCTGGAATACGCGGTACCTTAGATATGCAATAATATGACGTTTGACCTTTATTATTTTGTCAACTTGCTTTTAGTATCATAATTAGTCAATGAGTTCTGAGTTGTGACTGATTAAATTTAGGTAGGTAGCTTACGCAATCCCTGCAACTTGATTTTCTGTATTCAATTTTGGGATTTTCTTCCTACGTGAATTTAAAAATGCAAGTTTGTCCAACTAACAAAAGAACACTCCAGGTTAGAATATCCGTCCCAATAATTTTTTTTTATATTATTAAGTGATACACTTTTTAAGAAATAATGAGTATGTAAGGTTGGAATTAAATAAAAAAGTTAAAATTATATTTTATTAATTTTTGTGAGTGAAGAATATTTTTTTTTTTAGGAATATGTGAAAAAAGAGTTACGACGCCCAATTAAAAAAGTTCGAAAGAAGATTTGAGATAGAGAATATTAATTTAAGTAGACATTTTTTTTTTTGTAATATCGTTTTATGGATAAAATTTGCAATGAAACTCTATTTAATCAATATGGTTAAAGAAAATATAAGGATTGTTGGGAAACTTAAAAAAAAACCTTTGTCTAAATTAATGAGTGCATCATGAAGTTTATAAGGATGAGAATTTTTTTTTAATTTTTTGGGGACCCAAAAATAAATCTGTGTAAACTTAACTAAAAATAGATAACTCATACCATTATGGAGATTGCTGGTTCACCTGGGGGGCATAGTAGTGATATCATCGTCGCAACAAAAACTTCAAAGATTAGGCAGTTGACCTAAATAGAATATAGGAATGATAATGGAGCAGGTTCAATTCCAAACCCACATTGAACTTGCCCACCAACCCACCTTATTACTCATTAATATTATTACATATATATATGCATATATATATATATTCAAATTTATATTTAGATTATTAATTATATGTTATTTTTAAGTATTAGATGGTTATTACTTATTAGATACTCCCTCCGTCCACAATATATTTCATGTTTGATTGGTCATGGTTTAATGTAATATGTCGGAGGATATTATGGAGTATTGTGATGTCCATTTATGAATAAAATCGTCATTTATGAAATGTATACAAGCATATATTTCATAAACAATCATTTTATTCGTAAACGGACCTCACACTACTCCATAATACTCTCCGACATATTGCATTAAACCACATGCATTCAAACAAGACTAAATATTATGGACGCGGGGTGGGGGGGTATTGATATAATTTTCGTAAAAGTGATTATGCGGCTATAATAACAACGATTACACCAACAATATGCTGAAATAGACGAACATGCGTGGTTTTATGAGTAAGCAGGTAGGTCATTTATATAAGCTCGTCGTTCGAGCAGAACTTCGTTAGGGTAAAAATTTTGTATCCTCTGTTGAGCAATTCTTGTAATTGAAAGTTTATGTGGCTAATTAATCTTAGAGAATTACTCAAACAATAATCAAAAATATAATTTTTAGTAATCCTATGAATATAAGAGATATTGTAGAGAGAGAAATGTTGTAAGATATTCTTTTTATTTAGAAATTCAGATCCTTACAAATGAGGTGTTTTCACCTATTTATACCCTCTTATTAGTGAGGTGGCATGTTTTTAGGCCACATAACCTCTAATGGTGACAAGTGTCCTCCACTTGTCACCACCTCAATGACTTGCCCCACCCACTCTAACCTTAACGACCTATGCCTTCCTCCTAGGTTCTCTGGACATCTTGTGTCTTTATTCCTGAGAGAAGGGCGATCATCTGGGTGAGCAACATAGCGAGCAGGTGGGCGAGCACCTTTGGCTTGGCCTTATGGCTTGATGCCTTGTCACTACTGAGTCTGGCGAACAACTTGGCGAGCATCTGGGCGAGCAATGGGGTGAGCAGCTTGGTCTCAACCTTATGGATTTGCTGCTTCGTCACCCCAGGGCTTGGGCGAGCAAACTGGCGAGCAAGGTGACGAGCAACTTGGGTGTGGCCACGTGGGCTTGTTGCCTTGCCATGCCTGGGCTCAGGCGAGCAATTTGGCGAGCAACTTGGTCACGGGCACGTGGGCTTGTTGCCTTGCCATCCCTGGGCCAAGCGAGCAAGCTGGCGAGCAGGGTGGCGAGCAACTTGGTCAAGGGCACGTGAGCTTGTTGCCTTGTCATCCCTGGGCCAGACGAGCAGGGTGGCGAGCAGCTCGGCGAGCATCTAGCACTCTAACTTGTTTACACTTTAATTGTCCTTTAATCTTCGAGCTTATATCCTTTTATCAACATTTGCCCCTCAGTATATGCTTTGATTTGATTTCTCTTTATCAAAGTATATGCTGGACTTTATTCACTGTGTCGGCGAACACTTAGGCGAGGAGCTTGGCGGGCAGTATTGGTTCTCGACTCAATGCTCGACCTTTATGCTCGTCCTTTTCTTTGGTAACCGAGGTGACTATTGACGGGCGAGCTACCTAAGAAGGATTAGAGGATTAAGCGGCCTAAGGCTGGGGAGGTCGCCAACATACCTCGGGGGCCCGAGGGGCCGATCTCAGCCATCCTGCGAAGAGGGGAGCTCGCTAAGGCGCCTAGCCCCACCTGGGAAAGGAGGTCGGCAAGAGAGCTCGCCGAGGTCTCGAGGCCCGCTCATTTTCACGTGGTCCTGTGGACACAAGGCGTCAAAGCTCGCCCTGGAGCCCACCTCTGAGCTCGCCTAAGAGCTCGCCCCGTAGCCTGCTAGACCCCGATGGTTGCGCTCTTTTTCCCTCCATCCGGTTTATCCACAAGGGTGGTTTACGACGAGGTTTTTAACGAGACCCATCTAGTCTAAGGCATAGCAGTAGGACGAGGCACGATATAAGGAGCAGTGTGAGGGATTAAGACGAAGGTGTGGAACCTTCGTCAACACCAGAAGCTAAATAGGCTCGTAAGGTACCGTCTCACACTCGCACACCTATAAATAAGACCTCTCATGTGACTATTATAATAATTCAATATACAACTAATACATTCCAATCACAATACTTTCTCTCTCTAAGCTCTCATTTCTCTCTCTATATTATATCCAAGAACACAAAACCCTTCGATTATTGTTTGGTAGAATTAATCCGACATAACTAGCCACATAACAAACAAGATTAGTAAATTCTATCAACAGTGACGTTTCCAGAAAATGAGGCGTCTCCTCGTTTGGTGTGCCAATCAGTCATGAAAAGGCTCGTTCATTAAAAATATTTCAAATCTTTTGCAGAAAAGCCTTTGAACCTTTTCATTCCTTTCCCTTTTACCCGAATGTATAAATAGGGTTTCATATCACTATTCATCATCTTCTTCACTTTGTTTGTTCTCTGAAATTTCCGGCGACTTAAATCTCCAAGCTCTTTCCGATGACCCTTGCTATTCCCATTCCGACGAGTGATCTTGGCCTTCTAATCAGAGGTAGTTTTAAAATCTCTTTCTTTTTATTTTCTATTTCCCAATTTTGTTCTCGTTTATATTTCTTATGTTGTTCTTGTTCGCCGAAATTTCCTTTGGGCAAATTTTAACCGGAATCAAGACGGTGGACTTTTTGATTCGGTAGTTAGCACAATCCTAGGGCCAATCTTCTTTCCTCTTCCTATTTTTCAATGTCTTCATCTTCAAGCCGCAGCCTTTCTAATCGGAATCCGGGCAAACAACCAATGGAGGAAGGCGGTCCGATTGCCGGCCTCTCATCAGTTCATTTGGCAGGGTTCGATCCCAAGATCGTAGAGATTGACCAACCGTCGGAGGAGAGAGGCGAGCATGCCGGCAAGCAGATGAGCGAGTAGCCGAGCGAGCAGGTGGTTGAGCAGCCTGTTGCTCGCCCAGATGGTGATGACCAGGAGGATGTTGAGGCGCTCTCCAGTAGTGATGATAGTAACGACTCTATCACTGAGTGGTTCGAGTCCGTTGGTTTCCCGCAACCTCATATGTCTGAGAGATCTATCCCGAAGGCATCGAGTGAGAGTTTGATTGGAGAGCCTACTACGAACGGTATACCGCTGACTTTCCAACTCCCACCCGACAGTATCGAGAACTTGAGGAGGGTGACCGCACCAACTACAAGGTGAACACTGTGGTGAGTGTTATTGATGAGGATGACCTTGTCAACATCCGGAATGAGTACCACATTCCCTGCGACATCACGATGTACGCCCCTCGGGAGAAGAAAAGAGTTGACTGTCCTCCGGAAGGTTTAACAGTAATAAATATTCATACACTGGCCGCCGGTGTAACGTTACCTCTCCACCCTCTCATCGGTCGTTTCCTGGAGACGACGGGTTTGGCGATCACACAGCTAACACCCAACGCCTGGACATATCCGATATCTCTCTGTACGGTCTTTGCCTTGGAGAAATATAAGGACCGTTTGACTCCTCAAGAGGTGAACTACACCCTCTGCCTCACTAAGTGTTCCGAGGAAGGCCAGGATTACTATTACCTGAAGGCGAGGAGTGATATGAAGATCCTTGAAGGATTACCCAACAAGGTGAGAGACTGGAAGGAGCAGTTTTTCTTCATCGGTGGAGATTGGCGAGCCCCGGACAATAATGAAGGACTTGGGGGACGTATTATGTCTCCTACAGAGTTTGGCGAGTTACAGCGTAGGACTTATTTTGTACTTGGGATTTCGTTTCTTGATATCGTGTCTAACAGCATCTTGTTTCTATGTTTGCAGGTTTGATTCCTCAGTGTTGGAAGAAGACAAGTCTTTCTGAGGAGTTCAAGTTTACTTGTATCCTTGTTTGTCACCGGAACAAGAAGGATAGAACGTTCGAGTACTTGAACAAGTCCAGTTTCTGCATCGCCTCGGGGTTGATCACAACTCCTCATCACCTACTAGCTCAAGTCGTTCGTCCCACATGTATAATCGTTATGAGCTTTTGTCTTGTACTTTGAAGTTTTTGTAAAAACTTTCTAACTCTTTTCATATTTATTGATATTTGCAGCCGCGGCCATTATTATTGCCATTCCCCCTTCCTTTCGAGCTTTAAACCAGAGATTTGGAATGGCTAGAACCAAGAGGGATCCCCCATCCATTGTATTAGCTGCTCAACAGGCGGCCAAGGCCAAGAAGGGTGCTGGTACTAGGCCGAGCACACGATCCACTGCTCCTCCTCGAGCTCCCCGTGTCGATGATCGACCAGCCCCTAGCGGTTCTCCTGGTGGTGGTAGTCGTCGCTTACAGAGGGGTGATGGTTCACGTATTGAGCGTGAGGGGGAGGCTGCCAAGAGGGCACGGGTTACGAGAGCCTTGGGTTCGGGAGGTTCGAGTCGGGTTGAGGTCCTAGAATCCACTCTTCCAGTCTCTGCCGGCACTTCCAATTCCCCTGCAACCATCCGTTCTGTCGGGCATCTGTCGGATATCTCTATTCTGGGATGGGATCAGGATCGAGCTGCAGGGTAACACCCTTCAAAACCTCTTAACATATTTATACTTGGAAATTTCCAAATTTCTTGTGGAAATTTTTCTAAGTGTTATTTTGCATGAACTTTCTATGCAGGTATGACCCTTCACGTTACCATCTCCACAGCCCGGCGGTTCATCAGTTTGCACTTGCCCAGCCTCCGAAGACTCTTAACGAGCTTCCGAGTCTTTTTCGGAGGTCTGTTGAGTCTGCCGCCCGCCATTGGACTTTGCCTCAAGATATTATTATCCAGCATCAGTCATTAACCGACAACATACGTACGGCTATGCATCATTCGAGTGGTGCCCTCATTACTGCTCAGCACGCCATTGAGCAAGCCGTGACTTTGGAGAAGTCGTATGCGGTGTTGAATGACACCCTGAGGAAGGAGAGAGATGATATGAAGAAGAAGGTTGCCACATCTGAAGCTAAGGCTAAAACTTCCTTGGATGCCGAGCAATCGGCCATTGCAAGTGCTGAGAGGTCCCAGACCGAAGCTGATGGTCTTCGGGCTGAGTTGGCAAGTGTGAGAGCTCAACTGGAGGAGGGTCGAGTGGCTCGAGGAAAAGTGGCCGAGTTGGAAAGAGAACTCCAAGCCACTCGGACCCAGCTGGCTGAGCACAAGGCTGCACATATTGAGTGCTACAGTGCTGATGCTGTAGCCGACATTCGAGCCAAATCGTCTGACTTCGGGTTTGTTTACGCCTTCACCGAGAACCTCCGAGCCTACCACTATGCCGTTGGTGAGAATGAAGACCCTTGGACGGCCCTGAAGAAAGAGTTTACCGACTTCCTCACTGAACGTCCTCTCAAGGAGGGTTTGGTGGTTGACATTGGTGATCTCGAGGAGATGGGCGTCGACCTTAGTGTCGTGCCTCCCACTCTTAAGATCATTGGTGGAAACTATCCCCCTCTTCAGATTGATGCTGAGAATGATGCGATGGTTGACACCGAGGGTCTATCGCTGATTGCGGTTCTTCCAGGTCTCTCCCCCCAGGGTGCCGGCGAGCAGGCAGGCGACCAGGCTGGCGAGCAGTAGGGTGCTTGACCTTCTTTTGTCTTTAGTTTTTACTTGTAACTTTTTTTGGTTCTTCGCCCTCGAAGGCGCCCCATATGTATTTGAATTCCTTTTGTCATTAATGAACATGCCGTTTCCTTTCTATCGAACTTGTTGTGTCTTTAGTAACGTTTGTGTCTAAGTTATTTATTGCTCGTTTTTGTGTATGGTGTTTTAATGGATTCATCTTACTTTTCCTTTTACGGAATCGCGAATTTACACCTTGATTTTCCATCTTTTTCGATGTGGGCTTATTGATTGGTAAGGACTCCCTTTTGTCGGTTGTATCCGTAGGGTTAGTCTCAATACCTTGCCTTTATTTTTGACTTGTAAGTCTTTTTGAGCTTATAACTTGAGACGTCTTTCGATACACCATCTTGAAAGGAAACATCTTCTTTATTCAACATAATATGACCTTACAGGCTTGACTTTCTCTAAAACGAACCTGCTTGCCCCTATACATGTTGGGCGAGCAAGGTTTCAAAAGAAAATTTGTACAAGTCTTTATTGGTAGAATTTCTTGAGATGTGCCGCGTTCCAGGTGTACGACGAAGGGTTGCCTTGCATATCTTCCAAGTCATATGTCCCATTCGGCCAGCTCTTCGTTACTTTGAACGGACCTTCCCATCTTGGACCAAATACTCCTGTAGGAACCGCCAATATTCGTCTCATCACCAAGTCGCCAGCCTTGAACCTTCTATCCTTGACCTGTGGGTTGTAATACTTTTCTGCTCGTCGTTTGTAGACGGCATTTCTAAGCTCCGTCGAAGCTCTTGTCTCTTCAATCCGATCCTTTTCCACACCCATATCATCTTCGTTTGTTTCTTCATCATACTTGATTATCCTCCACGTCCGATGTTGGACCTCCACCGGGATGACTGCTTCGACTCCAAAAGTCATGGTAGACGGTGTCTCCCCGGTACTTGTTCTATAAGATGTCCTATAGGTCCATAGGACTTCTGGCAGCTCTTTGACCCAACTACCCTTTCTTTCCTCCAACCGGATCTTCAGAATGTGTTTCAAGATCTTGTTCACAGCTTCGACTTGTCCGTTTGATTGAGGATGATATGGTGTGGAGTAATGTTTCCTGATGTCCCATGATGTGCAGAAATCTCTTAGCTTATTCCCATCAAACTGTCTTCCATTATCTGTGACGATAGACTGTGGCAACCCAAATCTGCATACCAAGTTTTTCCAAATGAAGCTTATCATTTTTTCCTGGGTTATCGTTGTTAAAGCTTCTGCTTCGGCCCACTTGGTGTAATAATCCACGGCCACTACTACAAATTTTACTCCACCTTTTCCGGGAGGGAATGGGTCGATCAAGTCGATACCCCATTTAGCAAATGGCCATGGACTATATATAGATTTTAATTCTTACGCCGGGGTGTGAATTCTTGGAGCAAACTGTTAGCACTTCAAACATTTTTTAGCATATTTGATGGAATCCTTCCGCAATGTTGGCCAATAGTACCCTTGCCTAATAGTTTTGTAGGCTAGGGCTTGCCCCCCGGCGTGGCCTCCACATATTCCTTCATGAATTTCTTCTAACACCTTTTGACCTTCTTCCGGGGAGAGACATTTGAGTAATGGGAGTGAGATTCCCCTCTTGTATAACTGTCTTTCAACCATCGTGTATCTAGCAGCTTGTTTCACAATTCGCCGTGCTTCCCATGGATCTCCCGGCTGCTCTCCATTGGCCAAGTATTTAATGATAGGTGTTCGCCAATCATCGATCACTTGCTGGTTGTTCACCAATTGTTGCCCCCTCTTCAACACTTGGTTAATGTAATCAAATGTTGAAGGATTAGTTTGCTTTGTGACCACCACTTCCGAGATACTTGGTTCTCCGGTGCTTGTAGCCAACCAAGCTAAAGCATCTGCTTGTGTGTTTTCTAGCCGGGGGATTTGCTCAATGTACACTTGATCGAACTTGGATATCAGATGCGCGACGATCCTTTGATAGATGATCATTTGCCGATCCTTTGCTTCATATTCACCTCAGACTTGAGATACTATTAGCTACGAATCTCCAAAAATTTGAAGCTTGGTTGCCCCCACAGCTAATGATAGTCTCAATCCCGCAATAAGTGCTTCGTATTCGGCTTCATTGTTAGTTGCTAAGAAGTCGAACCTTATTGCTGAGGTGAATACTTGTTTGTCGGGACTCACTAGGACAACACCTGCATCGGCCGCGGAACTTGTTGCTGAGCCATCTACGTAGAGGTGCCATGGGTATATTCGTCCCCTCGTCGGATCTTGAGGGTAGATTAGCTCTACTATGAAGTCTGCTAGAGCCTGCCCTTTGATCGCTGTTCGGGGAGCGTATGTTATTCCATATTGGCTGACCTCTAGTGACCATTTTAGCAATCGTCCGGCAGTGTCGGGTCTGTGTAAGATTTGCCTCAAGGGGAACGTTGTTAAAACTTCCACTAGGTGATCGAAGAAGTAAGGTCGGAGCTTCCGTACACTCATCACCAATGCGTATGCCAACTTCTCCATTGGGGAATACAGCAGCTCCGCCTCATGTAGCACCTGGCTGACATAGTATATCGGCAAGTGTGTCTTGCCCTCCGCACATACTAAGGCTGAGCTTATGGCCACCTCTGATGCCGCCAGGTATAAATACAATTTTTCTCCGGGGACGGGCTTTGACAGGATCTGAGGATTGCTGAGATAGCTTTTTATATCATTAAACGCCAGTTGGCAGGTGTCAGTCCAGACATAGTTATTTTTCCCGGTTCTCTTGCAGATGCCTTTGCCTTTGATGGACTCAAAGAATGGTCGGTTCTTATCTCCGGATCTGGATATGAATCTGTTTAACGCCGCGAGACATCCCGTGAGTCTTTGAACAACTCGTACATCCTTCGGCGGTCCCATCTCCAGAATGCATTTAACTTGTGAAGGGTTAACTTCTATGCCCCGTTGACTTACTAGATGCCCCAAAAGTTTGCCGGACTGCACCCCAAAACTGCTATTCTTTGGATTGAGTTTCATGTTATATGTCCTCATGATGTCGAAAGCTTGTTTGAGGTGCTCTAGGTGATCTTCCTTTCTAAGGCTCTTTACCACAATGTCATCGACGTAGACCTCCATTGTATCACCAAGGTGTTGGTCGAACATCTTGTTGACTAGTCTTTGATACGTGTGTTAATGAAATAATCGACATGCGTGCTTAAGGAAGTAATTAACCAAGTTCGGATTGACGTGTCCAAGAGAATTGATCAAGCATGAAGAAGGAACCAGATCGAAGAACGCTCTGACGAGTCACCAATTATTAATGAAGTAACTTAGTAACGAGTCAGCAGCTTCTAAGTGAAGCAGGCTGCTGATCAGCAGCTTATGATGAAGCAGGCTGGTGACGATCCAGCAGCTTGTATTTTCTATATAATGTAACCGAATTCATTCGATAATGTAACCGAATTCATTCGAAGGAAGGACGAAATTTTTACCCTAACGAAGTTCTGCTCGAATGACGAGCTTATATATACGACCTACCTGCTTACTCATAAAACCTCACATGATTGTCTATTTCAGCATATTGTTGGTGTAATCGTTGTTATTACCGCAACATAATCGCGTTTACGAAAATTACATCAACATTTTGGCGCTAGAAGAAGGGTCCGACCCTCCGAATTTAGATGATGGATAATTGAAGATGTTTTGTTCCTGGCAATCGATTATTACAGTTTTGATTAGTATAATCTTCTTCAGCAGAAGCAAATCCTTCAAGGTTGTTTGTATTCCTCAGGGAATAAGCAAAGTGACGACAAGTTATGGTGTACTTTTTGAGTGACTCCAGTTGCAACCAACTTTGAGGATCAGAAATTCTATCTTTAATTATTTGCGAGAGATGCGGTATTCTCCAGGCCAGCAGATCGATCAAGAAAAATAAAAAGAAAATAAAAAAGAAAAGAAAGAGAAACTGAAGTCGTCGCCGGCGAGATGCTGATGAAGATGGTCCGTGACGCTGACTTGAGGAGGCAATATGGAGTTGTGCAATTTCAAAAGGTGGCGAAGGATGAGGATTGCGCTGAAGCTACAGAATCGACGGTGAAGGAATTTTTATTCAATAGCAAAAGAAAAATTTGCGACGCCCATAATCGGAGGCTGGATCCGGGACAAGGCAGACGCAGCGCCCACTTTCCACCTTCCACTCCGATTATTCATTTGTTCCGGACGTATGCAATCGGATGCGGACGAAGCGACTTGTTTCTTTGAAAGATGTGTAGTAGACCGGTCAAAGGCTGTGGATCGACAAATTAATCCAAATGCAGCGGAAGTTGAGCACATACGTGGTATGTTAGTTGTTAGACCAGGATATATATGAGCCACACTTATTGACCGAGTCAAGAGAGTGAAGATTGTTCACCAGGAAAAATATAAGAGGCTGTTCGCTAAGCCTACCTGTTCGCCCGTCGGAAACACCCGGCTGCTCGCCTAAGGTGTTGCTTGCCGCAGGAAAGCTGGTCGCCTCCCTCACCTGTTCGCCGCTTGCTACAACGGGCTCCTCACCAAAAGGAGCTGGTCGCCGGCACAGCTGCTCGCCGGCGACGCCTGCTCGATGCGACAGCTGTTCGCAGGCCTCGCCTGCTCGCCCAGGAGATGCTCACCGGAGAAGGATGTTCGCCGTACATTAGCTGCTCGCCCGCAATGGAAATGTACTAACTGTTCGCCGAAAATTGGTTCGGAATGCTCGCCACAATGGATTGTTCGCCAATGAAGGCTGCTCTCGCTTGGGGCTATTCGCTTGCAGAGCTCTTTGCGCGCGGAGTTGTTCGCCGGCACAGCTCCTGATCGCGTCAAGGGAGGTTGCTGCGGCTGCTCGCCAAAGCCCATAAGGAGCTGCTCGTCTAAAGCCGCGCAATGGGTTGTTCGCCCAAAAATGCGCGAACCTGTTCGCACCTTAACATTATCGCACATACGGATGATCGTATCTTCGGGTTATTTGCAAATTATATCAGCCTATTTCTTTGCCAACTGCCAGCGAGAATTGATCACGGGAAGGAGTTAGTACTTGAAGATTTGACCCATTCAAAAGGAGCAGTTGAAAGGAGAGTGGTCAAACCAATTCAAATTGTTTCCACATCAAGTTTACTGCCGAATTAATTCTCTATGAAGCCATTCAATAGCTGGGCCTAATTAAATTATTGGAATTTCTAAAACTGGGCCAAATCAAATGGCTGAAATTGGGCCAATAATTAAATTGGATCCCATTACATTTATAGGCCAAATTCTTAAATAAATATGTTTGGCCCGATTTTGCAAGATTAATTTAAGAGGAATAAAAATTACTTCTTCAAGTAATTAAATTCCCTGTGGAAACAATTGTTTTTAAACAATTAATTCTAGAGGAAAAATTGCTTCTTAAAGCAATTAAATTCCAGAGAAATAAATTGTTTCTTACAACAATTAAATTCCCAGCGGAAACAATTACTTCTTAAAGTAATTAAATTCCCAGAGTACAAATTGCTTCCTAACGCGATTAAAGTCCAGAAAAACAGGAGTGCTTGCTAAGAATTGCTTACTAAAGCAATTAAATTCAAAAAGTGGAGCCCTGACAACGGAGATCAATCACAGTCCAAGAAGTGCAGAAAATTGACGGCCTTGAAGATTAATTCCAGTTGCATGTTGAAGAATATATTTGCCTGTAAATAAATTATTAATATATTTCCAGAAGAATTGCCAATCATCCTTGAAGATCTTCGCTCGCAACTAGAAGAATTTAAAGACAAAAATTAGCGGACCTACGAAGGATTACACTAGCTGCTCGCCGCCTGCTCACTACTACTGTATAAAATTTCCAATGCCAAATGGAGCTGGCACAATAAAGAGCGATCAAAAGAAAGCCAAAGAATGTTTACTTCAGAACGCGCCATCGGTCACTTATGTACACATGATTGAAAGTCCTCCCCCATATACCGAACTGGAACCTGAGACATTGAGTGCTTCCCAAGTTGAAGCGGAACCAGTGGAGGTTGATAATCCAGTTTGCGTACCAGAGAGTATACCTAAGTCTATTGGGAAATCAGAGCTTGAAAGGCATCTCGAGGGCGAATGCCCAGACGAATGCCTACTCAGCCAAGATTTCGAACCTAGGCTCGACTGTGAACTGATGGAGATAGAAGACAAACTAAACACGGATGGATCTATTTTAGATCCGAGGTGGAAAGAAAAGCGAAAGCGAGCTACACCGATGGAAGAGTTAACATCTGTCCAAGCCTAAACTCTTCATCGGGTCCGAATTGCCTGAATCATTCAGATCAAGAATGATCACTTTCTTGAAGAACGATCTAGACGTTTTTGCATGGTCTCATTCAGATATGACGGGTATTCCAACTAAACATGCCTGTCATCAACTCAACATTGATCTAACACGCAAACCCATTCGCCAGAATGTTCACCTGCTCACCTGCTCGCATGCCCACCTGCTCGCCTGCTCACCAGAAAGCAGCTCACATTACATGAAATATCTCGTGAATCTCAACCTTATGTAACATCTCATGGAAGGAATAACAATCATCCTGCCCAGAGAGCACCTGCACCGGAGCAGTCAACGACAATCCATAATGCTATAACAAACAGACAACAATTGGAGCATACTGGAGTTCCGGCTACCTAAAATATTACATCAATAGTGTACAACGATCAACAAAATCAAAGAGCCCCAGCACCTGAACAGTCAACGGCAATTCAGGACGTTGCTGGAAATAGATAACAAGCTGAACAAACTAGAATTCTGGCGGCTCAAGTGGGACAGAACTATATGCAAGAATTATCTGAATTGCTCCCATTCTTGCAGAACCCTGAAGACATTTCACGGGTGACGGCTCTTTATAAAGTGTTGAAAGAGCAACAACAAGGTGCAGCCGGTCCCTCTGGTACACGACTTGATCCGAGGCCTATTTTTCAACGGGTTGATCAGTGTCCACCAGAGATCGAGGCTGACAGTGAACAGAGAAAAAGATGCAAAGAACGTGGAAAGCAGAAGGTGACAAATCGTTTGAGGCCGAATATGACTGACCGGTTGGGCCCACAAGGTGGAAGGGCACAGAGTGTGATGGATGAATCAAGTCAGCGAACTCCACAAAGCAGACCTGTGGAGCGATGAGACTACAGGTCGCACGGCCAACCCCTGTCAGCCTATCGACTTCCAAGTAAAGACCAGAAGCAGACCAGAGAAGGCAGTTTTCAGTCCAAGTAAAACTACATTGGCCAGTGGCAGAGAGGCTTAGCACTGAAGGCGTACTAAAGGCCAGTATGATTCCAGCGAGGTCACACCCGAGTGACCGGGTATCCGGCTCCCCTCGCCCAGAGCGAGAGGAACGGCCGCCCCGTCCAGGTGTAGAGGCTTCGGATGAAATCCTGCTGTCTATAAAGAAAACAATTGAAAACCTACAGGCCAAGCACAGATCCAGCTGAAGATCCAGTACCTGGCAACAAACCTACATGAAGGAAGTTCTGATTCGAAGCATCATGCTTCACTCAAAAGCATCGACTGGCGAACCTTATTCAAGAAGAAGTGCCCAGAGCTCCAAATCAAAAGCTCTGGCCCATATTTCTCAAGCAAATGGAGAAGAGCAAATGCAATTGAAGAACACAGAGGAATCGACATGCAACTCATCATGGAGTAACATTACAAAACGACGACCCATCCAAGACAGATCAAGGCAACTGATGAAGCATCCATTCAAGGAGAAGTCCAACATCCAACGATAAAGCTGAACGAGCGAGAATCAGACTCCAAACAACTGCAACGCCCTGATCTGGGAAAATAGAAAAATGAAAGGATTCAAGATGGGTCAATCAAAATGTCAAGAAAGAAAAATAACATTTGAGCGCTATCTATCGAGGCCTCAACCTGAACTTGAAGACGATGTGTGTTGAAGAACAAACTCTCTACCTAAACTTGAAGATAATGTGGGCTGAAGATCAGATTCTCTTAACATACTGATCCAATGATATCAATGGAAGCATCAGTTCCTGTTGAAGCAAATACTACATCAGCCGGACATTGCAAGACGCTTATTGAAATAGTCACTAGAGGTCAGCCAATATGGAATAATCTACGCACCCCAAACAGCGATCAAGGGATAAACGCTTGCCGACTTCATCGTCGAGCTAACTTTCCCACAAGATCCGATTAGGGGACATATAGTTCCATAGCACCTCTACATAGACGAATCATCAACAAGCACAACAACAAGAGCTTGTGATAGACAAGTCTTCCCTTCGACAATCAGATTCGACTTCACAGCTACAAACAGCAAGGCCGAGTATGAAGCATTGATAGTCAGACTCAGGTTATCATTAGCTGTGGGGGCAACCAAACTTCAAATTTTCGGAAATTCCCAGCTAATAATATCTCAAGTCCGACCGACAGACACATTGGCCCGACAGCGGAAAAGCAGAGCTGAAACCAAACTACAAGAACCCTCGACGTTTGATTACAAAATAAATCAAACTTCGAGTGGGGGGCAGGAGGAGGACAACCAGCGGATCAGACGCACAACATCCCAAGAAGAGGACAACGACAACGACAGGATCAAACGCTCAATGTCTTAATCAGACGAGTCTACGATGTTATCAATAGCAAGGGACTCCGAGCTGTTCCTTGAAAAATCAGAAGCAAGACGAATCCCAACAAGTACTACGCATGTTATCAGAATATCAACCACAACACAGATGAATTCCAAGACTTGTTACGGAAATAGCAAAGATTTTATGAAGACGGAGAATTATCCCCAACGAGAAGGCCACGAATTGCCTAATTTATCAACTCTGATACCGGGGAAGTTTTCGTCGCATATTTAGTTTATTCTTTTGTACAAGATAAATGCGAAAATAATCTGCCATATATGCCATTAACAACATGCACAATTCCTGTGTTGCAGAATCATGCGAAATATTTCTTGAAAGTTCTCTCGTACGAACTGCAATGGACTCAAGAAGTTGGCTACTTAGCGAGACGAAGTAGTACCAATGGAGGTCGAACATTCAGAAAACGTACAAAGAGCAGAACATAATCAAGACACAACAGTCCTGGCATAATCAGCGTCTAAGAGACATGATTCCACCTATATAGGTGATGCGCCTTCTAGAAGCGATGATCCTTCTTGAATGCATGATTATTCCGTCTTTATAGACGATGCCGCGATGCGCCTCCCAGAGGCATGATTCCGCCTATATAGGCGATGCGCCTTCTCGAAGCGATGATCCTTCTTGAAGG
>JAPKLY010000065.1:1529557-1543584 GCA_026898435.1 Prunella vulgaris
ATGATTATTCCGTCTTTATAGACGAGGCCGCCTACATAGGCGATGCGTCTCCCAGAGGCATGATTCTGCCTATATAGGCGATGCGCCTTCTCGAAGCGACGATCCTTCTTGAAGACATGATTATCACATCTTTGTAGACGAGGCCGCCTGCATAGGCGATGCGCCTCCCAGAGGCATGATTCCGCCTATATAGGCGATGCACCTTCTCGAAGTGATGATCCTTCTTGAAGGCATGATTATTCTGTCTTTATAGACGATGCCGCCTACATAGGCAATGCACCTCCCAGAGGCATGATTCCGCCTATATAGGCGATGCACCTTCTCGAAGCGATGATCCTTCTTGAAGGCATGATTATTTCGTCTTTATAGACGATGCCGCGATGCGCCTCCCAGAGGCATGATTCCGCATGTATAGGCGATACGCCTTCTCGAAGCGATGATCCTTCTTGAAGGCACGATTATTCTCTATACAGGCAATGTGCCTTCTTGAAGTGATAATCCTTCTTGAAGGAGAATATACTATTCTTTATCAACATGCAGGTTGACAATACCCCAAAACATTTCAAATCATTCAACTCCAGATCAACAGTTGAATGGGGGCAGGAAGGGAACAAGCAGGAAGCAATGTTGATAAAGAGTAGCGGCACCAACAGAAGTGCCACCATCTTTCCTCTGTTGCTTTGATTTTCTCGACTGATTTTTCCGAGCAACAGATGCAATAGCAGGAGCAACCGGACCAGACGCAGGTGCCGGTGGTGCTGATATTTGAGCTCCTCTCTTTTTCCATAAACGCCACCATTTTTGACGATAAGGTCCATCTAGCGTTTATTCGGTCCGGTACCAAGAGCCATTACTTTATGACAGAAAGTATTGAATTCTGGAAGAATGGCAACTGTAACGCCTTGATCTACAATGAGAAAACAATAAATTACCAGGAGACAGGTAGATTAAAGACGACGAACAGGTATGCGTGCGCGAAATCATTGATACCCCAATACTATACTGGGGGGCAGACCCTGACACACAAAATCGCAAAAAGCTTGAATTCATACTGATCACAAGCATCTGGCAAAGGAAGCTTTGGCCAGATTGATAAATAGCAGTTAGCTGGTGGTCTGACTCAAGCAGGCAGCTCAAGATCAGGATGCTCACGATGTACATTTTGTTTCGGAACAGATTATGAATGCTATAGACGGTCTTTTTTTGAGAAGGTCGCAGTCTAGCTGAAATCGCCTAACTCAGAAGTGGCTAAAGAGGGTCACAGTGCGCTCCAGATAGGGCCCGACTCTGCTGGTCGAGCACGCTCTTTGTGCAGAGACAAGAGGGTATTGTACGATGCCTATATGTCCAGCACTAGAGAGAGCGCAAGCATGCCAACGCTCTTCTTTGGGTAATGGTGTGAAAACGCCTAATCACTCCCGAATAAGAATTGAGCGTTAGAACCCCGAAAAACCACCCGCAGAGGGACCAGAGTGCGCATCAGAGATGCTCCTCCAGAGGACGTCGTGTACGATCCGGAGAGCAACAGAGTGGATGCCTCGGTAATACCGGGACTGCGTCTCATGTCCACCTGGGGGATGCGGATACGCTCCCGAGGATGAAGTGAATGCTTCCTGATGGCCCATTCCACGTGAGTGTCTTATTTGTCTCGTGCCCAGAGAAAGGCTCATGCCTAGAGAGGGGCGAAACGAAGCGAATTAAAGACCCAACAGACACGAAAGGCGATATGTAACAGTAGACAGAAATAACATCTCATTAGAGTTCACTAAAACAAAACAAGTACATCAGAACAACATCTTGATCGGAAGAATAAAAGGAGCCACAAAAAGAGACAAAACTAACGTCTACAATACTTCAGACACCAGGCAAACAATACAAGAATGCTAAAGCAAACAAGCCTAAACACTTAGGGGCACATTCACCAGCGGCAGGAGTAATCCATCCTTTAACCAGAGTGAATGGTGACATCTCAGCTGGCTAAATCTCATCCATCAGTATGATAGAAGCAGGGTCCAATACTACAACAAAAGTCGCAAAGCAACCAAGCGGAAGTGCTCGCCAAGAAATTATACATTGAATATTCCAGCAAAACACGAAGGATCTCCAGAAAGATCGAAAAGCTACAAATGTATCTACCTGCAGGTACAAAGAAAACAAGAAGACAATGCTCACTCAACCCGCACGAATGGAGCAACGAAACGCAGACATTCAAATAGCCTACGGGTATCTGGAAGGATTGCACGGTACTCTTTTTTTCCCTACGACCGGTTTATCCACAAGGGTGGTTTACGGCTAGGTTTTTAATGAGGCCTGTAGCGTCCTTCTATGTATTCGTTACACAGTTATAGAATCCTGCGAAGCCACATCTGATGCATCTATGCACAAGTACAAGGAATACAAGCACAAAGAAACCAACAAAGCGGAAGACAGATCAATTCAAGCCCAATCTACTTCCTTGCACTTGAGAAATCCTGCGAAGATCCAAATAGCCTGATGCTCGTTATCCATCCAACAATTCAAATAAACATCAGGCTAGGGGGCAACTGTTAATGAAATAATCGACATGCGTGCTTAAGGAAGTAATTAACCAAGTTCAGATTGACGTGTCCAAGAGAATTGATCAAGCACGAAGAAGGAACCAGATCGAAGAACGCTCTGACGAGTCACCAATTATTAATGAAGTAACTTGGTGATGAGTCAGCAGCTTCTAAGTGAAGCAGGCTGCTGATCAGCAGCTTATGATGAAGCAGGCTGGTGACGATCCAGCAACTTGTATTTTCTATATAATGTAACCGAATTCATTCGAAGGAAGGACAAAATTTTTACCCTAACGAAGTTCTGCTCGAACGACGATCTTATATATACGACCTACCTGCTTACTCATAAAACCTCACATGATTGTCTATTTCAGCATATTGTTGGTGTAATCGTTGTCATTATCGAAACATAATCGCGTTTACGAAAATTACATCAACAACGTGGGACCGGCGTTGATTAACCCGAAGGGCATCCTCTTCCAACAAAACAAATTTTTGTTTTGTAGAAGGTTGTATGTTCTTGGTCGTCGGGGTGCATGACAATCTGATGATAACCTGCAAAGGCATCCATAAACGTCATTAGTTCGTGTCCCGCTGTATTGTCCACCAGTTGGTCTATGTGGGGCAAGGGGAAGTTATCCTTCGGACACGCGGCGTTGAGATCTGTGAAGTCTATACAGAGCCTCCACGTTCCGTTTGACTTCTTGACCAGGACGGGATTTGCCACCCATTGGGGACATAGTGCTTCCTTTATGAGCTTATTATCGAGCAGCTTCTTCACCTCACCAGTCAATGCCTCATACTTATCAGGCCCGTATTTTCTTCTCTTCTAACGGACGGGCTTCTTTGTAGGAGCAATGTTGAGGCGATGGCAAGCATGCTCCACCGGTATACCCATCATGTCCTCGTGTGACCATGCAAATACATCGAGGTTAGCGCGGAGGAACTCTTCCATCTTGCTCCTATAAGGTTCTTCTAACTCCGATCCAATAAAGTGTTCTAAATCCTCTTTATTGGGATCAACTTGTATGGACCTGAGCTCTTCGACTAGAGTGGCACGTCGCTTCTTATCCTTCCATCTCGGGTTATCAATGGGCCCTTCGAGGTGTACGTAGGGGTGAGCATGGTTCGGTTCGGTTACCGAACCGAACCAAATCACCAAAACTGACCTAACTGAATTTATTATTATTAGAAACCAAAACCGAACCATATACATTAAAAACTGAAAAAACCGAAACCGAAATTTTCGGTTCGGTTTCGGTTCAAAACCATATTAACCGAAATATCACTAGTCAAATTTGTATGTGCGAAAACAGAGAGAGGGGAAGTGGTGACTTGGTGGCCGCCTGCCGTGAGCTTAGGTGGACGGCGACGGATGGGAATGGGGTGAGCGGCGTGAGGGTAAGGGAGGGAATTTCTGGAAGTGAGGCGTCGTGACCGTGAAGGTGAGGGAGGGAATTTGGAAGTGGTAACTTACAGATTTGAGGGTTACGGTTTTTTTTATCTATATGTAATGTAATTATATTTATGTAATATAATATTTAGTAATAGTATTATACATATATAATTATATATATATATATGTTTAAATTCGATTCGGTTTTCGGTTTTTCGGTTTTTTTTATCTTAAAAACTGAAACCGAAACTGAAAACTAAAATATTAAATATTTAAAACCAAAACCGAATCGAATATCAAATTAACCGAACCAAATTCTTATTTTGGTTTGGTTCGGTTCGGTTTTTCGGTTAAAACCGAATAGTGCTCACCCCTAGGTGTACGTTCATCTCCATCGGGATCAGCTCGTAACCCAACCGAGGTTCGATGTCCTCCGATGCACTTATCTGACTTTCCGGTGCTAGCTTTATATCACCACTTGCTTCGACAACGATTGCTGGAATATGATCTTGAACTTCCGGGTCATTTTCCGTTTGCCCCCCCCAATCTGTTGGTTTTGTTGGGATGTATCGTCTACCTCCATTTCTTCCGGTGTTTGATCGACCTCCATCATTTCGGCGTCTACGGAGATAGCGTCCAAAATTTTAGGCTCATCTGGAGAGGGTTGTGATAATACATCTTCAAACACCAACACCTGGGTGACATGCTTTTTAGAGTTAGTAAGCATTCTCGCGCCTTCTTTTGATCCCCTTTGACTGTACCTGCACCTTTGAGTGTTGGGAATTTAATGCAATAATAGTAAGTAAAACATGCAGATTTGAATTCTGAAATGAAAGTGCGGCCGAGGAACCCGTTATAGGTGGATGGTTGATCTACGACTAGAAAATCTAACAACCTAGTCATCCTCCTTTCCGGGTCCTCAAACGCTACAAGTTCTACAGACAATCTTATTACACCCAGTGGGACGGTCACAGCCTCTCCGAATCCCACTATTTTATGATTACAATCCTCTATATTGGATTCGTAATCTCCTAACTGATCTAGTGTTTTCTTGAACAGGATGTTCGTGTAGGCTCCAGTATTCACTAGCAGTCGGTGTACTTTAGTGTTCATTATATTTGCACTGATGACAAGAGAATCGTTGTGCGGTGTCAGGATTTGTTCGAGGTCTGCTTGAGAAAAGACCAAGTCCGCAGTTGGCTTAGCTGATGCTTTTGATCCGGACCCCGTCTCTTGTACTCGGTTAACTGCCTGAATTTCCGCTTTCTTTTACCTTTTTTAGGCTGGGCGTCCATCAACCATCCCTCCGGCTGTGCCAATTTCCTCGAGCACCAAAATTTCACGGTTGGGCTCTTGGTGAGCGGGAACCACTGGTGGACCCCGACGTACTTGTCTGTTCGGAGCCCATTCTGTTTCAGCATCCTCCTCATCATCTGAATCTGCTTGTCTCGGCTATCGTTGTCTCTTTCCCGGAGCTTTCTTCACAAACTCCGCAAGCTTTCCGTCTTCATAGAACTTCCACAACTGTTTCAGAAGATCACGACACTCGCTAGTGAAGTGTCCGATACTTTGATGGTATGTGCATAATTTGTTCGGGTTTAGCTTGCTTCTATCTTGTTAGATCCTCCGGGGTGCTGCCAGCATGTCCTGATCCTTTACAGCTGTGAAGACATGGTCAATCGTGGTGGTCAGCACTTGATTGAGTTTCTCCTTATATTCCGTTGCATCCCCGAAAGACTTTAGATTTTTAGGAGCCTTATACCCACTTCCATTGAGTTTCTTCCCACTCTTCTTATCATCAGTCTCCGCGCCCAACTGCTTAACCATTGCTTCTTGCATTGCAACGTATACACCGGCTTTATGACGGATCTCATCGTATGTACTTGGACAGGATAGATGCATTTCTTTCCATAGGTCCGTTCCTTTACGTAGTCCCGCCATGACTGCAACAACCTTTGTGTCATCGCTAACCGACTCACCTTCTAAAAGGATCTTGTCGAAGCGTTCAAGGTATTGCTGATCTGTCTACTCGGCTCCTTGTGAAATATTGGCCAGTCGATGCTTCTGTGTCAGGTATGTTCCAAATCCCAAGAAGTGGGACAAGAATTCTCGGGTCAACTGGCCAAACGACTGAATAGATCCGGGTGTCAACGTAGAGAACCATCTGTGAGCACGGTCCCCTAAGGTCAAGGGGAAATTCCTGCATTGAGTTGCATCTGATGCCCCCATTGAGATCATGTAGTCAGCATATTTCGAGATATGGACCTTGGGGTCAGACTCTCCTTCGTACAGTACCAATGATGGAAACTGTATCTTCTTCTGGATTGGTGTCGTGAGGATAGATGTGGACAATGGTGAACTTGGGAGGGAAGTGTATGTCTCAACCTTGTCCTTGGTGGCCACTTGTTGCTGCAAGTCCTCCACCGCTTTCTTTAGCTTCTCTATCTCCAGGACCGATGACCCCCGAGACGATCCCCCTCCTCAAGGCTGTTCCGGGTGCACCTCATATTGACGTGCTGCCCCCGGCAGTCCCTCACTTCAGGCGACCTCTCGGTGTGGTCGTTGGAGGTTGCTTGCCGCATTGGGACCCAACCTCTCGGATGCCCTTCTCCTCAATCTTTCTTGAACGGGTCTACGCTGATGCCTCGCGTCCGACTCGCAAGGTTCTTGATGTTGCGAGTACCCAGACCTGGCACTCCCGGAGTGATGGCTTAATTCATTGTGCTTCTCCCCTCGAGATCCTTCATGATGTCTAGGCTGCTCCTCTGCTCGCCCAGCTGGTCGCCCGGGTGCTCGACCATCTGGTCGCTGGTCTGATCGTCTGGGTTGGGTCCTAGAAGATCACTCATCTTTTGTTTGCCTTTTGAGTTCTCAGGGGTGACCCGTCCACTACTAGCCTTCTCCTCATGGTAACTCATCCGTGTCTCGTGCCTTGTCTCCGTTGGGTCTACTTGAATCATAGGCTGACGAGTCACTACCACCTGTTGCCTTTGCATTTGTTGCAACGTGGCCATCGCCCTCTCGATATCTTCGGGCGTCTTTACCATCGACTCCAAGGTGTCTTCAATTTGAGGTCTGACTGGTGCTGCTGGTAAAGTGGGACTCGGATTGTTTCAGCTTGACGGCGCCCCGAAGCTTTCTTTCCCTTCCACCTACGGCTCGTTGAAGTGGTGCGGGATTCGTCGTGGGAAGCTTCGTACATTTGTCTCGTCATCGTTTCAGTAGAATCTGTGTGCAGGATATGAATCCTTAAAGAAAATCCTTTTCTAGTTTGTGTTTGTAGGAATAAAAATTCTTCCTCAAGACACTCACAATTGAAGGAGTTTCTTCTTGTTCTACACAAAACTTACGAAACTTGAGTGATTGTTCTTGATAAAATGAAGAACGAATGTGAATTCTTCGATCGTCGGAGGTTCGGACCCTCCTTCTAGCGCCAAATTGTTGAGCAATTCTTGTAATTGAAAGTTTATGTGGCTAATTAATCTTAGGGAATTACTCAAACAATAATCAAAGATATAATTTGTAGTAATCCTATGAATATAAGAGAAATTGTAGAGAGAGAAATGTTGTAAGGTATTCTTTTTATTTAGAAATTCAGATCCTTACAAATGAGGTGTTTTCACCTATTTATACCCTCTTATTAGTGAGGTGGCATATTTTTAGGCCACATAGCCTCTAATGGTGACAAGTGTCCTCCACTTGTCACCACCTCAATGACTTGCCCCACTCACTCTAACCTTAACGACCTATGCCTTCCTCCTAGGTTCTCTGGACATCTTGTGTCTTTATTCCTGAGAGAAGGTGATCATCCGGGCGAGCAACATAGCGAGCAGGTAGGCGAGCACCTTTGGCTTGGCCTTATGGCTTGATGCCTTGTCACTACTGAGTCTGGCGAACAACTTGGCGAGCATCTAGACGAGCAGTGGGGTGAGCAGCTTGGTCTCAGCCTTATGGATTTGCTGCTTCGTCACCCCAGGGCTTGGGCGAGCAAACTGGCGAGCAAGGTGACGAGCAACTTGGGTGTGGCCACGTGGGCTTGTTGCCTTGCCATCCCTGGGCTCAGGCGAGCAGGGTGGCGAGCAATTTTGTCACGGGCACGTGGGCTTGTTACCTTGCCATCCCTGGGCCAAGTGAGCAAGCTGGCGAGCAACTTGGTCACGAGCACGTGGGCTTGTTGCCTTGCCATCCCTGGGCCAGGCGAGCAAGCTGGCGAGCAGGGTGGCGAGCAGCTCGGCGAGCATCGAGCACTCTAACTTGTTTACACTTTAATTGTCCTTTAGTCTTCGAGCTTATATCCTTTTATCAACATCCTCTATTCAAATGAATTCGGTTACATTATATAGGAAATACAAGCTGCTGGATCATCACCAGCCTGCTTCATCATAAGCTGCTGATCAGCAGCCTGCTTCACTAGAAGCTGCTGAACAGCTACCTGCTTCACTATAAGCTGCTGACTCATCACCAGATGTTAAGCTGGTGACGAGTCAGAGCGTTCTTCGATCTGGTTCTTTCTTCGTGCTTGATCAATTCTCTTGGACACGTCAATTTGGACTTGATTAATTACTTTCTTAAGCACGCACGTCGATTATTTCATTAACAGGGGAAGTATTTTTTAAGTAAATAAATATTTAATTTGACTTATTTATTGCTGAAATATAATATTATATATTTTAGAATTAATTTTAAATAATTCAAATTCAAATAGGATGGGGCAGGTTCTGACCCATAAAAATTTTGACAGGGGGAGGGGGGATTTTGTGGGATCCGATAAAACCCATCCTGACCCGCTCCAATTTCATTCCTAGCAGAGCAAGTCATTTGAGAAAATACTAGGTGATCTTTGTTTGAATGATGGATTGTTGGGATATCAAATACTCCCTCTGTCCCACAGAAATTTGCACACTTTCCTTATTCGGACCACACAAATTTGCACACCACTAAAAAAGAAAACATTGATTTATGTGCACACTCAAAAATATATACACATATTTACCATATGCCACTATTTTATATATAAAACACATTTTCCTTAAAAAAATGTACCGTCCCGTAGGGTGCAAATTCCTACGGGACGGAGGGAGTAATATTTTACTTGAAATAATATGGGCAGATCATGGGATTTACAGAAATATATATATCTCAATTGATATGAGACTTTTTGGGGACAACCCAAAAAACAAATCATTTACAGATAATTCATTCCATTAATGTAGAGATTGTCAGTCCATTTGGGGCATAACATGTATAAAGTTGATTTAAGCGTTGTGAGGGTAAAATTTAAACTTGTTTGAACATCACACGAAATGAGATTCTTGAGACAACTTTACATAAGACTCCCTCATTTAATTATACTAGACCATTTGACTTATTTAAAAAAGTGAAAATATGTACTACCCCCTCTTCAAAAAGTATGATTGTTTACTTTCGATAGATTTTAAGAAAATGTAGATAACGTAAGGATATTTTGGAGTATTATGTGATTTATTTATAAATTAAGGGGTTGTTTATGAATGTAAAGTAAATGGCATGTAAAGTAATTAATTAATGATTGAATGATTAAGAACATAAAACTACTAAAAAAATAAATAAATAGAATGTCATATTTTTGTGTACAAAAGGAGTATCATTTTATATTGTTCTTGCTCCTATTTACTCCTATATAAAATATTTGTGACCACATTTTTTGGCCAAAAAACTATAGTTGGTTAAGTGAGTTATGAAGGTAATAGATCATATAAATGAAAACAAATTCTTGATTGAGAGTAGAGAAGGAGTATTTAGTTACATGGAGAGAAAGATAAAGGAATCTGTCGAGTTTTCAACGAATTCTACATATATTTTATGTCATACCTTAGTAGTGTTAGTTATAATATTATAAAATATTAGTTTTAACAAAAAACAAAATAAACTAATACTATTACTTAATCTTTACATCCCCCTCAAAATGAGAGTGGATATTGAGAAGCCACATTTTGATCTTTAAGTTATTGAACAAAGTTGTTGGTAAGGGCTTTATTAGGATGTCCCCGAGGTTATCTTTATTAGGTATTTGAAAGTTTGGTAATTTCTTGTTCCATGTTTTCCCTTGTGAGATGGATGTCAATTTGTATGGGCTTAATCTTCTCATGGTGGCATGGGTTGTTAGCAATGCAAAAGACAGATCTGCTACCAGTGAAAATATTCACTGAGTGTGGATGTTGAATGTGTAAGTCTTGGAGAATATATAGTAGAAAACATTGGACTTCACATGTTGTTGAACCCATGACTCCATACTCACTTTTTATAGATGATCTACGCACTGTGTTTTGTTTCTTTGATTTTCAAGGAATGAGAGAGTCTCCCAGGTAGATAGCATATCCAGTGATACTCTTTCTTATGAGTTCACATCTAGCCCAATCAGAATCTATAAAGGCTTGTTATTTGAAAGCATTATTAGTACGATAGAAAATGCCATGACCATTATGAATTTAACGTACCTAAGTAGTCTATGAGCAACTGTTAGATATAAAACAGTAGGTTTACTCATATGTTGTGTTAATGCTTTTACAGTATATAAAATACCAAGTCTAGTAATGATGAAATATAAAAGTTTGCCCACAATCCTTCTATAATTGGAAGGATTTGTAATAAAGAGGAATCTAAAAGTATAATTTTATGTTTTGAATGGTGCAGGACAGAGTTTTGCATTACAGAAAACCACTATTATTTAGTAACTCTAATGCATATTTTCTTAGATATAATTGTAAACTTTTATCACTATGAGCTACTTCGATACCTAAGATATATTTTAACATGCCAAGATCTTTGAGAGTAAACTTCTTAGGTAAATAATTTTTTACAAACAGAATGTCATCCATACTAGATACAGTCAATATGATATCATCTACATACCATAACAATACAGTCAGCTTTTAATTGAATGAATTCAAAGGAAATCAAGGTTTCAAATAACTTTCTAAACTATTGTTTAGATGCTTGCTTTAACCCCTATAAGCTTTTGTTTTGCTTACAAACCTGTCCATCAGATATATTATAGCCTTGTGGTGGAAGCATTTAAACCTCTTTATGTAAGTCACCATGTAAGAAAATATTGTTAACATTATATTGATGAATATACCAATTTTTAGCAATAGAAATAGAAAGAAAAATGCATACAATTGTTATCTTTGCAACTAGAGAAAAGGTATCAAAATAGTCTGTTCTTTCTTCTTATGTATAGCTCTTAGCTACTAGCCTAGCTTTATATCTTTCAATGGTGCCATCAGGTGTATACATTATTTTTTATACCTATTTACAATCTTTACGGTGCTTATTAATGGTAAAGGAACAATAGACCAAGTGTTGGTTCTTTCAAGAGCATCTATCTCATTTTTCATTGCTACATGCCAATTATCATTTTTACAAGCTTGATTATAGGTTTAGGCTCTATTAATTGCGATGTAGAAGCTTCAAATGCTTTATGAT
Organism: Prunella vulgaris; assembly: GCA_026898435.1. Classification (NCBI taxonomy): domain Eukaryota; kingdom Viridiplantae; phylum Streptophyta; class Magnoliopsida; order Lamiales; family Lamiaceae; genus Prunella; species Prunella vulgaris. The sequence continues at coordinate 1,540,955 of JAPKLY010000065.1, forward strand.
TACTAGATAATTTGCTAGTGCTTAGAAATAGTATAAGGAGTGGTGTTGGTTAAAGTCAAATTAGCATTACCATGATCAATATAACTATGTAAACTAACTTTATAAACATCAAGATAAGAGGGTGTTTGTCGTGTTCTGATTGATCTCCTTAGATCATTATTATGTTCAACATCAATGTTCTCAATATTAATGTTCTCAACCACAGATAAACTAAAGTAGTAAAAATACTCATTTCATCCTGAAAATCAATATGATCCATAACATTATTATTATTCATACTAGTGTTCACAACAACATTTTCAGGAGAAGAATATCAACAACAGAAATATCAGCACTAGTAATATCAACAACAGAAATATTTTTGTTTTGATCATTGCTAACAACATTATCAAGGACAACAACATCATAAAACTTATCATCAGTAATAGGGACATCAGACTTCAAGCAATGGTAAGAAGAAATATCAGTGAATAGGAAAATATTCTCATTAAATGTGACATTTTTGGAAATAAAATTTTACCAAAAGATAGTTGAAGTAACCTATATCCCTTCATTCCAAAAAGATATCCAAGAAATAAACTTTTGGTAGCCCTAAATCAAATTTTGATCTTTGTGAAGTTAACGTACTTGCATAACATAAACAACCAAAACATCTCATATAAGAATAATCTGGATTTTTATTATGTAAAACCTCAAAAGGGGATTTTTTTTTTATGATGGACAAAAAAAGATGGGAGTCTATTGATGATGTGTGCAGCAGTTTGAATGCAAAAAGAATAAAATTTTAAAGACAATTTTGACTGAAACAAAAGAGATCTAGCAACTTGCAAGAGATGTTGATATTCTCTTTAAACTATACTATTTTGTTGAGGTATTTCATTACAAGAAGTTTGATGTAAAATACCTAAATTATGGTAAAAATCTGAAAAAATAAACTCAGTTCCATTATCACTTGCATTAACCATATTTGAAAAGTTTTTAAGGTAGCTTTTACATCACTCTTAAACTTTAAAAGACATATCTGAGTACATCACTGAAATCAATTACAATAGTAAGAAAGAATCTTTTACCAAGAATCGACTCAATTGAGTATGGACCCTAAACATCACATCGATCAATTCAAAGATAGAGAAGTAACAGAAGAGCTAATAGAAAAAGAAAGTTTATTTTGCCTGGCTAAAGGACATATGTCACAAACTTTATTAATCACATATTAATTGTTTATAACATGTTCTTTTATTTGAAACAACTTCTTAATAGAAGCATGCCCTAACCTATAATGTCAATAGCCAAAATCACATGTATTAATAACAGAATTAACGCACTTTACAAGTTTATCAACTTTTAAGCAATATAGTCCTCCACTTTGCTCAACAAAACAAATCATTTTCTGTGTTGTGTTGTCATGTAAAACACAATGTAAGGATAGAAAACTCACAATACAATTAGAATATCTAGTTAAGAGTGATATAGATAATAAATTATATGAGAAATCAGATACATACAAAATATTGTACAAAATTAAAAAATTATTTAAACCAATATTTTCAATAAAAGTTTTTGTAGCCATTGCATTATTTGACAACTTAATTATAATATTTGAAGGCTTAAGTTGAAAAGTAAATAAGTCTAAGTTGTGAATGATGTGATCAATAGCACATGTATCCAAAATCTAAGAAAACTTATCAGAAGCAATATAATTCAAACAGAAATGCATATCCTGATCAGAAATACCAGCAGTGGGAGATATATTCTAAACAAAGGCACCAACAACAAAAACCAACTGATCATTATCTTCAGTCGGAATCGATAAAGTGTCATCAATGAAGGGAGCTTTGTTCTTGGCACTCAAATTTGAATCATCTAATGGCTCCATGACGATTGAAATGGCTGGATTGTCATCCGGATGCAAGACCAGAGGTGAAAGAGAATTCTCAATAGGATTTATGGAAGAACCGTTTGAATAGATATTCTGAAACATTGATTTAAGGATTCTAAATCATGATAAAAAAAATAGCAATTTTTAATCCTGATACAACACCAGCAGAAACATCAGTTCTGAATTATGATAGAAAAATAGTGAATCATATTCAAAAAATTGGATTCTGTTTTCAATCTGATTAAAAAAAAGAGAGAAAAGGAACCCTAAATTCGTGATAGACACAAAAAGACTCTGAAATCAATCGATATGAATTCGTGATAGAAACGAATAAAATCTAAAACCGATCGAGTATAAAACTCTAATTGATCGGAGATAGATAGCAGCAGAAACAACGAATTTGAACTCAAATCAGAGAAATTGAATGAGAGCCTCAATTTAGAAATAATGGAAACCCAAATCAACATATGGCTTACCAGATGAGCATGAGTTCATCATCTGATACCATATGAAGGTAATAGATCATATAAATGAAAATAAATTCTTGATTAAGAGTAGAAAAGAAGAAGTATTTGGTTACAGAGAGAGAGAAGGAGAAAGATGAAGTAATCTATTGAGTTTTCAATGAATCCTACACATGTCTTTATATCATATGTTGGTAGTGTTATTTATAACACTAGTTTTTACCCGTGCAAATGCACGGGCTTGTTGTTGTTTGAGTTTTTATAAAAAATTTGGTTAATATTATATG